>JAQGDG010000150.1:0-305215 GCA_029844215.1 Przewalskia tangutica
TTAGAGGGTAAGAATATCATTATGTCAGTAACCATTTCCGCCGATCGGCTCCTAAGCATAATCACGCCTGCGTAGCGCATAGCTATAGGCGATGAACTGCCACCCGACCGGTGGGTACGTGTCTGACGTTAGGGGCCGTGGCTGGCGCCTTACACAGGAGCACCCAGGCGTTAGTCATTACATCGAAGAAAAAATCCAGCGAGAATATAAAACAGAGACATGAAATAATTGTGAAATGATAGGATTTACGAGAAAAGATTTGTCTTTTCGGCATATATATAAGCGAAGGTTTGCAGGTTACATCCCAGCCTTATCTGACATGACTATGAGGATACTCTGAGAAATAAGCAAACTTAATGGCGGGGACAGGGCCCCCGTTATACATTACCATTGCTGTACTGAGAAACTATCCCTGACGGGAGATCGCAGTACCCAGTAGAGCCTCAGGAAAGATGGAGCTCGACGGTGCAGCTATGAGAGATCACTAAGGATGTGGATACTAGCACACTGCTTGCCCCCTGTGGCGTGAGCGCGGCCCACGAAGGAGGTCGATTACAACGCAGTACTAAGTATGAAGCGTAAAGTACTTAAATGAAAACATATCATTTTAAAATCGGTTTGCAAGTATGCGCTGTATGAAACAACCCGAGGAACGCACGCGTAGTGCCAGCGTCATTAAACAGAGCAGCAAGTAAAGCGCTATGCGAGGTCTTTCTGAAGGTTCTGCGAATGATCGAGCGGGGCCAGTGCGTAGTATCACCATGTAAGCCTAATCCTGGACTCCGTAGTGCAGCGTGGACCATTTTCATATGAGGCCCAGCGTAGGGTATGTAACCCGCGTCGGGAGAGGCCCACTCTCGGCGTGAGTCACACGGACTGCGTAGTCGCGCATGGCCACATAGACCGCGTAGGTATAACCCCACATCGCTAACACGGAACTCCGTAGCTCGCGCATAGGTCCCTGGACCGGCATGCGTAGGTTATTCTCGAATCATGGTCCCCGGGACAGCGCTGAGTCTACCACCGCATTCGGAGGCGACAACCCCAGGTAATATGTCAAGAGGTGAGTGATATTATACTATCTTGCTATAAGCGACTTATCGTTAAACAACGCCAAAGCCGCAACAAGACTCTCTTATACAAGCGTTACAAGACACTAACCATAGCATAGCGTCATATAATTGTCTACTTATCAAACCATCTTATTATTCTTTTCACAAATCGATATAAGTCTGTTATAAACCGTAGGCAAAAGCTGTTTCTTTTATCGGCATGCTTAGGTGGTTATGCCTAATCCATCGTAAAGCTAGTATAACTTTCTTGGCTTACATTTTAAAAACCAATTTGTTCTCTTCTTTGTTTAAAAATGATTGATATTCTTTTGAAATGCTTTTCGGATCCTTATTATTGGGCTTAAGTGCTTGAGGAACATTGCAGTAAGTATTGTCTGAGGCTTAAGTCAAAAGACATTGCGCGTAGATTTATTGTGTCGATTAACACGTATGCGTCTACCGTGCTACATATATACTTTAAAATATCATGCTTTAGGAAGAATCACATACCTTACGCCTGGCCGAAAACCACGAGTTGAATATATGTGTAGCGCAGAGAAATCAACCTATAATAGTCGGTTCTGCGTCCCCATCAGCGTCTAGACTTCACTGCATGTGATTCTAAGCGAGAGGGTTCTATATCTACGGAGAAGGTGGGCGACCTTCCCTGCAGGTGAGCTACTCCGGAAGTCTCTTTTTGTGAAAGCGAGTCGCATGTAAGTACTGATTTGATTATTAGCTTCTTTTTAAACCCCTTCTACTGTGATAGCAGGTTCAATTTCTGATACCTGTGATATTCTTCTAAGTATTTAATACTTATTCTTATACTACTACGGTATGTATTCTCTAATTCAAAGAGAGGTTAGGATTATTTACCTCGAGTAAGCCTTGATAATATCTGTAGATAAAGAAGTCGCGCTTTGAGCAAGGTTTAGCTCTAGGTTATGCGCTCATTAGCTCGAGAAACCTTAGAAGTTCTTCCCGAAATACTTCTACTAAGGACTAAGGGATTTGGGCTAGGAGTATTTTGGGCATTATAACAATACTAGAGGCATTTTCTACGAGGGAGGGTAGATTTCGGCTAGGCTAGGGGAGGGGTTGCCTCGGCGAGAAGGCTCGCTCGAAAGGGTGGGGGGTGTTGGACGAAAGAGGCTACAAGGGAGAGGGAAGGATTTTCAAGACTTGGAAAGGAATTTGTGGATGAAGAACTCTTACGTCTTAAAGGGGTATTTATAGGTCGAGCCGTGGCCAGCAAGAAGTCAGATGATGCCAAGTGCAAGGCAAGTGTAGGGTGAAGATTTAGGCAAGTGTCCATTCTATCTACTACACACTGAAATATCCTACCAACTCCTTACGGCTTGTGCAGAGGCACGAAAAGCGTGCCATCTAGTCCAATTCGTCGATGGGCGGTTGAGATCCATCCGATTGGAGGGTGCCAAGTTACTTAAGCCCCTCCGGTGGTCAAAATGTTTAGTCTCTCGGAAAAATCTGCAAAAATTAGAAATGGCATGGCGGAGATTTACCTACGAAAGTGGAAGCGTTTACGTCGGAAAACTATTACGTTTTGTGAGTTGTGCCCAAAAAGCGTCGAGGCCTAAACTTTAAGGCCAATCTTTTTATGCGTATTCCACTGCGTACATACTGCAAATACGGTATAACATTCTCCCTCGCCCGAAACATTCGTCCCGAATGTTCCTTCCCAAGCAGGATAACGATAAGGTTCTTAAGCTTAAGCAGTTTGCAAATGCCACGCTAGCCTGCAACATAGGCATAAGCGATAATGAAAATTTACAAGTAGGAAAGTGAATTGCAGGTGTAGGGAATAGGTGAGATACTTACGCCTCATGTCCTCGCCGGACTTCGCGTCATCCTCCACGAGCTCGTTCCGCCGCGAGACTTTGTGGAAGCCCGCGTCCAGTCGCGGATACCTAACGTGATCGACTATCGCTATGGGAATCTCCTCATACGATAACCCCTGGTCACTGGACGCCGTCAATCGGGTGTACCACAGATGGATCCGATCGTATCTCCGGCCGTCAAGCGTGAAACAGGATGCCTTTGCCTCCGGTCCGGACGGCGGATCGACTCGTACAACGCGCACTGCCTGCGAGACGATCTGAAACAACCCGATGTACGCCAGGTGAGTTTCCCCTTCTTCGAATCTCGTCACACCGCCATGGGTGACACGCTGGAAAACCCAATCATGAACCTCGAACTCGGATCCGCAGCGATGATGCATCGACTACGTCGACTCTTTTGTCGATGCCTCTCGGATAAGCTTCGCCTTATCCACTGCTGCGCCGTCTGGTCCCAGTGCTGCACCTCGCCCACGTCGAACCAACATAGGCGATCTGCACTTCCTCCATACAAGGCCTCATAGAAGCGCCATCCCGAATCTTTGGAGTGGTAGCTATTGTTATGCAGCGAACTTCAACCAGAGGCAAATGATCCTCGGCTACCACGGAAGTCGATAACCACGGGCTCATGGCGTATCCTCGAAGTGCGGATAGTGCGCTCGGCTGTCCGTGTCTGCCGTGGATGGAATGCGATTGCTCGAGCTCACTGCGTCCCTAAACACTCTGGAAAGACCTCGGAAGTTAGCGTAAAATGCGGGCTCGCCATGCGATATGATCGAAATAGGGACTCCGTGCGATCCCGGCCGATCTCTCGGATGTAAAGTGCGGCATAATCCTCGTGAAAGAAAAAGTCGTCGGCGGAAGAAGAAGAAAGTGGTGATTTAATTGACTGTCGGCGATAACCCATATAGAATCATGTCTCCTGCGAGTGCGAGAATAATCACGTGATGAAGTCCGTGTTGATCACCTCGGCTTCCAGGTCGGGATCTCATCGTGCGTAACAAACCACCGGGCCTCACGGTGCTCTGCCTTCCTGGCGACAACGGGCGCTGAGCTACGAACTCTGCAGCGTCCTCTTGAGCCATCCAGCGATACAGATCTAAGGTCGTAGTACGTCTTGAGTCGACCCAGGATGGATGAAATGCTTGTGCTTGTTCCCGAGAACTGTGCAGAAGTCACGAAACATACGGAACACACAATCTGCCCTCAAACCTTAGCACCCATTGGTCGCTACTGCTCAAGGACCGCCTCATGAAGTGTATCACGATGCGTGTCAGGCGGATCCTCGGCTGTTGCCTCTTGCTCGCCGGCGATGGAAGACTGCGGCAACCACATGACTGAACTCGAACCCTCACGCTATCGGAATCAATCAAGCGGACACCAAGGCTCGCTAAGCGATGCAAATCACGAACCATGTCCCTCTCTCTAGCTGGCACATCGATGGGCTCCCGTCGCCTCGACTAAGGCGTACGCCCTGACGTTAGCTTTCCCGGGTGAGTACGGGATATCAACATCGTAATCCTTAGCTAACTCTAACCGCCGTCTCTGTCGTAAGTTCGACTCCTGCAGTGAAGATATCTTGGAGAGCTCTTGTGAGTGCAGCAAAAATATCCACGTGAACCCCGTACAAATGGTGCCTCGGATCTTGGCGTGAATCCGGTACTCCAAATCATGGGTGGGAGTAGTTCCTCGTGTTTCTTGGTATCCGGGATCGTATGCTATAACCACCGCCATCTTTGCGTCAACACATCCCAACCCGTGCTGACATATCACAATACGACATAACCATCTGGACCCTGGAAGAAGTAAGGCAGGGCGATCGTCGGTCTCTTTTCGACAGCTGACCACGCTCCGCGACGCAGTCCACTGAAACTTGTGCCTTACGAGTCGGCTAGTCAATGGTGCGAAGATAAAGCAAACTTCTCCTGAACGTAGATAATATCCTGCGAGGCCCGAGCTATGAACCTGCACGGGTAGTAGGTCTAGGCGATCATTGCCTCGATCTTGGCGTATCGGCTCGAATACGTCAGCCCGAGCAATATGCCCGAGAAAAAGCCACGAAGTCAGCAAAACTCACGTTTGGAAAACTTGGCGTACAAGCTTTAGTCACGGAGAACTTTCGGCCTGATCGCCGAATGCTCGCTGCTCTGCTGGCGAGAATAAGCGAGATATCATCGATGAACAACTATCGCAAGCGTGTCGAAAATGGTTTGAACACTCGGTTCGTCAAATCCATGAATCTTGCCGGGCGTTGGTCAGCAAAGACATGACCACGAACTCGCCAATGCCGTCTGGAGTCGGAATGCGATCTGAGGGACATCCGCCTCGACTACTTTTGATGATAGCGATCGCGGATCGATCTTGGAGAAACATCTACGCCCCACTGCTGGTCGAACAAATCATCAATCACAGGAAGGGTATTTGTTCTTAATGGTCACCTTGTTATTGCACATGTCAACCTGCGTGCGTGGCGTCCGTCATAACCTTCTTCACGAACAATACCGGCGCTCCCGAGGAGAAACACTAGAGCACAGTGAAGCCGCTTCTCCGACCAAATCCCTAAGGCTGATCCTTCAACTCTCAACTTCGGCGGGTGCCGTTACGTATGGCGGAATGGAAATAGTAGAGTGTCGTAACTTCATCTATACAAAACTCGATCTCCTCTCTCGGGAGGATGCCGGGAAGTCGTCACGGAAACACGTCTGGGAACTCTGACCACTTTGGGCCCGGCGGAAAATCTGGTCTGCCGCGACTTACGATATCAAACACACGAGCGAGATGGTAGATATACCGCCTGCACCATCTTCCTAGCCTTGAGGTAGGAAATAAACCTACCGCCGGCGTGCGTGTCCCCTCCTCGCTCAGCGCCAACTGGCTCGCCGGGAAATTGGAACGTCTACTCTCTCTGCGATGCATTGGCGTGACCAGCAGAAGCTAGCCAATCCGTCCCAGCTGATCGCGTCGAGTTGATCATCTCGGCTCTGTCAGTCGGCTAGGAATGCAGTCGTGTTGTAAATAGTCCTCAGGACAGAGCTCACATATACGTCGAGCTACCGACGAGATCACCTCTTTGGCGTAGCTACCTCGAAAGGGTCTATGGACTAGGCTGTCATCCACATCCTACTAGCAGCAAGGGAGATATATAGGAGTGATAGAACCGGATCTATCAAAGCATACCGCGTCAAACCCGAGCGATAAGGTACGTGGCGACATCGGTGAGGCCTCACGATCATCGGTGGACAAAGCATAAATCACGGTTCGAGACCGCTAGAACTAGAACCCAAGCCCACGACCTGCGCGCGACTGCGACCCGTGAGTACCACGCCTCGGGCGGTAAGCTGTAGAGATGATAGGCGACAGCGAACGAAGAAGGTGAGCCACCGCGTGGCGCGCCCTCGATCGGACGATCCCACGCAAAGTGACCTGCGGCCTGAGCGTTTCAAGCTCCAAGCGGTACCACGCTTCCAGTAATGGGATCTACCCGCATCGGCCCTTGCTGGGGTGGTCACCGTCGGCGATTACCTCTGCTTTACTGCTGCGGGCGTCGAAGCCACAGGGCCACAGTGCGCCCTCGAATACTCGTTTGTCTTGAGGGCCCGGTCGCCGAAGTGCTCTGGTAGGCTGTGGTGCAAATCTAGATTCGCTGTTGGTCGCGCGCGCACGTATATGAGAAGACCCTCAAAGATTCCCTCGAGCCTGCCTTATAACTGCTGGCACATTGTGCGTCAACTCGTCGGCCTCTGCGCTCATCGCGTCGAAGCATGAGCCACGTCATGCGGGTAATGTCCATACCGGCTTGAAGAAAACACCGTGCGTGACTCGGCCTATAATCATCTAGCGGTGGCGTGGCGGTGCACCTATCCTCGTATCTGCTACAGCGGCATTTGGGACATATCGAGCGATAGATCAAACTCGACATTTGTACTCCACGGCGGTGCGTCCCTCTGCGCCTCGTGGTAAAATCTATCGGCCAGCGCCCTCGCCATAATCTGTGGAGGCGAAGTGAGTGAGAAAGCCTCGAGAACTCATCCCAGTAGGCGGGGGCGCGTGCTCTCGGATAACTCCGCGAATCAAACAATCGGTAGCACTAGGTATCCACGCAACACTGTGAACCAAAGATGCGGACTCGGTCTAACACCACGCACCCAATCACTCTCGAAATCCTCTGGCCCAGCCGGATGAACTCCTGCGGATCATCCTCGAGCCTCGACCAAATAAAACTGCAGCGGGCTACAACTTCCGAAGTCTCGTAGCCTCAAACTCTGCGCCTCGGGTGAACGGACGAATCTCTGGCCCGGGAGTGGGGCTGGAAGCTGACTACTTGCATCCGACTGTCTCGTATGCGGTACGATCACGGCCGATAGTTGAGCCGTCTCGCAGTATCCTAACTCCTCCAGCGGTGTGGGGAGCCGGGGAGGTGTGGTGCTGTGTGGTCTCTCTTTGGGGCAGGCGTCGTAGAACTCGGCCGTCTGACGGTATGGGCCGGGCCGAGCCCTCGTGACTCGGTGCCATACTGCGGCTCCTCGGCTGCACTTGCCACGCAGGCGGGTTGCACTACGTGGAGGCATAAGCCCCATTCTGAAGGAAGGGATACGTTAGAAGGAATGAAGCTTATAACCTGACTCTGAGCCACGATCTCGGAATGAAAAGAATAAGAAACGATCCTAAATATCATAGCCTCACGATTATTGGTGTGATTGCCTGACCGATAATGTCGAACTACTAGATACGATGCCTTGTAGACACTTTCCGAGGATTAAGCTGCTCACGATACCACTTTTGTCACGACCCGTTCGGGGCTGGCCGTGTTATGTGCCTTGCCGGGCACCCGAGTAGTCATACATCGGAGAAAAAAGGCGGCGAATATAAAACAAGATATGAAATAATTGTAAATGATACAGTTTACGAGAAAGAGGTTGCCTTTCGGCATATATCGTAAACCAAGGTTTGCGATTACATCCCAGTATGCTGACATGACTCTGGAACCTCACAGGAAATAAACAAATATGGCGGGGATTTTGCCGCCATGCTATTTATACAAAACTATACAGTGGGGAGATCATGCAAAGTAGAACCTCAGGAGAAGATGGAGCTCACGGCGCGCATGAGATCCTAAGGATGTGGATCTAGCACTGCTTTCCACCACTGCGGCATGAGCGCGGCCCGGAGTCGATCTGTGAGTACTAAGTATATGAAAGCGTAAAGTACTTAAATGAAAACATATCATTTTAAAATCAGTTTGCAAGTATGTATGGAAACAACGAGAGGTAGCGCATAGTCTTGCATCGTAAATATAGCAACGATAGGTAAGTATGGCCCGGTCTTTCTTTTTGCGAATGATCGAGCGAGGCTAATTGCGTGAAGTATCACCATGCAAGCCTAATCACGGACTCCGTGGTCGCGTATACCACTCATATAGGCATAGGGTATGTAACCGCGTCGAGGTGTTGTCACCCGGTCGGGCGTGGTAGTGCCTTACCCGGGCACCTGGTGATACATATATCGAGAGAAAATCAGCGGAACATAACACATGAGTCATGAAACCAGAGATATAATAATAAGCAGGCCAACCAAGCGGTTGCCTTGATATATCATCAAAACACGAGCAGTTTAATCGCTTTTACACCTTGCCTTGATTCTACAGAACTACTGAATTTACAACACTATGGCGGAATGGGGCCCATACCGGCCTTACAGATGTTCGAGAACACTGACTCGAACACATACAAAGATAAGCCTCGGAGAAGCGGAGCTTCCCGATATCTTTGATGTGATCTAGGCGAGGATCCACGGCCGATGTACCTCGCCACTGCGGCATGAGCGGCCCCGAAAAATTCGATGCAACGTGTACCAAGTATGGCGTAAAATCTGTAAATGAAATCATACTAGTCTATATAAAGCGGGAGACATGTATGATAACCAAACTACGATTCGCGACATAAAAGCGATCATGTCGATCGAGGACTCGCGTCCTCAGTCATCGCTCAAATATAACTATGGGTCTCGCCCCATGGCGTCAATCATGTTCGCATCCTGGCGCGTACCGGAGTGCCTTGGTGTAGACATGTCCGTGATCGCAACAATAATACCGATGCCCGTAGCCCGTACCGGAATTCTACACTGCGGTGTGAGCCGTCCGTATGACATAAACCAATGATATCTTTGGGTGATCAACCTGCGCGTGGCACGTGCCGGAATTCTACCGGTGTGAACGTATACATGTAACATTGACAACAAGGCGGTAATTAAAATGGGAAACATACGTGGAATTCTCGTCCTTGCCGGCCGCGTCGGTAAGTTCTCGACAAGTCAGGCCTGCAGCCATCGAGGCGGTAACCGCAATACAACACTTGTACATGAAGGCTATAAATCTGAGCATGCAAGTTTCACCTGACTGAAAGTACTTTCACATAAGTCACGCCAGTAGTATAAAAATCGTGACTATCTTTTTAAATAAACAAGACAACTTCCGGCTTTTGCAAAATCAAGTATGACATTTATTTTCCAAGCGTTCAAGTTTTAATTTCAAATGCTCGAGTCACTTATTTTTAGAAAGGTTTCATAATTCATAGTCTTAATCTCTTTTAAAACAATTGAGTAACATATATCATATATGTGAGTAGTTTATTCTTGTTTATAACGATCTTATTCGGACCGTGATCTAGAAAATGTAATATCATTTTGTCTCGTCTTGGCTTACATGCGGATGGAGGTTCTCTTGGTTTAATACAATGCGTCATTATTGATACATTTTCCTTTAATTAATGCGGTGATGCGTCGATGCACGTTCGATTCAGAAATCGGTAAACATTATCCGCAAAACCAAGTACTCATTACTCACGAATGAGGTTTCGCAACGTCCAGCATTAAAACAAATAAGTTAAGTCTCTTATCTTATAAGATCAAGTCTCTTAACTTCTAACGTGATAAACCATTTTCTTACCTCAAAAGCTATTATAACCAACTTCCCGTAGCGTTATAACGCACTTATGTTTAAACCAAACAAATACACTTAGTACAATACGTCACGTCTTACATAGTTACACACGTATCATGCTGAAACGGATAGGAAGAGGTTCGCGTACCTCGCGGCAGTATCGGCGATAAGCAAAATGCTCCAATCTCTGCAACGCACTAGCCGCTTTCCACTCATCGAGTAGAATCGCTACTCTTGTAGTTTCACCTAAAAGGTCTGGCGTCTATTAACTTCAAAACACAAGGTTCCGTTTCTCTCTGAGAAAATTGACCACCCTCATGGCAGCGTAAATCTCTCTATCGAAGCGGCTATCAAGCCAACCGAAGTTATCGTCTAACGGGCGTATATAATTCTACTACACAATCTGCTTTGGAAGTCTCTGCTGTGTCACGATCTATGTAAATGCGATTCGGTTCTTTCTTTAAATTGGGCTTAAGTCAAAAGACATTGCGCGCAATGTTCGATTATGTATAGTATACCTCGACTATATAATCCTACAACATGTAATCTCCATTACAATAAGGGGACAAGAATATTTGTCGACAAGCCAAAATTATCAAGTTATAATGTCGATCACGAGCAAGGTTTAGCTCACTCAAAGTGCGCTCGTCCAGCTCCGGAAACCGCCAGAAGTTCTAACCAACCTGCCCAAATACTTGACCAATATGAAGATTTCCTTAGGGTTTCAGTTTGAGACTAAAAGGACAAAGAGTAGTATTCCGGACTCACGTATAGAGGTAACTTTTGGGAATACAACAAGGTAAAGGCTAGGTATTTTGGGCATTATATGATACTCGGAGTATTTCTACCAAGAGGGGTGTATTATCACGAAACAACTAGGCTAGGGGTACCCGTGCTTAGCACCACAAAGGGGAGGAGGCTCTCGGCCACAAGGCCACTCGAGGGGAGGAGGCTTGGGGCGAGAACACGCGAAGGAGGAGAGGGACTCGAGACTTGGAAGATTTTTGGATGAAGAAGTCTTGAAGCAGGAGTGTTATAGCAAAGGCAAGGCCAACCAATGGCCAAGATCAAACCATGTGCAAGACAAGTGTATGAGCGAGATCAAGCCAAGTGCACCTAGTCCTACTCACTGAAAACAAGCCCTGAAACATTGCCGATACAATGCAATTTTGATCGGCGAGGCGAGCCGCTAAAGTCCACGTGAGGTGACAAGTGTCACCCTCTTGTTAACCAAAATGTTCGCCGCTCGGAAAAATCCACAAAATACAAAGCGACATAAGCGGGAATTTTCCCCGCGAAGTTACGTAAGCGTTTCGTCAGCGACTGAAGCCGGTGTTGTGCACAAGGTAACCCGCCAAGCCACCTAGGCGGGGTGACACGTGTCACCAGCGCTGTAGCCCTCGTAAAAGCGTCTTAGAAAAAATATCTGATGGCCAAAATCTAAAACAAAGTGGGCCCATGGCCAAGTAAATTTCTCGTGGGCCCAGTGACCATTTCGAAAATAAAATCTCAAAATTCTAATATAATTTAAGAAGCCCATATACCAAATCTGAAACCAATTCTCATTCGCAGAACCTTTTTCTTCACAAAAAAAGCAGGAAACGTTTAGTCGAAACTAGCATCTTTTCTTTCTTTCCAAATTTTTTTAATGCGTGCTCTAAATGCGTCGTCCTCGCATACATACCACGAGAATCGGGGTATAACATTCTCCTCGCCAGAAACATTAGTCGAGATGTTCCTTCTGAAGCGGATATCGATGAAGTTCTACAACGAGTTGCAGCGCCCGCGGCAGCGCGAAATAACACGTCTTCTTCTTTCCTTACTCATCGTGCCCTTCTCGAACGCGAACTCTCGATCGTACCCGTACTTGATCATTACTTGGATTCCGAAAATCTGCGGAGTCGCTACCTCCGAACTTGGTGCGTCTTTACTAACCTCGAACCCGTAAGGCCATTTCCGGCCTTTACGAACCTGCAGTGAGCGGCGTCCACGAACTCATGCGATGATCATACAAACTTGGGCCTAACATCCTCGTGACCCTACCACGGCGGGACCACTTTGACCCGGCCCACCTTGTCAAGACTCGGGTTGGCCGTATGGCGTCCTCGACCCGACCATGGCGTCGAGCCCTGCGTTCCCGACACGGAATAATCCTGCTAAATCACATCATGAAAGCTACCACTTCCATCTCACACTGCCCATGGACCTATCACACAAATAAAACCCCCATTATACTCGCACTGATAAAGGTCAAACGTAAAGCGAATCTTTTACTCAAAGCGACCTTACCTCCAGGTCTCGTCGTAACGATCTAGGAGTTCGCACCTACCATGCCCCATACTTCCCTACAATAACCAAGTGTCTAAATCACATTTTAGCACAAAGCTATCGAACATAACACTAAAACACATCGGTATACAAAACTACAGAGGTTAAGGATATACTGTCTACTGCAGCTTTCTAATCACGATCCACGCCTGCGGTACATTAGTGAAGGTGATGAACGTACGATCTGAAGGTGATCGTAACATCCGTGCTACCCTTGGTGGACGATTCCTCGCCAAAATGGCCCGCTATCGCCAAAATAAGCTCGGCGCACTGACGCTCCCGAAATGCGGTCTACCACATCGACCACCGAGGTAGGGTGACGCGTCAACACCGCTTACTTCACAGAGCACGAACCCTTGGGCCACGGCTGCTCCGAATACTCTGGATGCTCTGAAGGTTGTGGAGACCACTCTGCGGCTGGCGGAGGTACAAAACTAGTATCTTCTTTGCGAGGCGATCCGCCTCGAAAGTCACCAAGGACCACGATTCGGCCCTCTGGCTGATCTTGGTCGTTCGTCGACCTCTCGTGCCTCGCATCCCGGTGCATGAGCTGCATGCGGGCAATGTCCATGCGGTGAAGAGCTACACTCGAACAAGCCTCTGTCAAGCAATCATCTAATCCGGTGGCGTGGCGGTGCACTCTGCATCCTCCATGGTTGCCACTAAAGCGGGGACATCTGAGCAGCGAGTCAAACTCCACGTTGTACTCCCGAAATGTCGCCCTCTGTCTCGGCATCACAAATCGTCGGCGTGCCCTCCCGTGCGGAGGCAAGAAGTGAATGAGGAATGCCTCGAGAACTCGTCCCATCTTCTTTGGGAGGCGTGCTCTGTTATACCCGTATTTCGGTAATATGCGTAAGGGAATCGTGCGAAAGTCTTGCCTTAAAGATAAGCCTTGGGCGTTTTATTTTGTACCAACTTCGCTAAAGAATCGTTTTTCAGGCGAAAGCGTTTCCCTGACTTTCGTAGAGTAAATTCCGGTATGCCATTTCTTATTTTGCGGATTTTTAGAAGCGAAACATTTTGGACCAGCGGGAGGCGACACCAGCACCCTCCAATTTGTGGACTTGAAATCGTCCATTTAGACGATTTGAAGAAGAAGATTGCACGTTTTGGTGCCTTGCTCAAGTCGAGAGTTGGTAGGATATTTGTGTATAGTTAATCCTCACTCTACTTGCCTTGCACTTGTCTAAATCTTGGCCATTGGTTGGCCACTTCTTGACCTATAAATACCCCCCCTTTGATGAAGAGTTCTTCATCCACAAAGTTATCTTCCAAGTCTAAAAATCCTCTCCTCTCCCTTTGTAGCCATTTCGTCCAAACATATCCCTCCACATGAAGTTGGCGAGGGCTAACCACACACTGGCAGAAATCTACCCCCTCCCTTGGTAGAAAAGTTGTCTTCTTGTATCGTTATAATGCCCAAAATACCTAGCCCAAATACCTTAGTACTTAGTAGGAGTTGTGAAGAACTTCTAAGGTTCTTGGAGCATACAACTTAGGAGCAAAACCTTGCTCGGTAGCGACTTTTCTAGGATATTATTGGGCTTGCAGAGTAATAATCCTAACCTCTTTTGAATTAGAGAATACTTACTATTATAGTATAAGAATAAGTATAAATACTTAGAAGAATATCACAGAATAGAATTGAAGTGTTAATCACTTAGAAGGGTTTAAAGAAGAATAATCAAACTATCTTTACATAGAATTTGTTTTCACAAGTAGACTTATATGGCTCATAGGGTAGGAAGTGCTGCTTGACTTACAGTAGAATTATGAACCCTCTGTTTAGAATGACCTTGAGTAGTCTTTAATAGATATCTGTGACTATTATAGGTGACTCTGCTGTGACATATTGACTTGGCGGTGGTTTTTATTTGAGAAGGTATGTGATTCTTCCTAAAGCATGATATTTTACAATATAACTACGGCAATGCCTCACGGCTTAAGCTGAATAATACTACGGCAATGCCTCACGGCTTAAGCTGAATAATACTTCTGGCAATGCCTGGCTTAAGCTTTGAATAATACTTACGGCGATGCCTCGGCTTAAGCTGAATAATAAAGCGAGAACATTTCAAAGACTCTGAATCATATTAACGAAGAGAACTAATTGGTTTTAAAGCGAAGCTTAAGAGTTATACTAGCTTTATGGGAAGTAAGTATAACCACTTAAGATTTATAAAAGAAACAAGTTTGCCTATGTGTTTATAACGGACTTATATTGTGAAAGAATAATAAAGATGGTTTGATAAGTAGACATGATATGATGCTATGTGTGTTAGTATCTTGTAACGTTTGTATGGCGAGTATCCTTGTTATGCTTATATTGTTTAAAGATAAGTTGTTATGTTAGTATACTATCACTCACCTCTTGAGATGATCACAGGGGTTAAAATTTTGCCCTCCGTCTGGGGGTAGACTTCGGCGATGCAGGACCGTGATTCGAGAATACCTCATGCGGGTCGGGGGCCTATCTTGAACTACGAGAGTTCGAGTTAGTATGCGGGGTTATGCCTCATGCGGTCTGTGTGGCCATGCGGACAGCGAGTCGGGGCGATGCAGGAGTAGCTACCCTCGATGCGAGGTTATACCTCATGCGGGCCCATGTGAGTGGCCTATGCGGACTCGGGAGTCGAGTTAGGCTTGCGAGCGATGATATGGGCGAGTGGCCTGTTTGATCATTCGCGGCCTAGACAAGACCTATTCTGATTACCTATTGTTGCTCTTGTTTGTGATGTGGCACTTCGTGCGGTTTTCCTTGGTTGTTTCACTCATATTTGTAAAGCGGTTTTAAAATGATATGTTTTCATTTAAGTATTTTCTGATTTCGCATGCTTAGTACTGTTATCTTGACCTCCTTGAGGGCTGCGTTCATGCCGCGAGTAAGAGGCAGCGGTGCTAGATCCGCATTCTTAGGATCTACGTTGGTGTCGGGAGCTCCGTCTCTTAGGAGGCTCTGCTTTTGGTATGATCTCACTGTTGTAGATAGTTTTATGCTGATCGAGGTATGGCGGGAACCTGTCGCCATAGTTATATATTTCCTTAGAAGTGCGTAGTCATGTTATGCGATTGTCGGATGTGCTTCTGAACTATGATTATATATATATCTGAAAGCGGTGTTTTCTCACATAAGCGTGTCTTACTTTATAAAGCTGTTTCATGTCTTGCTTTATATTTCCGATTACTCGATGTATGACTACTTGGGTGCCCGGTAAGGCACGATCCGCGAACGACGGTCGTGACAAAAGTGGTATCGAGCGATTAATCCTCGGAAAGTGTCTCTGAGCCGTATCTAGTAGAGTCTTGATTATCGGTGTGTTGTGCACCACGCAATAACCGAGGAGGCTATAGGATATTTAGGATTGGTTTCCATTCTTCTCATTACGAGATCGTGCTTTGGCGTGTTATAGGTTGGACCCTCTAACGTATTCCTTTCTGTGCTGATTATGCCTCGCGTAAAGCACGGGCCCGAGAAGGGCAAAGCGTGAGGCTGCTAGCGAGACACCAGTCACGAGGCTCGAGCCCGATCTATACGAGGCAGCGAGTTCTATGGCGCCCGGCCCAGCCAGACCACGGTACCAGCACCTCGCATCCCGCGGCACTGGGCGGAGGTTGAGTCTGAGAGATAGCCCGACTTTTAGCTAAAGTTGTGGCCCGATCGAGAGAGGCTGGATGCGGCGATTCAGCTCGGCTCGATCGTACCCGTTGTTCACCGGCGAGAGTTTGAGCTCTGAGACTTCTTGAGTTGTAGCCGCGGAGTTTTATGGGTCGGGGCGGAGGATGATCGCGAGGAGTTCATCCGTCGGTCGGAAGGATTTTGAGTGATCGGGCGTCGGAGACCGGTCAGTGATCTTTGGTTCACATAAATTTGCGTGATACGCGATCGATTGGTTTGATTCATGGGAGTTATCGTGGAAACCAGCGTCCCGACTACTTGGGATGAGTTCTCGAGGCTTCCTCGCTCATGCCTCGCGGATGAGAGGCGCGGTGATAGATTTTTCTGCTGGCGAAGGGCCCTTGTCGAGTACAATGTCGAGTTTGATTCTTTGGCTCGATATGTCCCGGCGGTAGCGAATATGGAGGATAGGGTGCACGCTATGTCAGGGCTGAAGCGACTATATGGCGAGTCATGTGCGGGAGTTTCTCTCGGCCGGGTATGGACATTACCGCGTGCGAGCTCAGCGCCCTTGGATGCGAGGCCTTGGTCGGCGAGTGGGCGACGGCAGCGAGAAGAAGGCCGGGGCGGGAGGTCTTACGGTGGTTATCGTGGTGGCGGCCCGGCGGTCTGGGTCGCACCGCGGCCGGCTCGCGCACTCCTGCGCGTCCTCATCGCGGCGAGTTTTGGCGGACGAGGCCAGGGCTTGGGCGTCGAGTAGCGAGTGCGGCGGTCGGGACCACCCGATGTGGCGTCACGGTAGATCCCATTACGGGAAGTGTGGTACTCTTATGGATCTTATTCTGATTGTAGCGGCCGGTCACTGCGGTATCGGCCGAAGCGTGGCGGTGGTAAGGCCCGACGAGTTACGTGGCGCTTCATCATCTCCTGATTACTCGCCGGGCGAGTGCTCGTAGAGTCGAGTGCGGCGAGTCGTGGCTCGAGTCGATTCTAGCGGTCCTGAAGCGCGTTTATGCTGTCGGTAAGCGGGATCGGGAGGCCTCGCGATGTAAATCACGGTACCTTATCGGTTCTAGGTTTGATGTTTATGCCTTGATAGATCGGGTTCTACTCTGTCTATATATCTCCCCTTGTTGCTAGTAGGATAGGGATAGAGCACGAGTCCATGAACCGCTACGAGGTAGCTACGCGATGGGTGATTCGGTGGTAGCTCGGCGGGTATATAGGGCTTGTCTGTGACCATTCTGATCGTCGGACCTAGCGGAAACTTGATAGAGTTGGAGATGATTGACCGGCGTGATTATGGGGATGGATTGGCTAGCCTCTTGCTATGCCAATGTAGGCTGCGAGAGAGAGTAATGCAGTTCCGGTTTCTGAGGCCGGTTGTTGAGTGGGAGAACGCAGTATCGTAGGGGTAGGTTTATTTCCTACCTCAAGGCTAGGAAGATAGTCTTGCGAAGGGTATATCTACCATCTAGTTGGTGTTTGATCTTGAGGCTGCGGTACCAGATTTTTGATCGATTCCGTAGTCGTGAGTTCCAGGCGTGTTTCGGATGACCTCCGGGTATCCCTCACGAGAGGAGATTGAGTTTGTATTGACATATTGCGGATACTCGGCTATTTCCATTCCGCCATCTGAATGGCTTTGCGAGTTGAGAGAGGCGAAGAGATCGGCAGGGATTTGCTAGAAGAAGGGCTTCATTAGGCGGTGTTTCTCCAGAAGCGCGCGGTATTGTTCGTGAAGAAGAAGGGCGGGGCAGCTGCGCGTAATGTGTTGATTCTGAGCGGTGAACAAGGTGACCATTAAACGAATACCCTCCCGGGATTGATGATTTGTTCGACGGTTGCGAGTGCGAGATGTTTCTCAAGATTGATCTGCGATCGGGCTATCATCAGTGCGAGTCGAGAGGTGGATGTCCACTAGTGCATTCGGACGTGCGGGCATTATGAGTTGGTCATGTCTTTTGGGTTGACGATGCTCGTGGTATTCATGGATTTGATGAGCCGAGTGTTCAAACCATTTTTGGACACGTTTGTGATAGTGTTCATTGATGATATCTTGGTTTATTCGCTCGGGCGGGAGCATGCGGAGCATTTGAGGTATCTTGTGATTCTCGAGACCGGCGGTTATACGCCAAGTTTTCCAAATGTGAGTTTTGGTTGACTTGATGGCGTTTCTTGGGCATATTATGGTGATGGCATTCGAGTTGTCTGGCAAGATCGGCGATCGAGGACTTGGCGAGACCTCTACTCGACGAGAGGTTCGCGATTTTACGGGCCTTGCGAGTTATGCTCGGTTCGTGGAGAAGTTTGCTATCTACGCACCGTTGACTAGGGTGACTCGAGCGACCAAGTTCGATGGTGATGCTTGTGGCGAGGTTTCGATTCTTTGAAAAGAGATTGGCGGACCGCCCCGTTCTTACTCTCCCGGAAGGTCGGATAGTTATATAGGTGTATTGTGATCGTCGAGCGTCGGGTTGGGATGTGTGTTGATGCGGCATGGCGAGTTATAGCATATGCGTCCGGCGGTGAAAAACACGAGAGAACTACCCGCGTGATTTGGAGTTGGCGGTAGTGATTCACGCTTTGAAGATCTGGAGGCACTATTTGTATGGGGTTCACGTGGATATTTATCTGAGACCACAGAGCCTCCGTATATCTTGACAGAGGAGCTGAACTTACGGCGAGGCGGTGGTTAGAGTTGCTTAAGGATTACGATGTTGATATCTATACCACGGAAGGCGATGTTGTGGCGGATGCTGCGAGTGCGTAGGTCGATGGGAGCCTATCGGATGTGCGACTAGAGAGGAGGACATGGTTCGTGATTTGCATCGATTAGCGAGCCTTGGTGTCGGTTGATTGATTACGATAGCGGTGGGGTTAGAGTTCGTGAGGTTGCGAGTCTTCCGTCGTCGAGAGGTGAAGAGCGGCGATTCGAGATCGGCTTTGATTCGATATCGTGATGACTCTTACGTGAGGCAAGGGTCGCTTTGAGTAGCTTTGATGGGGTGCTAAGGTTTGGCGGTGTGTGTTCCGGATGTTTGAGACTTGGCGGAGTTCTTGGGAAGCACCGCGGTAGCGTTACTCTATCCGTCGAGTCGACCAAGATGTACCACGACGCTTAGATACGTGTATTGGTGGGATGGCTTGAAGAGGGCGTTGCGAGTTCGTAGCTTTCGGTGCCGTGTTGTCGGCGGTGAAGGTAGAGCACGGAGGCACGGTGGTTTATTCTGACGATTGAGATCGACTTGGAAGTGGGAGGTAATCAACATGGACTTCATCACGGGATTACCTCCGCTTCGGAGAGACATGATTCTATATGGGTTATCGTCGGCGGTGAAAATCAGCCCACTTTCTTCCGTTCGGACGACGCACCGGTGAGGATTATGCGAACTTTACATCAGAGATCGTCGTCGGTGCATGGAGTCCCTAGTTCGATCATATCGACGAAGAGCCCGGTTCTGGCTAACCAGAGAGTCATTCCAGGGTTTAGGGGCGGTGAGCTTTACGTCGCATTTCATCGCGAGCAGGCGGACGATGAGCGCACTATCCGGACTGCGAGGATATCTTTGCGAGCTTTGTGTTATTGACTTGATGGTAGTTGGGAGGATCATTTGCCTCTAGTTGAGTTTGCTTATAATAATAGCTACCACTCCGGTATTCGGATGGCGCCTTATGAGGCCTTGTATGGGAGGAAGTGCGGTCGCCTATAGGTTGGTTCGATGTGGGCGAGTGCGGCTAGTGGGACGGTTGGTGCGTGAGCGGATGGATAAGGTGAAACTTATCCGAAGCGGCTATTGGCGACTCGAGTCGGCAATCGTATCACGGATCATCGTCGTCGACATCTTGAGTTCGAGTTCATGATTGGGTTTTCTAAAGGTGTCACCCATGAAGGGTGTGATGAGATTCGGGAAGAAGAAGCTCGGCCCGAGTACATTGGGCGTTTGATTGTCGCGAGGTAGGCAAGGTTGCCTACGAGTTGAATCTGCCGTCCGTCTGGAAGCGGTGCATCCGGTGTTTCACGTATCTATGTTGAGAGATGTATCGGGGATCCATCTAGGGTGCACCGATTGGCGATGTCCGGTGTGAGGGTTATCGTATGAGAGATTCCATAGCGATAGTCGATCGTCGGAGTTAGGCGTCTGCGGACGAAGGGCGTGGCCGTCAAAGTCTTGTGGCGGAGCGAGCTCGAGGAGGAGATGACATGGGAAGCCAGGAGGACATGAGGCGGAAGTATCCTCACTATTCCCCACCTCCGAGTAAATTCACTTTCCTGCCTACAAATTTTCGTTATCGTTTACGCCTATGTGTTGCTCTGTGGCGTGTGTGGCATTTACAATTTATTTAAGCTTCTTGATAAGCGTCTTGGGAAGGAACATTGGGACGAATGTTTCTAAGGAAGGAGAATGTTATACCGTATTTCGGAGTATGCGTAAGGGAATACGTGCGAAAGTCTTGCCTTAAAAGATAAGCCTTGGGCGTTTTATTTTGTACACAACTCACTAAAAGAATCGTTTTCCGAAAGCGTTTCCACGACTTTAAGTAGAGTAAATTCGGCTATGCCATTTCTTATTTGCGGATTTTTAGAGGCGAAACATTTTGGACCAGCGGGAGGCGACACTTGGCACCCTCCAATTTGTGGACTTGAAATCGTCCATTTGGGCGATTTGAAGAAAGATAGCACGTTTTGGTGCCTTGCTCAAATCAAGGAGTTGGTAGGATATTTGTGTATAGTTAATCCTCACTACACTTGCCTTGCACTTGTCTAAATCTTGGCCATTGGTTGGCCACTTCTTGACCTATAAATACCCCTTTGATGAAGAGTTCTTCATCCATGAGATTATCTTCCAAGTCTAAAATCCTCTCACTCTCCTTTGTAGCCATTTCGTCCAAACATATCCCCTCCCCTTGTGAAGTTGGCGAGGCCTAACCCCACTGCTGGCAAATCTACCCCCTCCCTTGGTAGAAAAGTTGTCTTCTTGTATCGTTATAATGCCCAAAATACCTAGCCCAAATACCTTAGTACTTAGTAGGAGTTGTGAAGAACTTCTAAGGTTCTTGGAGCATCTGACTTAGGAGCAAAACCTTGCTCGGTAGCGACTTTTCTAGGATATTATTGGGCTTACAGAGGTAATAATCCTAACCCTCTTTTGAATTAGAGAATACTTACTATTATAGTATAAGAATAAGTATAAATACTTAGAAGAATATCACGAGAATAGAATTGAAGTGTTAATCACTTAGAAGGGTTTAAAGAAGAATAATCAAACTATGCTTACATAGAATTTGTTTTCCAAGTAGACTTATATAGCTCAGGGTAGGGAAGTGCTGCCCGACTTCTGTAGAATTATGAACCCTCTGTTTAGAATGACCTTGAGTAGTCTTTAATAGATATCTTTGTGACTATTATGGTGACTCTCTGTGTGACATATTGACTTGGCGGTGGTTTTATTTGAGAAGGTATGTGATTCTTCTAAAGCATGATATTTTACAATATAACTACGGCAATGCCTCACGGCTTAAGCTGAATAATACTTACGGCAATGCCTCACGGCTTAAGCTTTGAATAATACTTACGGCAATGCCTGG
Organism: Przewalskia tangutica; assembly: GCA_029844215.1. Classification (NCBI taxonomy): domain Eukaryota; kingdom Viridiplantae; phylum Streptophyta; class Magnoliopsida; order Solanales; family Solanaceae; genus Przewalskia; species Przewalskia tangutica. The sequence goes on from JAQGDG010000150.1 coordinate 21,382, forward strand.
CAAGCACGAATAATACTTACGGCGATGCCTGGCTTAAGCACGAATAATAAAGAAGCGAGAACATTTCAAAGACTCTTGAATCATATTATGAAGAGAACTAATTGGTTTTAAAGCGAAGCTTAAGAGTTATACTAGCTTTATGGGAAGTAAGTATAACCACTTAAGATTTATAAAAGAAACAAGTTTGCCTATGTGTTTATAACGGACTTATATTGTGAAAGAATAATAAAGATGGTTTGATAAGTAGACATGATATGATGCTATGTGTGTTAGTATCTTATAACGTTTGTATAGGCGAGTATCCTTGTTATGCTTATATTGTTTAAAGATAAGTTGTTATGTTAGTATACTATCGCTCACCTCTTGAGATGATCAGGGGTTAAGCGCCTCCGTGCGGGGTAGACTTCGGGCGATGCAGGACCGTGATTGAGAATACCTCATGCGGGTCGAGGGCCTATGCGGAACTCACGAGTTCGGAGTTAGTATGCGGGGTTATGCCTCATGCGATGCAGTGGCCATGCGGACGGCGAGTCGGGGCGATCTTGCGAGTAGCTACCTCGATGCGGGTTATACCTCGTGCGGGCCCGTGAGTGGCCTATGCGGACTCGAGAGTCGAGTTAGGCTTGCGAGCGATGATATGGCGAGTGGCCACTGTTTGATCATTCGCGGCCTAGACAAGACCTATTACGATTTACTATTGTTGCTCTTGTTTGTGATGTGGCACTACGTGCGGTTTTCCTTGGTTGTTTCACTCATATTTGTAAAGCTGGTTTTAAAATGATATGTTTTCATTTAAGTATTTCTGATTTCGCATACTTAGTACTGTTGTCTTGACCTCCTTGGGCTGCGTTCATGCCTGCGGTAAGGGCAAGCGGTGCTAGATCCGCATTCTTAGGATCTCTACGTTGGTGTCGGGAGCTCCGTCTCTTGGAGGCTCTACTTTTGGTATGATCTCACCTGTTGTAGATAGTTTTGTACGATCGGGTATGGCGAGGCCTGTCCGCCATAGTTATATATTTCCTTAGAAGTGCGTAGTCATGTTATGCGATGTCGGATGTAGCTTGAACTATGATTATATATATATGCCGAAAGCGGTGTTTTCTCACATAAGCGTGTCTTACTTTATAAAGCTGTTTCATGTCTTGCTTTATATTTCCGATTACTACGATGTATGACTACTTGGGTGCCCGGTAAGGCACGATCACGGCCCCGACGCGTCGTGACACTCTCCAGACAACTCCACGAATCAAACGATCATTGCGGTATCACGCGGCCGTCACGAACCTAAGACCGCAGACTCGGTCTCGAAGCCTTGATCACTCTCGCGACCAGCGTAGCTGCCGGATGAACTCCTGCGGATCATCCTCGAGCCTCGACCCGTAAAACTCTGGCGGGCTCTGACTCGAAAGTCGTAGCCTCAAACTATCTGCTCGGGGCGAACCACTGGTGCTATTGGGCCAGGCTGCTGCATCCGGCTATCCTCATGTCGCCACGACCACGGCGTGGGCCATCTCGCGCAACCCGTCTCCTGCACCCCGGTTGGGGCCGGAGGCTCGAGTCTGCGGTCTCGGCGGCCATTCTTTGCGGCTCCAACCTCTGCTGGTGGCGGCGTCCACAAAACCCGCCGTCGAAGCACAACCTCGGTCTTGCGGGCTGCGCCTCGTACTCCTCTGTATCTCACTTCGGCACCCTGCCTTGCCCGCCACGGGCTCTGGTTGCCTTGCGCGGAGGCATAAGCGGTAAAAGCGAGATCGTCGGAGGGTCCGACTTACAACACGGTTCTAGGCACGATCTCGGAATGAGAAGAATGAAACCAATCCTAAATGTCCTATAGCCTCACGATTATAGATGTGGTGCCTGACCGCGCGATGTCAGACTCTACTAGACACGCGATGCGTGGACGCTTTCAGAGGACTAAGCGCTCGATACCGCTTTGTCACGCCCGAATTCGGGCCACAGTGCCTTACCGGGCACACTAGTGATACATATATCGGAGAAAATCAGCGGAACATAACACATGATCGTGAAACAAGAGATATAATAATAAGCAGGCCAAAAGCAGTTGCCTTGATATACATAAAACACGAGCAGTTTAATCCTTTTACAACCACACTTGCAGTTCTCTGGACCTCTAAGATTTACAACACTATGGCGGGGCGGGGCGCCATACCACAGATGTTCGAGAACCTACAACTCGGGGAACCACATACAAAGATAATCACGATCCACGAGGCATGCCTACGGCCCTTCTCGGGATGTGCCATCTGAGAGCCGCGGTTAGATGCATTCCGTGGTAGAGGCTCAGCCTCTTTATCGCTCGGCCAGAAGGAGAGTCGATTACCAAGTATGTGAAAGCGTAAAATCGTAAATGAAATCATACTAGTCTATATAAAGCGGAGGCATGTATGATAGCAAACTTCGATTCCGCGACATAAAGCGATCATGTCGATCGAGGACTCGCGTCCTCAAGTCATCACTCAAATATAACTATGGGTCTCACGCCCATGACATCAATCATGTTCGCATCGCGCGCATGCCCCGGAATTACGCCTCGGTGTAGACATGTCCATGATCAACAATAATACCAATGCCCGGCCACGTGCCGAATTCTACCTCGGTGTAGCACGTCCGTATGACATCATCAGCGATATCTTGGGTGATCAACCTGCGCGTAATACGTGCCCCGAATTCTACCTCGGTGTAGACATGTCTATGTAACATTGACAACAAGGCGATAATTAAAATGGAAACATACGTGGAATTCTCGTCACGCGCCGTACGTCCGAGTAAGTTGTCAACAAGTCAAGCGGCCCTCTATCGAGAGAGCGGTAACGAAATACAACACATGCAACAAGGCTATCATCACAAGCATAGGCAAGTTTCACACAACTCAAAGTACTTTCACATAAGTCACACCACGTAGTATAAAAATCGTGACTATCTTTTTAAGTAAACAAGACACTTCCCTTTTGTAAAATCAAGTAACAACATTATTTTCCAAGCGTTCAAGTTTGCCTAATTTCAAATGCTCAAGTCACTTATTTTAGAAAGGTTTCATAATTCATAGTCTTAATCTCTTTTTAAAACAATTGAGTAACATATGTCATATATGTGAGTAGTTTATTCTTGTTTATAACGATCTTATTACGACCGTGATCTAGAAAATGTAATATCATTTTGTCTCGTCTTAGCTTCATGCGAGATGGAGGTTTCTCTTTGGTTTTAATACAACACATCATTATTCAATACATTTTCCTTTATTAGCGCTGCGTGTGATGCAGCCGATGCGTTACGATTCAAATCGGTAAAACATTATCCCTTTAAAAACCAAGTACTCATTACTCATGAATGAGGTTTCACACAACATCAGCATTAAAACAAATAAGTTAAGTCTCTTATCTTATAAGATCAAGTCTCTTAACTTCTAACATCGATAAACAATTTTCTTACCTACGTAAAGCTATTATAACTTGACTTCCCATGCTAGTTATAACACCTTATGTTTAAACCAAACAAATACACTTAGTACATGCGTCCACCGTCTTACATAGTTACACACGTATCATGCTAGAACGGATAGGAAGAGGTTCACATACCTGCGCGGCGAGTATCGACAATAAGCAAAATGCTCCGCGATCTTGTAACACGGCTGGCGTTTCCCTTTCTTAGTAGAATCGCTGCTCGTGATGCTTCCACTATAAGGCCCTGGCGTCTATTAACTTCTAACGTGCGGTTCCATGTTCTACCTAAAAAAAGGTCGCAGCGTCTATTAACTTCAAAACACAAGGTTCCATTTCTCAGAAAATTCGGCACCTCCCCATGGCGTAAATCTCTCTCTGTCAGTAGCTATCAAGCCAACGGGGGTTATCATCTAACAGGGCGTATATAATTCTACTACACCAATCTGCTACTCAAGTCTACTACTGTCTGATCCTATGTAAATGCGATTCGATTCTTTCTTTAAATTGGGCTTAAGTCAAAAGACATTGCCCTTGATAATGTTCGATTCTATATATAGTATACCTCAACTATATAATCCTACAACATGTAATCTCCAATTACAATAAGGGGACAAGAATATTTACCTCGACAAGCCCAAAATTATCCAAGTTATAATGTCGATCTGAGCAAGGTTTAGCTCTGCTACGTGCGCTCGATGCGCTCAACAACCCTTAGAAGTTCTAACCAACCTACCCAAATACTTGACCAACTATGAAGATTTCCTTAGGATTTGGTTTGAGACTAAAAGGACAAAAGGTAGTATTCAGACTCTCGTATAGAAGTAACTTTTGGAATACAACAAGGTAAAGGCTAAGGTATTTTGGGCATTATAACAATACTCGGAGTATTTCTACCAAGAGGGGGTGTATTATCTGAAACAACTAGGCTGGGGTACCCCACGGCTAGCACCACAGGGGAGGGGAGGCTCTCGGCCTGAGGCCACTCGAGGGGAGGGAAGGCTTGGGGCGAGAACACACGAAAGGAGGGAGAGGACTGAGACTTGGAAGATTTTTGGATGAAGAAGTCTTGAGCTTAGGGGGTATTTATAGCAAAACCAAAGGCGACCAATGGCGAATCAAGCCGTGTGCAAGGCAAGTGTAAGGCGAAGATCAAGCCAAGTGCACCCTAGTCCCTGCTCGCAAAACAAGCCAAAACATTGCGCAAAACAATGCCCGCAACAAGGCACCCGATCGGCGAGGCCAAAGCCCTGGCGTCGGCGAGGTGACAAGTGTCACCTCTTGTTAACTAAAATGTTCGCCGCTTCGGAAAAATCCATAAAAATACAAAGCGACATGGCCGAATTTTCCGCCGCAATTCACGTAAGCGTTTACGTCAACGGCTCAAGAGGGTGTTGTGCCAAAGGTAACCGGCCAAGCCACTGGCGGGGTGACACGTGTCACCCACCTATTAGCCCTCGTAAAGCGTCTTAGAAAAATATCCTGATGGCCAAAATCTAGAAAACAAAGTGGGCCCACATGGCCAGTAAATTTCTCCGTGGGCAGCGTGACCATTTAAAATAAAATCTCAAAATTCTAATATAATTTAAGAAGCCCATATACCAAATCTGAAACCAATTCTCATTAACGAACCTTTTTCTTCACAAAAAAAGCAGGAAACTTTTAGTTCAGCTATCTTTCTTTCTTTCCAAATTTTTTTACCGTGCTCTCGTGCGTCGTCCTGCATACATACCACGAGAATCACGAGGGTATAACGGTGCTTCTCCTCGGCATCGTCTGGACTCGTAATCGCGTGTCCACATGACGCGTGAGGTATAACCCGCGTCGCTAACACGGAACTCCGTAGCTCGCGTGGGTCCCTGGACCGCGTGAGGTATTCTCGAATCATGGTCCGACCGCTTTGAGTCTACCCGCATCGGAGGCGACAACCCGGTAATATGTCAAGAGGTGAGTGATATTATACTAACATGTGACTTATCGTTAAGCAGCATAAGCGCAACAAGAATACTCTCTTATACAAGCGTTCAAGACACTAACACACGTAGCATCATATCATGTCTACTTATCAAACCATCTTATTATTCTTTTCACAAATCAATATAAAGTGCATTTATAAACACGTAGGCAAACGTTTCTTTTATCATGCTTAAGTGGTTATACCTAACTTCCCGTAAAGCTAGTATAACTCTTGAAACACATTTTAAAACCAATTTGTTCTCTTTTGTTTAAAAATGATTGACATTCTTTTGAAATGCTTTGGATCCTTATTATTAGGCTTAAGTCGCAAGACATTGCTGTAAGTATTATTCGAGATTAAGTCAAAGACATTGCCGTAGTTATTATTCGATTAACACGTATGCGTCTCGTACTACGTATATACTTTAAAATATCATGCTTTAGGAAGAATCACATACCTTCTCGTGAAAACCACCGCCAAGTTGAATATGTCGCGCGAGAGAAATCAACCTATAATAGTCGACACGTCTATCAGCGTCTAGACTACTGCATGTGATTCTAGCGAGAGGGTTACATATCCTACGGAAAATTGGGCGCAACTTCACTGCAGGTGAGCTACTCGAGTCTCTGAAAGCAGTCTATGTAAGTACAATTTGATTATTCTTCTTTTAAACCCTCCTCGTGATAGCAGTTCAATTCTATACGTGATATTCTTCTAAGTATTTAATACTTATTCTTATACTACTACTGTATGATTCTCACAATTCAAAAGAGGGTTAGGATTATTTACCTCGGTAAGCCCAATAATATCCTAGATAAAAGTCGCGCTGAGCAAGGTTTAGCTCTAGGTTATGCGCTCCGTGGCTCGAAACCTTAGAAGTTCTTCACAACTTCTACTAAGGACTAAGGGATTTGGGCTAGGGTATTTTGGGCATTATAACAATACTAGAAGGCAACTTTTCTACCAAGGGAGGGGGTAGATTTCGGCTAGGCTAGGGGAGGGTTGCCTCGGCGAGCTCACTCGAAGGGGTGTTGGGCGAAAGAGGCTACAAGGGAGAGGAAGGATTTTCAAGACTTGGAAAGGAATTTGTGGATGAAAAACTCTTACGTCTTAAGGGGTATTTATAGGTCAAGCCATGTGACCAAGGGTCGAGATGATGCCAAGTGCAAGACAAGTGTAGGGTGAAGATTTAGGCAAGTGTCCATTCTATCTACTACACACAAATATCCTACCAACTCCTTGACTTGTGCAAAGGCACAAAGAGCGTGCCATCTAGTCGATTCGTCAATGGGCGATTTCAAATCCATCGATTGGAGGTGCCAAGTTTAGCCCTCCGTTGGTCCAAAATGTTTCGTCTCGGAAAAATCTGCAAAAAATTAGAAATGGCATAGCGGAATTTACCTACGAAGGCGTGGAAGCGTTTAGTCGGAAAACTATTCGTTTTGTGAGTTGTGCCCAAAAACGTCCAAGGCCTAAACTTTAAAGCCAAACTTTTTATGCGTATTCCACTTACGTACATACTGCTGAAATCACGGTATAACGGTGAGTCATTACGCTGCATCCTTCCTATTAGGGCGGTTTCGTCACATGGCCACGGCGGCGCGGAAAAACAAGCACGGTAAAGATGACATTCCCGGGATGGCGTGCGCCACGTCGTGCCTTTGAGAAACATGAATCCGGTGGCTAGAACCCGTATACTGTGAACGAAGCCACGGAGCCACGACCGGCTCGAATACCCCAAGCGTCCACGAAGGCGCGGAGGACCACTCTGCTTTGGCGGATATACATAACTAGTGCTGCTGGCGGCGGCGCCTCGAAAGTTACCAAAGGACCTGCTTTACGCCTCTTCTGCGATCCGTCATTCGTCGACCTCTCCGTGCCTCGCATCCTGGTGCGTGAGCTTGCATGCGGGCAATGTCCATGCGGTGAAGAAATACACCGTACAAGCCTCGCCAAGTAATCATCTAGCCGGTGGCGTAACGGTGTACTCTATCCTCCATGCTCGGCTACTCTGGCGAGGACATCTGAGCTAATGAGTCGAACTCCACATTGTACTCTCTAGCAGTCGCGATCGCGCGTAACGTCAAAAATCTGCCGGCGAGCCCTCGCCATCTGTGGGGCAAGAAATGTGCAAGAAAAGCCCTTGAGAACTTCGTCCAGTGCGGTGGAAGTGCATGCTCTCCCAGGACAACTCCGTGAATCAAACGATCATTGCGATGTCGCGCGGTGATGCGAACAATACCACCGACTACGCCTGCGAGGCTCGATCACTCATGATCCAGTATTTGTCGGATAAACTCACGAGGTTATCCTCGGCTCTCGATCCATAGAACAACGGCGGGCTCTGACTCGAGAAAGTCAGTAGTCTCAAAGCATGCGCTTTCGGGGTGAACTACGGGTGCTCTTGGGAGGCTGCTGCGTCGGCCTATCCTCATATCTTGCCACGACCTGGCGATGCGGGCCATCTCCTTGTACCCCGTCTCATCTGCTCCAGTGTGGGGTGGAGGCTCAGTCTTGTAGTCTCGGCGACCAACTGCTGCGGCTCTAAACTCTGCTGGTCTTTGGCGGCGTCGCAAAACTTCGCCGTCTGACACTATCTCGGTGCGCCCGGGCCTGCCTGGTAACCCTCCGTGCTCTGCTCGCGGCTCCTCGGCTGCCTTGCCATACAGGCCGGGTTGCCTGCGGAGGCATAGCGGTAAAGGAAAGGAATCGTCGGAGGGTCAAACTTATCACACAACTCTAAGGCGCGATCTCGGAATGAGAAGAATGGAAACCGATCCTAAATGTCCTATAGCCTCACGATTATAGATGTGGTGCACAACACACGATAATCAAGACTCTACTAGACACGATCGTAGACACTTTCAGAGGATTAAGCGCTCGATACCACTTTTGTCACGACCCGAACCGGGCGTGGTAGTGCCTACCGGGCACCCTAGTGATACAACATCGAGAAAATCAGCGGAAATAAAACATAAACATGTAACAAGAGATTTGATAAATAAGCGAGCTAACAAAGCGATTGCCTTACGTATATATACATAAAAACCCGAGCAGTTATCCTTTTTACAAATTCTGCCCACAACAGTACTACATACCTCTAAGAAAGTGACAAAAACTATGACGGGACAGGGCCCGCCATACCACAGAATGTCTGAGAACCTACAGACTCGATGTAACATACCAAAAGATAAGCCTCGAAGGCAGGGCTTCCAACCGCTGAGCTGTGATCCTGGCGAGGATCCTGGCCGTGTACCTCTACTGCGGCATGAGCGCGGCCGAAGGAGGTCGATCTGCAATTACCAAGTATGTGGCTTGTAAAATCGTAAATGAAATCATAATAGTCTATATAAAGCGGGAGACATGTATGATAGCAAACTCTGATTCACAACATAAGCGATCATGTCAAGTCGAGGACTCACGCCTCGAGTCATCCTCGTGCGTGGAACTCCTTCATCAGCTGTCGTGATCTAAGTACAAATCGTGTGAAATCGTGTCGGCCCATCCCATGGGACTCGGTAAAGAATCATGTAGAATCGTATCGGCCCGTCCGTGGGACTCGGTAAGAATCATGTGGAATCGTGTCGGCCCGTCCGTGGGACTCGGTGAAGAATCGGATGAAATCGTGTCGACCCATCTCATAGGACTCGGTGAAGAATCGGTGGAATCGTGTCGGCCCATCTCGTGGGACTCGGTGAAGAATCGGTGGAATCGTGTCGGACCATCTCATGGGACTCGGTGAAGAATCGGTGGAATCGTGTCGACCCATCTCGTGGGACTCGGTGAAGAATCGGTGGAATCGTGTCGACCCGTCCCATGGGACTCGGTAGCATAGAAATACAACACTTGCACAACAAGGCTATCACCACAAGCATAGGCAAGTTACACGTGACTCGAGGTTATTTTATGCCAAAGTCGAGTTACGACCCCAAAGTATTACGTCGTTAAATTCTTTTAAAAGATTCATTTCTTTTAAAAGGTCACGATACCCGTAGTATTAAAATAGAGTGACTCACATTTTTAGGTAAACCAAAACACTTTCCTTTTCAACATCAAGTAACAATATTCTTTTCCATAAGTTCAAGTTTGCCTAATTTCAAGTACTTAAGCCTCTTATTTTAGAAAGGTTTCGTAGTTCATAGTCTTAATCACTTAAGAATATAATTCTCTTTTAAACAATTTGAGAAACATATGCCTTATATGTGAGTAGGTTATTCTTGTTCAAAATCAATCTTATTAAGCGACCGTGATCTAGAAATGTAATATCATTTTGTCTCATCTTAGCTTCTATGCGGATGGAGGTTTCTCTTTGGTTTAATAATGTAATTAGTCAAAACATTTCCCTTTATTAGCACTGCGATGGTTTGTCGATACTCATTCTGATTTCCGAAATCAGTAAAACATTATTCCTTTTAAAAACCAAGTACTCATTACTCACGAATGAGGTTTCACACAGAATTCATATTAATTCATTTAAGTCAAGTCTCTTCTCTTTTAAGATCAAGCCTCATAACTGTTACACCCCGTATTTACAGGACATGTTTTAAGAACGTACGTAAGAACTCATAAGTGTTAAGATTTGAGACTTGATTTTTTTTTAGTATATTTATGGAATTGTCGGAAAACGTTTTATTGTGACGAATGGGAGGGCGACACGTGTCACCCCCCCCCCCTTATAGATGCCTTGGACGAAAATAGGCATGGCCAATATGGTCATTGACCATAGTCTTAGATGACAAAGTCTTCCATTTAATGAGCTTGAGTTTCTTGACCAAAGTCAAAGGTCCCACTTGGGTCTTGATATTTTAGAAGACTTCATCTAAACCACCCATGTGTTTTTATCATAACCCTCCAAGGTGCTTTATATTACTACTAGTAGAGAGAGGGAGTTTAACACTTAGAAAATTTTACACAAAATTTGAAGAGCACATTGGGGGTCTCGGGTTCACCTAGGGGAAAGAAGAAAGAATTTTCGTTTCTTGTCCATTTGTTTCCACACTTTAAACCAAGGTTCTTAGGTGTATTGTAAACACATCTCAATAGAAAAATCTTGGAAAAAGGTTGTTTACGGGTTAGTATGGCTTGAAAACCTAATGGTCTTTCTAGGTTTTGTGTTGGAGTTTTGAAGGATAATAGTTGGTGTTGTTCTAAGGGTCTCAACAAGCGGATTAAAGTATCTTGGAGAGGCTCTAAACTACTAAGGAGCGACTTCGGATTGGAGTTGGATTAAGAATCGTTAAGGTATAATCTTGTCTTTTAAAGGTGTTACAAGATTACATATTATTGTTGTTGTTAGCTTTACTTGTTGCTAGCATGAAGTTGATAGGTTGAAGTTATAAGTATTATGGATTTCTTGTAGCTAAATCCGAAATGTTATACAAGCCACTTGGAAATTGGATTACTAATTGGTCGTTTTTAGAAATCGTCGCATGTTACTTACTTAAAGATTATGGTTGTTATAATCAAATGCGACTTGATATCATGTTATGCTACCAATATGGATTGAAATGGAAGTTGGGTAAGAATTGGTTTTGTTGAACTCAAGGTGCCGATTTTGGACTTGTAGTTTGTATTAGTTGGTTATTCATTTGTATTGGACTACCTTCTATATAATTGTGAGCCAATTGGGGCTGTTTAGTTAGTCATTTGTATTGGACTACCTTCTATATAATTGTGAGCCAATTGGGGCTGTTTGGTTATTGTATTCGGCCTTGAAAAGGTGGCAAAGTTAGTAGAAACAAAGGAGGTTACTGTCCAGATTTTCCGTAGAATTGGTGACTTAGCACTTAGAATAATTCTCATTATGAAGTGAGAGGTTAATGGACGTATTGTGACCATTATAGGTTGAAGTACTAAGTATATCGTATCCTACTTGGAGAGTGGAATAGCTATCAAGATTGAAGTACTTTGGAGCATTTTGCTACTTGTCGACAATCGTCGCGAGGTATGTGAACCTCTTCCTCCGTTGGCATGATTCTATGTATGGAATATACTTGTGGTATCATTTCATGTTTCTTCTCCTCTTAGAAGTTAAGAGGTAGTTATGTGATTTACTCTATGTAGAACTTTTCCTATCTTTTGAGCGTGACTAGTTGCACGTATGTAGTACGGTAGACGTACAAGACTATGACATTCTTTACTTGTTTTATGAAATGCCAAGTCGGGTGGGTTAGGAGATTAACTCACTTCTTTGAAAATAGTAAGGATGTCTTAAGTTGATTTTAAAGTTAAGGGACTTGAAGAGTTTTAAAGTATGTGATACTTGTTCGTTTTAAACGTATAAGTCCCTTGGATAGGAAATTGTTTATGGCTAAGGTATAAAGTGAATATAACGGCTTTATGGGAAGTTAGTTATATTTGCCTTATGGAAAGATAAATGACTTGACTTTAGTGAAAAGGCAACTTGATTTTACGGCATCGCTTGCCTAAGGTTTTATAAGATAAGAAGTCCCTTTTTTTTTGAAGCCGGTAATTGTATTTCTAAAAATGTATTGTGACTTGTCTTGAAACGGATAGGACTTGATACTATAGTTGTTAGTATGCAGGAAGTTGTAATTGAAAAAGAGTCTTTCTAAAGGAGTAGAAGCGCGTGATGCGTTGGGTTAAATTCGGATTCTAGATGACATTATCGACCGAGGAATGGGCGCGGTATACCTATCTGAGGCGGACTATATGACATTATCGACCGGGAATGGGCGGGCGGTATACCTATCTGGGCGGACTATATGACATTATCGACCGAGAATGGGCGGGCGGTATACCTATCTGGGCGGTATATGACGTGTCGACCCGAGGAATGGGCGGCGGTATACCTATCACAGGCGGACTATATGACGTGCTCGACCGAGGAATGGGCAGGCGGTATACCTATCTGAGCGAACTATATGACATTATCGACCGAGGAATGGGCGGGCGGTATACTATCAGGCGGACTATATGACGTGCTCGACCGAGGAATGGCGGCGGTATACTATCTGAGCGGACTATATGACGTGCTCGACCGAGGAATGGCGGGCGGTATACTATCTGGCGGACTATATGACGTGCTCGACCGAGAATGGGCGGGCGATACCTATCTGAGCGGACTATATGACATTATCGACCGAGGAATGGGCGAGCGATATACTATCTGAGCGGTATATGACGTGCTCGACCGAGAATGGCGGGCGGTATACTATCTGGGCAAACTATATGACGTATCGACCGGGAATGGTAGGCGGTATACCTTGCACGAGACTAGATGGCGTTATCGACCGAGTTGGGCGAGGCGTTATACCTTCACGGCGGACGAACTATGTGACCTTGATCGCGTCTAGATTGGGTGGGTAGTATAGGTGCCACTCGTCGTAAAGGCGGATTATGCTTATGAAAGATAAGTGAGTTATATAGTAATGAACTTAATGATTCTTTTCTAATAATATGCGTAAGAATGTGGTGTAAATTTTATTAAGAATGAAAAAGATAATAGGGTGCGATTAAGTTCATAAGTGGTAATGACACGGCGAGGATCAGTATGTATTGTTTTATACTTGTCCTTGTCATTCTTTTATCTGATTATGATCATTTCTTTGTCGTTATTTACATTCCATATTAAATTTTGTTATCTTGACCCCGCCGAAGTGCGTTCATGCCGCGAGTTTTAGGTACCAGGTTGGTGATCCTTGCTCTTAGGATCTCGGTTGATTGTTGGGAAAAAGCTCCATTTGCTCGGAGGCTTTATCTCTTGATGCAGTTTTCCACACAGTAGTAGATTCATGTATATTGAGGGTATGGCGAGACACTGTCCATGCTTGTTGTTATGTTAAAAACTCTTAGAGTGCATGGTTACATTTTGTGGAGTCGATTTGTAAAGAAAGGAGGCAAGCTGCTTGGTTGTATATATGTATGTCGGGAAGGTAGCCACTGTCGGCTAACTTTGTTGTTTCATACATTGTTTTATTTTATAAAGTTTCATGTATGTTCTGATTATCTCTGATGTATACTGTAAGGGTGCCGGGTAGGGCACGATCAGCGATCGGTCGGGTCGTGACAATAACTATTAAAATCAATAAACCATTCTTTTTATCTCTCTTAAATCGTTATACCTAACTTCCCGTAAAGCTAGTATAACTCTTAAGCTTTCAAACCAAGTATTATTCTTCTTTCAAAAATGATTCTTAATTCTTTTGAAATACTTCAAGATTCTTATTATTAGGCTTAAGTCAAAGACATTGCTAGTAAAACTACATTCGATTAAATGCGTCGTCTAGTACTATATATATATTCTTTTAAAATACTTCCAGTTCTTTTTATTGGGCTTAAGTCAAAAGACATTGTCGTACAAGCTGCGTTCGATTAACACGCGTCGTCTACCGTACTATATATATATTCTTTAAAATATCATGCTCGAGAGGATAGGAAGAATCACATACCTACGCGACGATTATCATTATTAGTAAAGCGCTCACGGCTATAACGGCTAGCCTTGTCCACCTTTTAAGTAGCACATGCTACTCGCGAGAACATTCAACCTATAAAGGTTATACGGTCTATCAAAGTCTAGACTACTGCATAGAATATTCTAAGCGGTGGGTTCTCTATTTTCTACGGAAAATTGGGCACACTTCCCTGGCCGTTAAGCTACCTGAGTCTCTGTAAATGCGATCATGTAAAATGCAGTTCAATCTTCTTCTTTAATATTCTTACGATGTGATCTCGGTTTAATTCCATACGTAATATCCTTCTATGAATCTTATATTCATTTCTATACTACTACGATATGTAATTCCCAATTACAATATAAAGACAAGAGTATTTACCTCGATAAGCCCAAAATTATCCAAGTTTAAAGTCGATCTGAGCAAGGTTTAGCTCTACTCAGTCGCTCCAACCCGCTCCAAACAACCCTTAGAAGTTCTAACCAACTTCTACGTAAATACTTCAACCAACTATGAATATTTCCTTAGGGTTTCGTTTAGTGGCTAAAGGAAAGTATAGTAGTATTTTCCGGGCTTTTCGTATAGAGGGTACTTGGAAACACTACAAAGGTTTTGGGCTAGAGTATTTTGGCATTACAACAATACTTGGAGAAGTATTTCTCAACCAAGGGGGGTTAGTATTTTGACTAGAACAACTAGAGGGGGGGGGGGTATTTCTCGGCCAAGGGCCTCTCAAAGGGGGAGGGGGATTTGGACGAAACTACACTAAGGAGGGAGAGGGATTTTTAGACTAGGAAATGTCTAAGTGTGGATGAAGAAGTGTCACGACCCATTCCGGGGCCCGTGACTGGTGCCTTACCGGGTCACCCAAGTAGTCATACATCAGAGTAATCAGCGGAAATATAAAACAAGACATGAAACAGTTTATAAAATAAGACCACGATTTATGTGAGAAACGCCTTTCGGCGTATATATATAAACATGGTTTAGCGATTTACATCAAATCTTGTACAACATGACTCAGACCTCTGAAATATACAACTATGGCGGGACAGGGGCCGCCATACCTACTGTACAAAACTATCTACAGGAGATCATACCCAAAAGTAGAGCCTCGGAAAAGATGGAGCTCGACAGCGTAGAGATCCTAGAATGTGGATCTAGCACTTTGCCACTGCGGCATGAGCGCGGCCCGAAGGAGTCGATTACAACGGTACTAAGTATATGAAAGCGTAAAATACTTAAATGAAAACATATCATTTTAAAATCAGTTTTGCAAGTATGTATGAAACAACGAGGGGCCGCATAGTGCCACGTCATAAGCAAGAGCAACAATAGGTAAAGCTACGAGTCTTTTCTGAGGCTGCGAATGATCGAGCGGGGCCAATTGCGTGGTATCACCATGCAAGCCTAATCACGGACTCCGTAGTCGCATGGGCCACTCGCGTAGGCCAGCGTAGGGTACGTAACCCGCATCGAGGGTAGCTAATCCTCGGCGTAAATCACTGGACTCGTAGTCCGCGTGGCCACGTAGACGCGTGAGGTATAACCCGCATCACTAACACGGAACTCCGTAGCTCGCATAGGTCCCCTGGACCCGCGTGAGGTATTCTCGAATCATGGTCCCCGGACCGCTGAGTCTACCCGCGTCGGAGGCGACAACCCATTAATATGTCGAGAGGTGAGTGATAGTACACTAACATAACTTATTATTCTTTTCACAATTCAATATAAATGCATTATAAACACATAAACAAGCTGTTTCTTTTATCATTCTTAAGTGGTTATACTTAACTTCCCATAAAGCTAGTATAACTCTTAAGCTTACATTTAAAAACCAATTAGTTCTCTTACGTAAAAATGATTGATATTCTTTTGAAATGCTTTGATTCTTTATTATTAGGCTTAAGCCGTGAGGCATTCGTAAGTATTCGAGCTTAAGCGTGAGGCATTCTTAGTAAGTATTATTCGAGCTTAAGTCAAAGACATTGCGTAGTTTTTATTCGATTAACACGTATGCGTCTGGTACTACATATATATTGTAAAATATCATGCTTTAGGAAGAATCACATGCATACCGTGAAAACCACTGCCGAGTTGAATATGTCGCGAGAGAATCGACCTATAATAGTCGGAACCGTCTATCAGCGTTGAACTACTTTGTAACCGATTCTAAGCAGAGGGTTCTATATCTACGGAAAATTGGGCGTCTTCCCTGCGGTGAGCTACTCGAGTCTCTGTGAAAGCGATCCTATGTAAGTACAATTTGATTATTCTTCTTTTAAACCCTTTTCTTGTGATACTTGATTCAATTCTATACGTGATATTCTTCTAAGTATTTTATACTTATTCTTATACTACTACGGTATGTATTCTCTAATTCAAAGAGGTTAGGATTATTTACCTCGGTAAGCCCGATAATATCCTAGATAAAGTCGCGCTGAGCAGGTTTAGCTCTAAGTTATGCGCTCAGTAGCTCGAAACCTTAGAAGTTCTTATGACCTACTAAGGACTAAGGGATTTGGGCTAGGGTATTTTGGGCATTATAACAATACAAGAAGGCAACTTTTCTACCAAGGGAGGGGGTAGGTTTGGCTAGGCTAGGGGAGGGTTGCCTCGGCCAAGCTTTAAAAGGGAGGGGTAGGAGGCTTTGAATGAAGCTTTAGAGAGAGGAGGATTTTTCAAGACTTGGAAATTGATTTGTGGATGAAGAACTCTTCATCTAAAGGGTATTTATAGGTCAGAAGTGGCCAACCAATGGCGAATTAAGCCAAGTGCTAGGCAAGTGTAAGGCGAGATTAGGGCAAGTGTCCTTATCCATCTACTACACAAAATATCCTACCTAATCCTTGACTTGTGCAAAGGCACAAAAGCGTGCAACTCTATGTCCGATTCGTCGATGGGCGATTTCAAATCCACCGATTGGAGGGTGCCAAGTGTGCCCTCCGTTGGTCCAAAATGTTTACGTCTCTCGGAAAAATCATAAAAATACTAAATGACATAGCGGAATTTTCCTACGAAAGCGTGGAAGCGTTTACGTCGGAAAGCGATTCTTTTAGTGAGTTGTGCACAAATAAAGCGTCGAGGCTTAAACTTTTAAGGCCGAACTTTCGTCGTGCGCCCTTACGTACATACTCGGAAATACGAGGTATAACATTCTCCCCCCAGAAACATTCGTCGAATGTTCCTTCCAAACGATTAACGATAAGATTCTTCATAACTTAAGCGATTGCAAATGCCACGCACGACGCGAGAACAACTTAGGCATAAGCGATAATGAAGATTTACAAGTAGGAAAAGTGAATTACACGGAGGTGTGGGAATAGGTGAGGATATACGCCTCGTATCTTCGCCGGCTTCCCAGTCATCTCCTCACGAGCTCGTTCATACAAGACTTTGTGGAAGCCACGTCCTTGGTTGCGGAGCGCCTAACGGCGATCGATTATCGCTATGGGAACCTCGCCATACGATAACCTCGATCACACTGGACATCGTCGATCGGGTGCACCTAGATGGATCGATCGTCTCGCCGGCGTAGATCGTGAAACACGGATGCCTGCCTCCGGTCGGACGGCGGATCCAACTCGTAGGCAACCTTGCCTACCTGCGGACAATATGAAATGGCCCGATATACCTTGGTGAGTTTCCTTCTTCCGAATCTCATCGCACCGCCATGGGTGGCACGCTAGGAAAACCCAATCATGAACCTCGAACTCGAGATCAAGCGGCGATGATCTGCATATGACCATCGACTACGGTGTCGGCAACCTCTCTGGATAAACCGCTTATCCGACTGCTTGCGCAAATCTGGTCCCAGCGCACCTCGCCCGTCGAACCAGCCTATAGGCGTCTGCACTTCCTCGTACAAGGCCTCGTAAGGCGCCGTCGAATCTTTGGGTGGTAGCTATTATTGTATGCAAACTCAACTAGAGGCAAATGATCCTCCGGCTACCCACGAAGTCGATAACCGGGCTCGCGACATATCCTCGAGAGTGCGGATAGTGCGCTCGGCTTTGTCGAAATGCATGCGTGGATGGAATGCGATACTCGAGCTCGCTGCGTCCACTAAACCCTGCGGAAAGACCTCGAAGTTAGCGTGGCGGGCTCCTGCATGCGATATGATCGAAATAGGGACTCCATGCGATCGGCGATCTCTCGGATGTAAAGTGCGGCATAATCCTCGGTAGAAAAAGTCATCGATGGGAAGAAAGTGGGCTGATTTAGTCGACTGTCAGCGATAACCCGTATAGAATCATGTCTCCTGCGAGTGCGAGGTAATCACGTGATAAAGTCCATGTTGATTACCTCCACTTCGGTCGGGATCTCGATAAATGCGTAACAAACCACGGGCCTGCGGTGCTCTGCCTTCGCTGCGGCAACACGGGCTGAGCTACGAACTCTGCAGCGTCCTCTGAGCCGTCCGCGATACGGATCTAAGGTCGTGGTACATCTTGATCGACCACGGATGGATAAGTATGCGTTGTGTGCTTCCCCAAGAACTGCTGCGAAGTCACGAAACATCTGGAACACACTGACACGCCTCGAACCTTAGCACCCGTGGTGCTACCTCGAAAAGGACCGCGCCTGCGAAGAGTTGTATCGCGATAGCGTGTCAAAGCGGATCCTCGGCTGTTGCCTCTTCGCCTCGCCGGCGATGGAAGACTCGGCAACCTCGCGAACTCGAACCCCAGCTGCTATCGGAATCAATCAAGCGGACACGAGGCTCGCTGGCGATTCAAATCACGAACCATGTCCTCTCTGCTGCACGTCGATAGGCTCCCCGTGACCTCGACTAAGGCGTACGCCTGACATTGGCTTTCCCGGGTGATGCGGGATATCAACATCGTAATCCTTAGCGACTCTAACAACCGCCTCGCCGTAAGTTCGGCTCCTCTGGTGAAGATATCTTTGGAGGCTCTTGTGGTGCGTAAAAATATCCACGTGAACCCAGTACAAATAGTGCCTCGGATCTTGGCGTGAATCACGGTGCGACTCCGAATCATGGGTGGGGTAGTTCCTCTCGTGTTTCTTGGTGTCGGGATGCATATGCTATAACCTGCCATCTTTGCGTCAACACACATCCCAACCAGATGGTGGCGTCCTGATACCACGACATAACCGCGGACCTACAGAAGAGTAAGAGCAGGGCGGTCGTCGATCTCTCTTTCGACAGCTGGAAACCACTGCTCCTGACATCGATCCACTGAAACTTGGTTGCCTTACGAGTCGGCCTAGTCAATGGTGCGAAGATAGAAGCAAACTTCTCCGCGAACGCCCGATAATATCTGCAGGCCCGAGCGCAAACCTGCAGCCGGGTAGTAGGTCTAGGCCAAGTCTGCGCCTCGATCTTGGCGTATCCACTCGAATGCCATCGGCCCGACAACATGCCCGAGAAAAGCCACGAAGTCAGCAAAACTCACATTTGGAAAACTTGGCGTACAAGCTGGCAGTCTGGAGAAGCTGTCGACCACGATCGCCAAATGCTCGCGTGCTCTGCTCTGGCGAGAATAAACCAAGATATCATCGATGAACACTATCACAAGCGTGTCCAAAAATGGTTTGAACACTCGGTTCATCAAATCCATGAATCTGCGGGCATTGGTCAGCCAAAGACATGACCACGAACTCGTAATGCGTCTGGTCGGAATGTAGTCTAGGGACATCCGCCTCTCGACTCCGCTTTGATGATAGCGATCGCGGTCAATCTTGGAAAACATCTCGCACCATGCAGTGGTCGAACAAATCATCAATCACAGGAAGGGTATCTGTTCTTAATGGTCACCTTGTTGTTGCACTGTAATCAACACACGTGCGCGGCGTCCGTCCTTCTTTTTACGAACAATCTGGCGCTCCCGGGAGAAACACTAGGCTGATGAAGCCGCTTCTCCGGCCAAATCCTAAGGTGATCCTTGACTCTCAACTCGGCGGGTGCCGTTACGTATGGCGGAATGGAAATAGGCGAGTGTGCGGCAATATGTCTATACAAAATTCAATCTCCTCTCGGAAGGATG
This sequence comes from Przewalskia tangutica, assembly GCA_029844215.1. Classification (NCBI taxonomy): domain Eukaryota; kingdom Viridiplantae; phylum Streptophyta; class Magnoliopsida; order Solanales; family Solanaceae; genus Przewalskia; species Przewalskia tangutica. The sequence continues at coordinate 41,225 of JAQGDG010000150.1, forward strand.
CGGGAGGTCGTGCGGAAACACGTCAGGAACTCTCGACCCACTTTGGGCCAGCGGAAAATCTGGTACCGCCGATATCAAACACCGAGCGAGATGGTAGATATACCCGCCTGCGCGTCTTCCAGCCTTGAGGTAGGAAATAAACCTACCCGCCGGCGATCTGGTGCTCCCTCCGCTCAGCAACCAGGATCCTCGAAGCTGGAACCGTACTACTCTCTCTGCGGTCTACATTGGCGTAGCAGAAGCTAGCAATCCGTCCAATGATCACGTCGAAGTCGATCATCTCCGACTCTGTCAAGTCGGCTGAGGTCAGGCCATTGTAAATAGTCACGGGACAAGCTCTATATACCGCCGAGCTACCAGATCACCCATGGCGTAGCTACCTCGAAAAGGTCTATGGACTCGGGCTCTATCACTATCCTACTAGCAACAAGGGAGATATATGGGGCCAGTAGAACCGGATCTATCAAGGCATAAACATCAAACCCAGCGATAAGGTACCTGTGGCGACATCGGTGAGGCCTCACGATCTGTCGGTGGACAAAGCATAAATGCGGTTACGAGGACCGCTAGAAGCTGGACCGCGCCACGACCTGCTGCGCGACCTGCTGGTCGTGAGTACCTTTCCCTCCGGGGCGAGTAGGCTGTCGGGGATGAAGAAGACGGCGAAAGAACGTGGTGACCCCACCATCGGCCGCCCTTGGTGGGTTCCTCGCATAGTGGCCTGCGCCTGGCCAGAAACAAGCTCGTAGCACCTGACTCGAAGTGGGATGCAGCGCATCGGCCCTGCAGCGAGGTGGTCCCCGTCGGCGATACCTCTTTGCTCTGGGCGTCGAAGTCACAGGGCCAGTGCGCCTCGAATATCTGGTGTCTTGAGGGCGGTGCGGAAGTGCTCTGGTGGCGTGGTGCAAATCTAGGCTAGCTGCGAGGCGCCCGCCCGATAGCCACCAAAGACCTGCCGTCACGGTCTTACCTGCTGCTTTGCTGTCGGCGTCGGTCTCTGCGCTCGCGTCAGGCATGAGCTGCGTGCGGGTAATGTCCATACGGTGAAGAGAAACACGCACGTGACTTCGGCCGTATAGTCGTCTAGCGGTGGCGTGGCGGTGCACCTATCCTCGCATATCTGCTACCATGGCTGGGATATATCGAGCGATGAATCAAACTCGACATTGTACTCACGGCGGTCGTCTCTGCCTCGGCTGGTAAAAATCTATCGGCCGCGCCCTCGCCATCTGTGGAGGCAAGAAGTGAGTGAGGAAAGCCTGCGAGAACTCGTCCCAGTAGGCGGGGCGCGTGCTCTCCCGGGATAACTCCGTGAATCAAACCAATCATTGCGGTATCCGCGCGGCTATGTGAACAGATCACGGACTCGGTCTCGGCGCCGATCACTCTCGAGAATCCTCTGTGGCGGCGGATGAACTCCTGCGGATCATCCTCGGCCTCGACAGTAAAACTCTGGCGGGCTCTGACTCGGAAGTCTCGTAGCCTCAAACTCTACGCCTCGGGTGAACCACGAATGCAGTAGTGGGGCTGAGCTTCTTTGCATCGGCTGTCCTCGTGCGGCCACGATCTGGCGATGGTGGGCCGTCTCCTTGTACCCTAACTCCTCGCCCGGTGTGGGGCGGGAGGTGTGGGTGCTGTGGTCTCTTTGTGGCGGCGGCGTCGTAGAACTCGCCGTCTACGGTATAAGCGGGCGAGCCCTCGTGACTCTAGGTGTCCCACTAGCGACTCCTCGGTGCGCGCCGCCACGGGCGGGTTGCCTTACGTGGAGGCATAGCATTCTGAGAAAGGAATACGTTAGAGGTCGACTTTAACACTCTAAAGCGCGATCTCGAGTGAGAAGAATAGAAACCAATCCTAAATATCCTATAGCCTCACGATTATTGGTGTAGTGCACAACGCGATAATCGAACTACTAGATGCGATGCGTAGACACTTTCAGAGATTAAGCGCTCACGATACCACTTTTGTCACGACCCGTTCGGGGCGTGGTAGTGCCTTCAAGGGGCACCCAGTAGTCATACATCGAGTGTCGGCGGAAATATAAAACAAGACATGAAACGATTTATAAAATAAGACACGATTTATGTGAAGCGTCGCCTTTCGGCATATATATATAAACATGGTTTAGCGATTACATCAAATCTTGTACAACATGACTACAGACCTCTAAGGAAATATACAACTATGGCGGGACGGGGCCGCCATACCTGGCGTACAAAACTATCTGACGGGAGATCGTACCCAAAGTAGAGCCTCGGAAAAGATGGAGCTCCAGGCAGCGTAGAGATCCACAGAATGTGGATCTAGCACCTTGCCGCCTGCGGCATGAGCACCCGAAGGAGAGTCGATCTGACAGTACTAAGTATATGAAAGCGTAAAATACTTAAATGAAAACATATCATTTTAAAATCTGTTTTGCAAGTATGTATGAAACAACCGAGGAATGCGCATAGTGTCACATCATAAGCAGCAACAATAGGTAAATTATAGCAGGTCTTTTCTGAAGTGTGAATGATCGAGCGAGGGCCAATTGCGTAGTATCACCATGCAAGCCTAATCACGGACTCCGTAGTCGCGTAGGCCACTCGCGTAGGCCGCGTAAGTACGTAACCCGCGTCGGTAGCTACTCCTCGGCGTCGTCACTGGACTGCGTAGTCGCGTGGCCACGTAGACGCGTGAGGTATAACCCGCGTCACTAACACGGAACTCCGTAGCTCCGCATAGGTTCCACTGGACCAGCGTGAGGTATTCTCGAATCATGGTCCCGGACGCTGAGTCTACCGCGTGGAGGCGACAACCCGTGTAATATGTCAAAGGTGAGTGATAGTACACTAACATACGACTTATCTTTAAACAATATAAGCCTGACAAAGAATACTCTCTTATACAAGCGTTACAAGACACTAACACGTAGCATCATATCATGTCTACTTATCAAACCATCTTATTATTCTTTTCACAATTGATATAAGTGCATTTATAAACACATGACAAGCTGTTTCTTTTATCATTCTTAAGTGGTTATACTTAACTTTCCATAAAGCTAGTATAACTCTTAACACATTTTAAAACCAATTAGTTCTCTTACGTAAAAATGATTGATATTCTTTTGAAATGCTTTGATTCTTTATTATTGAGCTTAAGCGTGAGGCATTCTGTAAGTATTATTCGAGCTTAAGCGTGAGGCATTCAGTAAGTATTATTCGAGCTTAAGTCAAAGACATTGCCGTAGTTTTATTCGATTAACACGTATGCGTCTACCGTACTACATATATATTGTAAAATATCCTGCTTTAGGCAGAATCACATACCTTCTTAGCGAAAACCACCTTGAGTTGAATATGTGCGCGAAGAATCGACCTATAATAGTGAACACGTCTATCAGCGTTAGACTACTTTGTAACGATTCTAAGCGAGAGGGTTCTATATCCTACGGAAAATTGGGCGATCTTCCCTGCGGTGAGCTACTCGAGTCTTTGTGAAAACATTCCTATGTAAGTACAATTTGATTATTCTTCTTTTAAACTTTTCTCTTTGTGATAGCTTGATTCATGTGACCACGTTCAGGGCGTTCTGATGCCTTACCACAGGCACCCTAGTGATACATACATCGAGAAAATCAGCGGAACATAAAACATGAGTCATTTAACAAGAGATATAATAAATAAGCAGCAGCCAGCGATTGCCTTGATATACATAAAACACGAGCAGTTTAATCCTTTTACAACCACACCCCTGATTACTCTGGACCTCTAAGATATCTGATGACTACGGCGGGGCGGGGCCCGCCGTACCCAGAATGTACAGAACCTACAACTCGGGAACACCTGCCAAAAGATAAGCCTCGGAAAGCGGAGCTTGAATCTGTTGGCTTGTGATCACATGGCGAGGATCCACGGCCGATGTACCTCTGCGGCATGACGCGGCCAGAGAGAGTCGATCTGGCAGTACCAAGTATGTGGCATGCAATCACGTAAATGAAATCATACTAGTCTATATAAGCGAGGCATGTATGATAACCAAACTACGATTCGCGACATAAAGCGATCATCACTCCGATATAACTATGGGTCTCGCCCATGACATCAATCGAGTTCGCATTATGGCGCGTGCCGGAATCTGCGCCGGTGTAGACATGTCCATGATGCGACAATAATACGATGTCCCGGCCACGTACCCCGGAGTCTGCGCCGGTGTAGGCGTGTCCATGTGACCTCAGCAACAAGACAATCCAAATGGAAGCATGCGTGCGCTACGCGTCGTGTCGGTATGTCGAAAGGGAAAAATAAGACAACATTCCAAATGGGCGCATGCGTGCGCTACGCGTCGTGTCGGTATGTCGAAGAAACAACAAGGCGGTAATCTAAATGGAAGCATGCGTGCGCTACGCGTCGTGTCGATATGTCGTAGCGATGTGACAATAATACTATCAGCGAGGCGTGCGTGGAATTTCTCGTCGCTGCAGCGCGTCGAGTAAGTTCTCGACAAGTCAAGCGACCCTCGTGAGAGCGGTAACACGAAATACAACGCTTTGCACAACAAAGGTTATCACGATAAGCATAGCCAAGCTTAGACAACAAGCGTAGGCAAGTTTCACATGACAACACAAAGTACTTTCATTTTATACCAAAGTCGGGTTTTAGCCTAAAAGTACTACGTCGTTAAATTTTGTAAAAGAGATCCATTACTTTTATCAAAGTCACGATACGTAGTATTAGAATGACCGACCACGTTTTAAGTAAGCAGAACACTTTCCTTTTAAAATCAAGTACAGCGTTCTTTCCTAAGTTCGGTTTGCCTAGTTTGATTACTCGACTTACCGTTTCAAAGGTTTCATAGTTCCCAAACTTAATCACTTGATTCCTTTTTAGAACAATTGGGTAACATATGTCATATATGTGAGTAGTTTATTCTTGTTTATAACGATCTTATTACAGTAGCCATGATCTAGAAAATGTAATATCATTTTGTCTCATCTTAGCTTATGCGGATGGAGGTTTCTTGGTTTTAATACAACACATCATTATTCAATACATTTTCCTTTTATTTCTGCTGCGGTGGTGCAGCCGATACGTTACGATTCCAGAAATCGGTAAACATTATCCACTTTAAAACCAGTACTCATTACTCACGAATGAGGTTTCACACAAACATCCACATTAAAACAAATAAGTTAAGTCTCTTTATCTTATAAGATCAAGTCTCTTAACTTCTAACGTGATAAACCATTTTCACTTACATAAGGTCGTTATAACTAACTTCCCGTAAAGCTATTATAACACCATGTTTTAAACCAACAAATCACTTGCTTTGTCGTCTGCGTACTACATAGTTCCTGACAATCATGCTAGAAAAGATAGGAAGAGGTTCACATACCTCGCGACGATTTATCGATGATAAGCAAAATGCTCCAAGTACTACAACGCACTGGCCACTTTCCACTCGCCGAGTAGAATCGCTACTCTTGAAATCTTTCACTATAAAGGTCCTGGCGTCTATTAACCCCAAAACACAAGTTTTCTATCTTTACATAGAAAATTGTGGCCTCACACACACATGACGTAAATCTCTCACTCTGTCAGTGGCTACCAAGCCAACCGGGGGTTTCGTCTAGCAGGGCGTGTACAATTCTACAAAGTCTCTTGCTTGTCTGATCCTGCGTAAATCTGATTCGATTCGATTCTTTATTCTTGAGCTTAAGTCAAAAGACATTGCGAATACTAAGTAGTTCCATATATAGTATACTTGACTATATATTCTAACAAACATGTAATTTCCAATTACAATAGAGACAAGATAATTACCTCGATAAGCCCAAAATTATCAAGTTATAATGTCGATCTGAGCAAGTTTGGCTCGCATTTCAGTGCGCTCAAACCACTCCAAACAACCCTTAGAAGTTCTAACCAACTTCTGCTCACATCTTGACCAACTATGAAGATTTCCTTAGGGTTTCGGTTTGAGACTAAAAAGGACAAAAGGTAGTATTTAGGGCTCTACGTAAAGAGGTATCTTTGGAATACTACAATGTACAAGTCTAAGGTATTTTGGTCATTATATGATACTAGGGAGTATTTCTATACCACTGACAAGGGGTATTATCTGAAAACAACTAGGCTAGGGGTACCCGGAAAGCCTCATGAAGGGGAGGAAGCCTCTCGGCCAAGCTCCTCAAAAGGGGTAGACCTTTGGGCGAAACAACACTAAAGGGGAGGATATTTCAAGACTTAGAATGAAATGAGGATGAAGAAAAAACCTTCAAGCGAGGGGTATTTATAGGGACACCAGCGGACAAGATCAAGCCATGTGGGGGCAAGTGGATGGCGAGATTGGCACAAGTGCACCTAACCTACTCGCAAATCCCTCCAAAACAAAGACCCGTGAAAAGGGCCTTAAAACCTCTGGCAGTGGCCTCTCAAAGCCGTCGATGAGGGTGACAAGTGTCACCCTCCGTTAATCAAAATGTTCCGCGCTCGGAAAAATCCGCAAAAATACAAAGCGACATAGCGAAATTTTCCCTTAGATTCACGCAGCGTTTAGTCGAGCGACTCTAGCAGGGTGTTGTGCACAAAGGTAACCGGCCAAGCCACCTGGCGGGGTGACACGTGTCACCCTCTATTGGCCCTCAAAAAGCGTCTTTGAAAAATATCACAATGGCCAAAATCTGAAAACAAAGTGGGCCACAAGCGTAAATTTCTCAGTGGGCCCAGTGACCATTTCAGAAAATAAAATCTCAAAATTCTAATATAATTTAAGAAGCCCACATACCAAATCGGGAATCAATTCTTATTAACGAACCTTTTTCTTCACAAATAAGGAAACTTTTAGAAAACTCAAATCTTTCTTTCTTTTCAAAATTTATGTCGTACTCTACGTGCGTCCTCACATATATACCACCTGCAACTACGGGTATAACATTCTCCTCGCCGAAACATTCGTCCGAATGTTCCTTCTCAATCGGATAACGATAAAGTTCCTCTAACAGTTGCCAGCGCCACTTAGCCGTGAAAATAACCGGCGTTATCTTTCTTCCTTACTCGTCGTGCCTCCTCGCCGAACACTTGAACTCTTCTAGTATCATTACCACACTTGATCATCGCGGTTCCCAAAACCTCGAGTCACCACCTCGAACTTGGTCATCTCTGGCGTAATATCCCTAAGGCCATTCCCGGCCTTCGCGACGATTCTGGTGAGCGCGTCCACAAACTCATCGATGATGCGTCTAAACTGGGCCTAGCACCCTCGTGACCCTACCACTGGCGGGACCACCCAACGGCCCCCCAGGCAGATTCTGGTTTGACATAAATGGTCCTAAACCCGACCCGGCCGTGCGAACTCTTGTTCCCGATCCGGAACAATCTTACTAATTCACGTCATGAAAGCTACCACTTCCGTCTCACACTACCCATGGACTTATCACACAAATAAATCCCACGTATACTACTCGCGCTTATAAGGTCAAACATAAAGCGAATCTTTTACTCGAGCGACGCACCTCTAAGGTCTCGATCGTGAAATAGTCTAAGGTTCACACTTACCGTGCCTCCATCGTATCCTTCCAACTAACCGTGCATTCTAACTCGCACATATCACAATGCTATCCGTACATGCACACAATAATGAGATCATCATAACAAGCGTACCAAAACTCTAGAGGTTAAGGATATGCACAAGCTACAGCTCGCTCTGTCATAGGCACGCCTGCGCAGTGCATGGTATGAAGGTGATGAACCGAGCCAGATCTGAAGGTGAGTCGTAACATCGCGCTTCCCTTGGTGGACGATTCCTCGCAAAATGGCCTGCTGTCGCATGCAAAACAAACTCCCAATCTAGCACGACACTCTCCAAAATGGAGTCTACCACGATAGTCCTGCGAGGTAGGGGTGGCTTGGTGGTTAACACCCTGCTCTGTGAAAATCTGAACCCTTGGAGCCACGACACGCTCACGAAGGCGGTGGAGGACCACTGCATGCGGTGGGGGTATATAACTAACTTTCTTCTTGGCGGTCCGCCTCGAAAGCCACGAAGGACCTGCCGTCACGGCCTCTTCTGGCGATCCAGTCGTTCAGTCGACCCCTCCGTGCCTCGCGTCTGGTGCGTGAGCTGCATGCGGGCAATGTCATGCCGTGAAGAAACACCGCAAGACTCGGCCATATAATCATCTAGCGGTGGCGTGGCGATGCACCTATCCTCCATGCTCTGCAACTAAGCGCGAGGGACATATCGAGCGAAAGAATCGAACTCGACATTGTACTCCACTGACGGTCGCCTCTCTGTCTCGATAACAAAAATCGCCGGCGTGCCCTCGCCGTCTGCGGAGGCAAGAAGTGCGTGAGAAAGCCCCGAAAACTCATCCCATCTGCTGGAGTGCATGCTCTCTCCGGAAAGCTCGTGAATCAAACCAATCATTGCGGTATCCGCGGACGATCACGAACAAAGGTCCGGACTCGGTTTACGAAGCCTTGATCACCGCGTGATCGGCGTATGCTGCCGGATGAACTCCTGCGGATCATCCTCGAACCTCGACCCGTAAAACTCGGCGGGCTCTGACTCGAGAAAGTCCGTAGCCTCGAACTATCTGCTCGGGGTGAACGGCTGGTGCTCTTTGGGCCAGGCTGCTGCGTCAGCCTATCCTGCATATCGGCCCACGACCACGGCGGCAAGCTGAGCCATCTCGCGTAACCCGTCTCCTGCGCGGTGTGGGGTGGAGGCTCGAGTGCTGCGGTCTCGGCGGCCATTCTTTGCGGCTCTAACCTCTCTTTGAAATTTGGCGGCGTCCTGAAACCCGCCGTCGAAGCCTGACCTCGGTCTTGTATGCGGGCTGCGCCTCGTGCTCCTCTGTATCTCACTAGCGGCACCCTCGGCTGCCTTGCCGCCCAGGCTCTGGTTGCCTTGCGGAGGCATAAGCGGTAAAAGCGAGATCGTCGGAGGGTCGACTTACAACACGACTCTAAGGCGCGATCTCGGAATGAGAAGAATGAAACCAATCCTAAATGTCCTGCGGCCTCACGATTATAGATGTGGTGCGCAACACATCGATAATCAAGACTCTACTAGACACGATGCGTAGACACTTTCAGAGATTAAGCGCTCACGATACCACTTTTGTAACGACCCGTTCGGGGCGTTCTTGGTGCCTTACCACAGGCACCCTGGTGATCATACATCGAGAGAAAATCAGCGGAACATAAAACATGAGTCATTTAACAAGAGATATAATAAATAAGCAGCCAACCAAAGCAGTTGCCTTGGTATATCGTAAAACACGAGCAGTTTAATCCTTTTACAACCACACTTGCGATTACTACGGACCTCTAAGTTATACAATGACTACGGCGGGACGAGGCCCGCCATACCACAGATGTACAGAACCTACAACTCGAGAACACACTGCAAAAGATAAGCCTCGGAGAAGCGGAGCTTGAATCTGTTGACGTGATCCATGGCGAGGATCACGGCCGATGTACCTCTGCGGCATGAGCGGCCCCGAAGGAGTCGATCTGAGTACCAAGTATGTGGCTATGCAATCACGTAAATGAAATCATACTAGTCTATATAAAGCGGGAGACATGTATGATAACAAACTACGATTCCAACATAAAGCGATCATCACTCGATATAACTATGGGTCTCGCGCCAACATCAATCGAGTTCGCATTATGGCGCGTACCGAATCTGCATCGGTGTAGACATGTCCATGATGCGACAATAATACAATGTCCCGGCCACATGCCGGAATTGCGCCGGTGTAGCATGTCCATGTGACCTCAACAAACAAGGCAATCCAAATGGAAGCATACGTGCGCTCGCATCGTGTCGGTATGTCGAAAGGAAAAATAAGACAACATTCCAAATGGGCGCATGCGTGCGCTCGCGTCGTGTCGGTATGTCGAAGGAAACAACAAAGCGGTAATCTAAATGGAAGCATACGATGCGCTCTGGCATCGTGCATTATACCGTATTTCCAGTATATGCGTGAGGAATACGTACAAAAAGTTGGCTTTAAAGTTAGCCTTGGGCGTTTTATTTGTACAACACACTAGAAGAATCGTTTTCAGGCCGAAGCGTTTCCCACGACTTTCGTAGGAAAATTCCGACTATGTCATTTAGTATTTTTGCGGATTTTTACGAGAGGCGAAACATTTTGGACCAGCGGGAGGCGACACTTGTCACCCTCCGATTGGTGGACTTGACACGGCAATAGGGCGATTGGGTTGGCTTCTTTTGTCTTGGAGTTGGTAGGATATTTTGTGTGCAAGTTGGCCAGGACACTTGCCTAAATCCTCACTACACTTGCCTTGCACTTGTCTTCATCTTGGCCATTGGTTGGCGAGGCTTGAGCTATAAATACCCTCTTGAGATGAAGAGTTCTTCGTCCACAAAAGCTTTCAAGTCTAAAATCCTTCCCTCTCCTTTGTTAGCAATTCGTCCAAACACCCCGCCGAGAAGCTTGGCGAGGCCTACCCCACTAGCTGGCAGAAATCTACCCCCATAAGCTTGGTAGAAAAGTTGTCTTCTAGTGCAGTTATAATGCCCAAAATACCTAGCCCAAATCCACTTAGTCCTTAGTAGAAGTTGTGAAGAACTTCTAAGGTTTCTTAGACTCTGGGAGCGTACAACTTAGGAGCTAAACCTTGCTCAGTGCGACTTTATCTAGGATATTATTGGGCTTACAGGGTAACTAATCCTAACCTCTTTTGAATTAGAGAATACTTCTTTGTTGTAGTATTAGGATAAGTATTAGATACTTAGAAGAATATCACGAGAATAGAATTGAGCGTTATCACGATGAAGGGTTTAAAGAAGAATAATTGAGCTGTACTCACATGGGAATTTGTTTTCTGATGAACTTACATAGCTCATGGGTAGGGTTGTCTTTGCCCGACTTTCATTAGAATTATGAACCCACTGTTTAGAATGACCCTCGGGCGATCTTTGATAGATATACGTGACTATTATAGGTGACTCTGCCTTGCGACATATTGACTTGGCGGTGGTTTTATTTGAGAAGGTATGTGATTCTTCCTAAAGCGTGATATTTTATAATATATAGTGCGGTAGGCGTACATGTGTTACTGAATAATAACTACGGCAATGCCTCACTTAAGCTTTGAATAATACTTACGGCAATGCCTCAAACGGCTTTGAATAACAAAGAAGCGAAAACATTTCAAAGAATCTTGAATCATTTTTAACGGAAGATAAATATTTGGTTTTAAAACAAAAGCGTAAGAGTTATCTGGCTTTATGGGAAGTTAGGTATAACGACTTAAGAAGATAAAAAGGCTGTTTACTTGTTTTGTTTATACAAGCCTTGTATTGATTTACATTAAGTGTAGTAAGATTGTTTGATAAGTAGACATGTTATGGCGCTACGTGTTAGTGTCTTGTAATCTTTGTGTAAGGGGTCATTCTTGCGTACTTACGTTGCTAGCCGGTAAGTCCATTATCTTGTTATTGTATCACCTACCCCCATTTGTTATACGAGGGCTTGCCCCTTGATGCGGTCTATCGGCTATGCGATCTGTGAGACTATGCGGGCGGCGGTATGCTCGAGTTGATCATTCAGGCGTTTGCTTTGATCACGGGGACTCACTATGCGATGCTGTTGAGACTATCACGGTCTTTTGAGGCTATGCGGGCTGCGGGAGCCTAGGCGGATCTTGGGGGTTAGCTGCCCCGATCGAGAAATATCTCATGCAGTGCATGTGGGACCTATGCGAGTGCGGAAGTCGAGGACTAGGCACGCGAGAATGATACTATGGGCGATTGGCCTTGCCCGATCATTCGCGGCCTAGAATAGACACATTCTGATTTTCCTATTCTGTTGTTGTTTGTGATGTGGCCTTATGTGCATTTGAGCGATTGTATTTGTGAAAAGGTTTTAAATACTTTGATTTCATTTTAAGTACTTTATAGTTTCACATACTTGGTACTGTTATCTTGACCTCCTTGAGCTGCGTTCATCTGCGCGGTAAGAGCAGCGGTGCTAGATCCACGTCCTTAGGATTTTTGCGTTGGTGTCGGGAGCTCGTCTTATAGGAGGCTCTACTTTTGGGTATGATCTCACTGTATTGTAGATAGTTTTGTCTGATCGGGGTATGGCGGGAACCTGTCCGCCATAGTTGTTACTTCCTTAGAAGTGCAGTAGTACTATTATGCAGTTGGGATGTAGCGCAAAACTTGAGTTATTTATATTATCTTGAAAGGCAAGCTTTTCATCGAGATAAAGCGTGTCTTATTTTATAAAGCTGTTTCTGTCTTGTTTTATATTCCATTGGTTACTCGATGTATGACTACTTGGGTGCCGGTAAGGCACGATCCACGGGCCGAGCGCATTCGTGACAAAAGTGATATCGAAGCGATTAATCCTCGGAAAGTGTCTACTGAGGCCGTATCTAGTAAGTCTTGATTATCGGTGTGTTGTGCACCACGCGATGTCGAGGAGGCTATAGGATATTTAGGATTGGTTTCCATTCTTCTCATTACGAGATCGTGCTTTAGAGGTGTGTTATAGGTTGGACCCCTCTGCAATTCCTTTCTATGTGATTATGCCTCGCGTAAAGCAACCGGGCGAGAAGGGCAAAGCGGCCGAGGCGCTAGCGAGACACCCGAGTTCTGAGGGCTCGAGGCCCGATCTGTACGAGCAGCGAGTTCTATGGCGCTGGCCCAGCGAGACCACAGTACCCAGCACCGCATCCCACGGCTGGGCGGAGAGTTAAGTACAAGGAGATAACCCGGCTTTTGGCTAAAGTTGTGGCGATCGAGAGAAAGGCTGGATCACGGCAGTTCGGCTCGGCTCGATCGCGCCGTAGTGCACCGAGGCGAATAGTTTGAGACTCTGAGATTTCTTGAGTTGTAGCCGCTTGAGTTTCTGGTCGGCGGAAGATGATCGCGAGGAGTTCATCCGTCGGTGCAGAGGATTATCACGGGTGATCGGGGCTTGAGGCGAGGCTGTGACATTCGGTTCGCGTCGGCTGCGTGATACATGATCGATTGGTTTGATTCATAGGAGCTTTCGGGAGAGCATGCACCTCGGTGATATGGGATGAGTTTTGAGGCTTTTCTCACACACTTCTTGCCTCCGAGATGAGAGAGGCAGTGATAGATTCTTATTCTTTGAGGCAGGAGGGCCTTGCGGTGAGGAGTACAATGTCGAGTTTGATTCTTTGGCTCGATATGTCCCTTGCGGTAGCGAGATGGAGGGCGAGTGCATCGCTATGTCCTTTGGGCTAGATGATTACATGGCCGGAGTCTTGTGCGGGTGTGTCCTTGACCCGAGCATGGACATAACGTATCTGAGCTCGTGCCTTTGGGTTGTGAGGCGTAGAGACGGCCGGGTAGAAGCGATATCAGCGGCGAGAAGAAGGCGAGGCGGCGGTTCTTTTGGTGGTCCTCGGGGTGGCGGCATCGGTGAAGTCGGTGCACCACGGCCGGTATGAGCGCTCTACCTCATTCAGCCGGCCTGGCCAGGCGGTCGGGGCGGTCGGGGCCCGGGACCAGTTTCGAGTAGCGGTGCTAACCGTTGGTGCGCTCGGTGTGCGTTGTGGCGAATACCGTTACGGAGGCGTACTCGGGAGCTTGCTATACTTGTGGCGGCGGTCACTGCGAGTTGTCGGCCGGCGGCGGTGGTAGGGCTCGGCCTACGAGTGCATTGCCGCTTCTTCATCCCGGATTACTCGCCCGGAGAAGGTACACATGGATCGGCGGAGTGGCGGAGTCGTGGCGCGAGTCCCGATTCTAGCGGTCCTCGAGCCGCGTATATGCTTTGTCGGCCGTAAGCGGGATCGGGAGGCCTCGCTGATGTCGTCACGGTACCTTATCGGTTCAGGTTTGATGTGTATGCTTTGATAGATCGGGTTCTACTCTGTCTATATATCTCCCACTTGTTGCTAGTAGGGTAGGGATAGAGCACGAGTCCATAGACCACTTTCGAGGTAGCTACGCGATGGGTGATTCGGTGGTAGCTCGGCGGGTATATAGAGCTTGTCTGTGACCATTTATAGTCGTCGGACCCTGGCCGACTTGATAGAGTTGGAGATGATTGACCCGGCGTGATTATGAGGATGGATTGGCTGGCTTCTTGCTACGCCAATGTAAGCTAGAGAGAAAGTAATGCAGTTCGGTTTCTGAGGCCGGTTGTTGAGTGGGAGAGCGCGGTATCGTAGAGGGTAGGTTTATTTCCTACCTCAAGGCTAGGAAGATGGTGCGAGAAGGGTATATATACCATCTCGTTCGGGTGTTTGATCTGAAGGCTGCGGTACCAGATTTTGATCGATTCGATGATCGGTGAGTTCCCAGGCGTGTTTCGGATGACCTCGGGTATCCCTCACGAGAGGAGATTGAGTTTTGTATTGACATATTGCGGACACTCGGCCTATTTCCATTCCGCCATACAGAATGGCACTGCCGAGTTGAGAGAGTTGAAGGATCGGCTTAGAGATTTCTTTGGAGAAGGGCCATCGGGCCTAGTGTTTCTCCACAGGGAAGCGCGGTTTTGTTCGTGAAGAAGAAGGGCGGGGCAGCTGCGCATGTGTTGATCTGAGCGGTGAACAAGGTGACCATTAAAACGAATACCCTTCCCGAGATTGATGATTTGTTCGACCGGTTGCGAGTGCGAGATGTTTCTCGAGATTGATCTGCGATCGGGCTATCATCAGTGCGAGTCGAGAGGTGGATGTCCACACAGGTGCATTCGGGACGATGCGGGCATTATGAGTTGAGTCATGTCTTTTAGGTTGACGATGCTCGTGGTATTCATGGATTTGATGAAGCGAGTGTTCAAACCATTTTGAACACGTTTGTGATAGTGTTCATTGATGATATCTTGGTTTATTCGCTCGGGCGAGGAGCATGCGGAGCATTTGAAATTTGTCTTGTGATTCTCGGGACCCGGCGATTATCGCCAAGTTTTCCAAATGTGAGTTTTGGTTGACTTGATGGCGTTTCTTGGGCATATTAGGGTGATGGAATTAGTGAATCGGCCAAGATCGGCGATCGGGACTTGGCCTGACCTGCTACTCAGCCAGAGGTTCGCGATTTTACGGGCCTTGCGAGGATATTATCGGCGGTTCGTGGAGAAGTTTGCTTCTATCTACGCACCATTGACTAGGTGACTCGAGAAAGCGGCCAAGTTTGATGGTGATGCTTGTGGCGGGGTTTCGATTCTTTGAAAGAGGCGGCGGCGCCCGTTCTTACTCTTCGGAGAGGTCGAGCGGTTATATGCGTGTATTGTGATCGTCGGGCATCGGGTTGGGATGTGTGTTGATGCGGCATGGCGAGTTATAGCATATGCATCGGCGGTGAAGAAACACGAGAGGAACTACCCACGCGTGATTTGGAGTTAGCGGTAGTAATTCACGCTTTGAAGATGCTGGAGGCACTATTTGTATGGGGTTCACGTGGATATTTATCTGACCACAAGAGCCTCGGTATATCTTGACGAGGAGGTGAACTTACGGCGAAGGCGGTGGTTAGAGTTGCTTAAGGATTACGATGTTGATATCTGTACCACGGGAAGGCCAATGTTGTGGCGGATGCTCTTAGTCGTAGGTCGATGGGAGCCTATCGGATGTGCGACTAGAGAGGAGGGACATGGTTAAGTGATTTGCATCGATTAGCGAGCCTTGGTGTCCGTTTGATTGATTACGATAGCGGTGGGGTTAGAGTTCGTGAGGTTGCGAGTCTTCCATCGTCGAGGAGGTGAAGAGCAACGATTCGAGATCCGGCTTTGATTCGATATCGTGATCTGACTCTTACGTGAGGCAAGGGTCGCTTTTGAGAGTAGCACGATGGGGTGCTAAGGTTTGAGAAGCGGTGTGTGTTCGGATGTTTGAGGACTTGGCGATGGGTTCTTGAGGAAGCACCTGCGCGCGTTACTCTATCCGTCAAAGTCGACCAAGATGTACCGCGACGCTTAGATCGTGTATTGGTGGGATGGCTTGAAGAGGCGTTGCGAGTTAAGTAGCTCGGTGCGTGTTGTCGGCGGTGAAGGTAGAGCACGGAGGCACGGTGGTTTATTCTGAGCGATTGAGATCCAGGCACGGAAGTGGGAGGTAATCAACATGGACTTCGTCACGGGATTACCTCGCACTTTCGGAGGAGACATGATTCTATATGGGTTATCGTCGGCGGTGTGAAAATCAGCCCACTTTCTTCCGTCCGGACGACTTTTGGTGAGATTATGCGGACTTTACATCAGAGAGATCGTCGGTGCATGGAGTCCCTATTTCGATCATATCGGCGGAAGGCGATTCGGCTAAGCTTACGGAGGTCTTTCGAAGAGGTTTAGGGGCGGTGAGCACAATCTGCATTTCATCCACGAGCAGACGGACGAGCGAGCGCCTTATCCGGACTCTTGAGGATATCTGCGAGCTGTGTTATTGACCGATGGTAGTTGGGAGGATCATTTGCCTCTGGTTGAGTTTGCGTATAATACGGCTACCACTCGGTATTGGATGGCGCCTTATGAGGCCTTGTATGGGAGGAAGTGCGGATCGCCCGTAGGTTGGTTCGATGTGGGCGAGTGCGGCTAGTGGGACGGATTTGGTGCGGCGACGATGGATAAGGTGAAGCTTATCAAGGCGACTATTGGCGACTCGAGTCGGCCAGTCGTATCACGGATCATCGTCGTCGGCATCAGGTTCGCGATAGATGATTGGGTTTTCTAAAGGTGTCGCCCATGAAGGGTGTGATGAGATTCGGGAAGAAGAAGCTTCGGCCCAAGGTACATTGGGCGTTTGATTGTCGCGAGGTAGGCAAGGTTGCCTACGAGTTGAATCTGCCGTCCGATCTGGAAGCGGTGCATCGGTGTTTCACGTATCTATCTTTGAGGAGATGTATCGGGGATCCGTCTAGGGTACACCGATTGGCGATGTCGGTGGCCAGGGGTTATCGTATGAGAGATTCCCATGGCGATAGTCGATGCGTCGAGTTAGGCGTCTGCGGACGAAGGGCGTGGCAGTCAAAGTCTTGTGGCGGAGCGAGCTCGAGAGGAGATGGCGTGGGAAGCGAGGAGGACATGAGGCAGTATCCTCACTATTCCCAGCCTCCGGGTAATTCACTTTCCTACTTGTAAATTTCCATTATCATTTATGCCTAAGTGTTGTTTTGTGGCCGTGTGTGGCATTTGCTAAGCTGTTTAAGCTTCTTGATAAGCTGTCTTGAGAAGGAACATTCGGGACGAATGTTTCTAAGGAGGAGAATGTTATACCGTATTTCAGTATATGCGTGAGGAATACGTCTGGTTGGCTTTAAAGTTAGCCTTGGGCGTTTTATTTGTGCACAACACACTAGAAGAATCGTTTTCGGCGAAGCGTTTCCCACGACTTTCGTGGGAAAATTCCGACTATGTCATTTAGTATTTTTGCGGATTTTTAGAGGCGAAACATTTTGGACCAGCGGGAGGCGACACTTGTCACCCTCCGATTGGTGGACTTGACACGGCAATAGGGCGATTGGGTTGGCTTCTTTTGTCTTGGAGTTGGTAGGATATTTTGTGTGCAAGTTGGCCAAGGACACTTGCCTAAATCCTCGCCTACACTTGCCTTGCACTTGTCTTCATCTTGGCCATTGGTTGGCGAGGCTTGAAATATAAATACCCTCTTGAGATGAAGAGTTCTTCGTCCACAAAAGCTTTCAAGTCTAAAAATCCTTCCCTCTCCCTTTGTTAGCAATTCGTCCAAACACCCTTCCACTTGAGAAGCTTGGCGAGGCTACCACTGGTAGCGAAATCTACCCATACTTGGTAGAAAAGTTGTCTTCTAGTCAGTTATAATGCCCAAAATACCTAGCCCAAATCCCTTAGTCCTTAGTAGAAGTTGTGAAGAACTTCTAAGGTTTCTTAGACTCTGGAGCGTACAACTTAGGAGCTAAACCTTGCTCAGTGCGACTTTATCTAGGATATTATTGGGCTTCGAGGTAACTAATCCTAACCTCTTTTGAATTAGAGAATACTTCTGTTGTAGTATTAGGATAAGTATTAGATACTTAGAAGAATATCACGAATAGAATTGAGCTGTTATCACGATGAAGGGTTTAAAGAAGAATAATTGGCTGTACTCACATGGAATTTGTTTTCCACGATGAACATACATAGCTCACGGGTAGGGTTGTCTTGCCCGACTTTCAGTAGAATTATGAACCCACTGTTTAGAATGACCTCGGAAGCGATCTTTGATAGATATACGTGACTATTATAGAAGTGACTCTGCTTGCGACATATTGACTTGGCGGTGGTTTTATTTGAGAAGGTATGTGATTCTTCCTAAAGCATGATATTTTATAATATATGATGCGGTAGGCGTCATGTGTTACTGAATAATAACTACGGCAATGCCTGGCTTAAGCTGAATAATACTTACAGCGATGCCTGGCTTAAGCACGAATAACAAGAAATGAAAACATTTCAAAGAATCTTGAATCATTTTTAACGGAAGATAAATATTTGGTTTTTAAAACAAAAGCGTAAAGTTATCTTGGCTTTATGGGAAGTTAGGTATAACGACTTAAGAAGATAAAAAGGCATTTACTTGTTTTGTTTATACAAGCCTTGTATTGATTTACATTAAGTGTAGTAAGATTGTTTGATAAGTAGACATGTTATGGCGCTACTGTGTTAGTGTCTTGTAATCTTTGTGTAAAGGGGTCATTCTTGCTGTGCTTACGTTGCTAGCAGGTAAGTCCGTTGTCTTTGTATTGTATCACCTACCCCTTGTATTATACGAGGCTTGCCCACGCGATGCGAGTCTATCGGCCTATGCGGTCTGTGAGACTATGCGGGCAGCGGTATGCTCGAGTTGATCATTCAGGCGTTTGCTGATGCGAGGACTCACATGTGGTGCATTGAGACTATGCGGTCTTTTTGAGGCTATGCGGGCTGCGGGAGCCTAGGCGGATCTGCGGGGTTAGCTGCCCCGATCGAGAAATATCTCATGCGAGTGCATGTGGGACTATGCGAGTGCGGAAGTCGGGACTAGGCCGCGAGAATGATACTATGGGCGATTAGCCTTGCCCGATCATTCGCGGCCTAGAATAGACACATTCTGATTTTCCTATTCTTGTTGTTGTTTGTGATGTGGCACTATGTGCATTTGAGCGGATTGTATTTGTGAAAAAGTTTTAAATACTTTGATTTCATTTAAGTACTTTATAGTTTCACATACTTGGTACTGTTGTCTTGACCTCCTTGGCTGCGTTAAATGCGCGGTAAGAGCGGCAGTGCTAGATCCACGTCCTTAGGATCTTTGCGTTGGTGTCAGAGCTCCGTCTTCTCGGAGGCTCTACTTTTGGGTATGATCTCCTGTATTGTAGATAGTTTTGTCTGATCGAGGGTATGGCGGGGCCTGTCGCCATAGTTGTTACTTCCTTAAGTGCAGTAGTACTATTATGCGGTTGGGATATAGCTATGCAAAACTTGAGTTATTTATATTATCTGAAAGGCAAGCTTTTCATCAGATAAAGCGTGTCTTATTTTATAAACTGTTTCTGTCTTGTTTTATATTCCATGGTTACTACGATGTATGACTACTTGGGTGCCCGGTAAGGCACGATCACGAACCGGGCGGAGTCGTGGCGATGTCGATATGTCATAGCGATGCGACAATAATACTATCAGCGAGGCGTGCGGTGGAATTTCTCGTCACTGCCGCGCGTCAGTAAGTTCTCAACAAGTCAACGACCTCCGCCGAGAGGCGGTAACGAAATACAGCGCTTTGCACAACAAAGGTTATCACAATAAGCATAGCCAAGCTTCACAACAAGCATAGGCAAGTTTCTGACAACACAAAGTACTTTCATTTTATACCAAAGTCGGTTTTAGCCTAAAGTACTACGTCGTTAAATTTTGTAAAGAGATCCATTACTTTTATCAAAGTCACCCGATACGTAGTATTAGAATGACCAACCCACGTTTTTAAGTAAGCGAACACTTTCCTTTTAAAATCAAGTACAGCGTTCTTTTCCTAAGTTCGGTTTGCCTAGTTTCAATTACTCGACTTCTCATTTTCAAAGGTTTCATAGTTCCCAAACTTAATCACTTGATTCCTTTTTAGAACAATTGGGTAACATATGTCATATATGTGAGTAGTTTATTCTTGTTTATAACGATCTTATTCTGACCATGATCTAGAAAATGTAATATCATTTTGTCTGCGTCTTAACCATGCGGATGGAGGTTTCTCTTGGTTTTAATACACGTCATTATTGATACATTTTCCTTTTATTTACAGCTGCGGTGGTGCAGCCGATACGTTACGATTCGAAATCGGTAAACATTATCCTTTAAAACCAAGTACTCATTACTCACGAATGAGGTTTCACAAACGTCACATTAAAACAAATAAGTTAAGTCTCTTATCTTATAAGATCAAGTCTCTTAACCAACATGATAAACCATTTTCACTTACATAAGGTCG
This sequence comes from Przewalskia tangutica, assembly GCA_029844215.1. Taxonomy (NCBI): domain Eukaryota; kingdom Viridiplantae; phylum Streptophyta; class Magnoliopsida; order Solanales; family Solanaceae; genus Przewalskia; species Przewalskia tangutica. Next base: position 61,639 of record JAQGDG010000150.1, read on the forward strand.
TTATAACTAACTTCCCGTAAAGCTATTATAACACCACATGTTTTAAACCAACAAATCACTTAGCTTTGTGCGTCTGCCGTACTACATAGTTCCACAACAATCATGCTAGAAAGATAGGAAGAGGTTCGCATACCTCGCGACGATTTATCGACAATAAGCAAAATGCTCCAGTACTACAACGCACTAGCCACTTTCCACTCGCTCGAGTAGAATCGCTACTCTTAGTACTTTCACCTATAAAGGTCCTGGCGTCTATTAACCCCAAAACACAAGTTTTCTATCTTTACATAGAAAATTAGCGCTCCCCACATGGCAGCGTAAATCTCCTCTCTATCAGTGGCTACGAAGCGACCGAGGGTTTACCGTCTAACGGGCGTGTACAATTCTACAAGTCTCTTTGTCTGATCTATGTAAATCTGATTCGATTCGATTCTTTATTCTTGAGCTTAAGTCAAAGACATTGCGAATACTAAGTAGTTCCATATATAGTATACTTGACTATATATTCTAACAAACATGTAATTTCCAATTCTGATAGAGGACAAGATAATTACCTCGATAAGCCCAAAATTATCAAGTTATAATGTCGATCTGAGCAAGGTTTAGCTCATTCAGTGCGCTCGAACCACTCCAAACAACCTTAGAAGTTCTAACCAACTTCTGCTCACATCTTGACCAAGTATGAAGATTTCCTTAGGGTTTCGGTTTGAGACTAAAAAGGACAAAAGGTAGTATTTAGGGCTCTCGTAAAGAGGTATCTTTGGAATACTACAAAGTACAAGGCTAAGGTATTTTGGTCATTATAACAATACTAGGGAGTATTTCTATACCTGACAAGGGTATTATCTGAAAACAACTAGGCTAGGGGTACTCCACGGCGAGCCTCATGAGAGGAGGGAAGCCTCTGCCAAGCTCCTCAGGGGGTAGACCTTTGGGCGAGAACAACACTAAAGGGGAGGATATTTGAGACTTAGAATGAAATGAGGATGAAGAAAAAACCTTGAGCAAGGGGTATTTATAGGGACACCAACGGACAAGATCAAGCCATGTGGGGGCAAGTGGATGGCCAAGATTGGCACAAGTGCACCCTAACCTACTCATTAAATCCTCGCAAAACAAAGACCCGTGAAAAGGGCCTTAAAAACCTCTGGCCGTGGCCTCTCAAGCCGTCGATGAGGGTGACAAGTGTCACCCTCGTTGATCAAAATGTTCGCCGCTCGGAAAAATCCATAAAAATACAAAGCGACATAGCCGGAATTTTCCGCCAAGTTCTGCAAAGCGTTTAGTCGAACGACTCTAGCAGGTGTTGTGCACAAAGGTAACCGGCGAAGCCACTGGCGGGGTGACACGTGTCACCCTCTGTTGGCCCTCAGCGTCTTTGAAAAATATCACAATGGCCAAAATCTAGAAAACAAAGTGGGCCCCAAAAGCGTAAATTTCTCCGTGGGCCCAGTGACCATTTAGAAAATAAAATCTCAAAATTCTAATATAATTTAAAAGCCCACATACCAAATGGGAATCAATTCTTATTAACGAACCTTTTTCTTCACAAATAGCGGAAACTTTTAGTGAAAACTCGCATCTTTCTTTCTTTTCAAAATTTATATGTACTCTACGTCGTCCTCACATATATACCACAACTACGGGGTATAACGATTCTATTCTGTGATATTCTTACAAGTATTTTATACTTATTCTTATACTACTACGGTATGTATTCTCAATTCAAAATAGGGTTAGGATTATTTACCTCGGTAAGCCCGATAATATCCTAGATAAAGTCGCGCTGAGCAAGGTTTAGCTCTAAGTTTATGCGCTCAGTAGCTCGAAACCTTAGAAGTTCTTGTGACTTCTACTAAGGACTAAGGGATTTGGGCTAGGGTATTTTGGGCATTATAACAATACAAGAGCAACTTTTCTACCAAGGGAGGGGTAGGTTTGGCTAGGCTAGGGGAGGGTTGCCTCGGCCAAGCTTCAAAAGGGGAGGGGTAGGAGGCTTTGGGCCAGCTTTAGAGAGAGGGGAGGATTTTTCAAGACTTGGAAATTGATTTGTGGATGAAGAACTCTTACGTCTAAAGGGGTATTTATAGGTCAAGAAGTGGCCAACCAATGTCCAAGATTAAGCCAAGTGCTAGGCAAGTGTAAGGCCAAGATTAGGGCAAGTGTCCTTATCCATCTACTACACAAAATATTCTACCTAATCCTTGACTTGTGCAAAGGCACAAAAAACGTGCAACTCCATGTCCAATTCGTCCGATGGGCGATTTCAAATCCACCGATTGGAGGGTGCCAAGTGTCGCCTCCCGTTGGTCCAAAATGTTTCGTCTCTCGGAAAAATCGCAAAAATACTAAATGACATGGCGAATTTTCCTACGAAAGGCGTGGAAGCGTTTCGTCGGAAAACGATTCTTTTAGTGAGTTGTGCACAAATAAAAACGTCCAAGGCTTAAACTTTTAAGGCCAAACTTTCGTACGTACGCCCTTACGTACATACTCCGGAAATACGGGGTATAACAAGAAGTTCATCAACTAAGGGGGGTATTTATAGGCCAACCAATGGCCAAGATCAAGACAAGTGGTAGGCAAGTGTAGGGTGGGGATTTGGACAAGTGTAAGTGGGTCCCACTTGCTCATCAACTACACAAAATATCTCACAAATATCCTACCTAACCTTGACCAAAACTTGACACAAAAAGCGTGCAAGCTTAGCCCTTGCCGTCCACTTTTTGAGGTGACACATGTCACCCGTTAATCCAAAATATTTAGTCTCTCGGAAAAATCCATAAAAATAATAAATGATATAGCGAATTTTCCCTTTGCAAGATTTGGAAAGCGTTTAGTGAAACGACTCTTTTAAGCTAGTTGTGTACAAATTTCGCCACTTTGCCTACTTAAGGCTTAAACTTTTATCGTCGCCCTCGCGTACATACTCGAAATCGATTATATGATTATTATGATAACACGTTGGGTGTTAGGCTAGGTTGTGTCTTGTGCAACCAGATGAGATAGAGCCTATGTTTTCCGGTAGTTAGGGAAGAAGGAAATGAAATTCGCCACTCGCGATTTAGGCGTGGCGATTAAATCATGCCTTGAAGATTTGGGGGCATGGCGTATATCTGAACCGTGTGGATATTTGTGCGGACCACAAAAGACTCGTATATCTGCGGTGAGGCGGTAGAATTTGCGGCGGCAATGGTGGTTAGAGTTACTCAAGAATTGTGATATTGATATCTATACCATCAGGAAAGCCAAGCGATTCTGAATACTCTTTGTCATGGATCTGGGTAGTACGCGGATGGGCAGCCGGATAGGCGATCGTGGTCAGTGAGATTCTTGACTCTTGGTAGGGGTTCGATTATTGTTTCAGGTTAGCGAAGTTTAGATCAGAGGTTGCGAGTCTTAGTCGTTGAAGAGGTAAAGAGCGACATTATGAGGATCTAGTTATGATCTGATGTCGAGATCTGACTCTCAGAAGAAAGAGCTGTTTGAGTATGCCGGATGAGTCTTTGTGATTTGAGATAGATTGTGTCCCGGTCTTTGAGGACTAGTCAGCGAGTTTTAGGGAGGCATCTGATGCTAATTGCTCAAATTGTTGAGTCGACTAAGTTGTGTCGTGACCTCGGATGTATGTATGAGTATGATGGCCAGGAAAGGAGCGTGCTTGAGTTGTTGCTTAATATCGAATTGGTAGCAGTCATGGTTGAGCACGAAGCCCGGTGGAATATTGCGAGCGATTGAAATCCCAACCTATATGAGAGGTATTTAATTTGGATCTTATTCTGAGGTGGCATCGTACTCGGAGGAAGTGCGACTCACAGAAGTCATAGTAAATGGGCTGTGAAACGATCGTGTCCTTAGTTAGGACCACTTACTGGTGAGGATTATGCTAGCTTGTATAGCGAGAGATTGTGAGGCTGCAGGGTTCCTACGTTTATGATGTCGAGCAGATGAGCTCGATTCTGAGATAACAGAGGTTTTTGAAGGGTTTTAGGGACCTGGTGAGTCTCGGTGTTGCATTACATCCTCGGACCGGCGGAGGCGGAGCGTACTATCGAACAACGAGGATAGGTTGCGGGCTGTGTTCTTGATTTGAAATAGCGGGAGGGTTAATTACCTCTTGTTGTATTACGTGCGATATGAATACCGCTTCGATATTCGGATGGCCTGTATGAGGCCTTGTATGTAGAAAGTGTAGATCGCCGGTTGGATGGTTCGACATAGGCGAGATTCGATTATTTAGTCGGACTTGATTCGGGGTATGGATAAGCGAAGCTTATCAGGAAAAGATTATTAGTAAGCTTAGAGTCGTGAAGCTTTATGCGGATAGCAAGCGTTGACACATGGGGTTCAGCTTGACATTTAAGTATGAGTATTGTTGTGTGGCCTCGTGTGGTATTATTGGTATGTAGGGGTTGTAAAAGAAGACTTGTCGCTATCTTTAAGTGTGACTCCCAAAGGAACATTCGGGGACGAATGTTTCTAAGGGGGGAAGAATGTTACACCGGAATTTGAGGATATGTTTATAAGAGCGTGCGTAAGAACTAAAAATGTTAAGGTTTGAGGCGAGTAAAAATTTATCGGAATTATGGAATTGTGGAAAAGCGAAATATTGCGACGTATGGGAGGGTGACGCGTGTCACCCCCGTGGACTTGGATGAAATTGTCATGGATGAAATGGTCATTTGACCATAATTTAAAAGACCAAGTCTTGCAAAGACAAGAGCTTGACATTGTTGACTTTTCAAAGGGCCACTTGGCTTGATCCTTGTGAAACTCATCCAAGCCACCCATTTGTTTTAATCTTGACCCTTCCTAGTGTTATATACGCTTACTAGTAGCAAGACTTTGTCATTCTCAACACTTAGAAAAAATTTGGAAATTTGTTCTTGCTCACTAAAGGGCTCACGGCAATTGGGATTTTCCAAGAGGAAAATTTTCAATTGTTGTCCAATAATCTCCCCACTTTAAACCAAGGTACCTAAGGGTATTGTAAGTGTATCTCAATAGAAAGATCCCGGAAAAATGGCGTTTTCGTATTAGTGTAGCGGAAAGTTAGAGTTCTTGACTTTGAAGTTGGAACTTGAAGATAAGTTCTTCATAAGCTTCTAAGGGTTGCTTGGAGTGGATTGGAATGTCGAAAAGAGGAGCTAAAGTTGCTAAGGATCGACTTGCAATCTTGGATCATATTTGGGCTTAATGAGGTATAATCTTCGTCTTACTTTTGTAATTGAAGATTACATGTTATTATAAGTTAGAAATGATCATGTGATATGTGTTATGAAGTTTGATAAGTGTTATGGAAATTTGGAAGCTCAAATCCGAAAATGACATGTTGAGTCATTTGAAATTGAATTACAATTTGGTCGTTAACTAGAATTGTCGCATGTTAGCTACTTGAAGATTATAGTTGTTATAATCGATTGCGACTTGATATATTGTTATGCTAACAACTTGGATTGAAATGGAAATTGGATAAGAATTGGTGTTTTGTGTCTCAATGTGGCCGAATTGGACTAGTAGATTGTATTAGTTTGATATTGTTTGTGGGGCGGAATTTTACACGTCTAGTAGGCGTGTAATACCCTATTGAATAATTGCATTGTTGGGCCTTAAATGTGGCGTGTTTGGTTATTGAATTCGACCTTGAAAAAGGTGGCAAAGAATGTAGAAACAAAGGAAGTCTTTGTCAGATTTTAGTAGAATTTAGTAGCTTTGCACTTGGAATATTCGTTTGAAGTAAGAAGTTAATAGGCGTACTATGGTCATTATAGGTTGACATACTACGTGCGGCGAATTGGACTTAGCAAGTGGATTAAGCAGAAGAGGTATGTGGAACTTTCTTATCTCTTGAGCATGAATAAGTTGTAAATGTATGATCGATGAGGCGTCTGAGATTTTGACAATCTAGGTCCATTTGGTATCCTTGGCTTATTTTAAGAATGTCGAGTTGATTGAGTTAGGAATTAACTCACTTGTTTAAATATTAAGGATATCTTGGTTTTCAAAGTTAAGAGACTTTAAGTCTGTTGAAAGTATTATTGATACTTGTTGTATTGGAAAGTTAAAGTCTCTTGGTTAGAAAGAACGAAGTAAGATGCGAATGTATAAAGCGAGTATAACGGCTTTATGGGAAGTTGGTTATAATAGCTTTATGGAAAGTTAAAAAGAGTGGTTTACTCTAAGTAATTTAAGTATGTTATATGACTTGAAATAACGAAAGGCAAATTGATTTAAAGGCATCAATTACTTAAGGTTTTAAAAGAAAGAAGTCACTTGATTTAGAAGCCCGAAAATGTATTTTTCTAAAAAGGTGTTGTGACTTGCCTTAAAATATAGTTATGACTTGATACTACGGTTATTAGTATCTTGGAAGTTTTATATGAAAATGAGTCATTTTAAAAGAATAGAAGTACGTAGTACTTTGGGTTAAACTCGGTTATAATGACATGTTAGTGCCTTAAGTAAACTAAAATGATAGTGTATATGAATAAGGCTAATAAGAAGTTATGGGGATTTCTTAACTTGCTTATTTATTGTATGATAAGCCGGTAGTGCTTATGTTATGTATGATAAACCGGTAGGGCTTATGTTATGTATGAGGGACAGTTGAGATAGGGTAAGAGTATATCTGAGGGGTAAATCCCCAAGATCGTTATACCACCTTCTCCAGGGTAAGAGTATATCTGAGGGTAAATCCAAGATCGTTATACCACTGCTTGAGTAAGCGTTTAAATGAGGGTAAATCCCCAGATCGTTATACCGCTGTTTTAGTGGATTTGCTACCCGTGATCACGAGGAATACCTCATGCGAGTCCTTATGGGCTTATGCGGGTGAAATAGTCCCGTGCGGTAGTCTGACCTATGCGAGGAATACCTCGTGCGGGTCCACCGCGACTATCACGGGTGAAATAGTCCCGAGTAGGATTGCTTAATGATCTGCGGGCGGGTGGTCTGTTTTGATCATGAGCTTCCTATTTTTATGTTGTAAGTATACTCTTGATTACTCTCGTTGTTAGTAAGGCCGTGTCTTTTAATTGAGTTATCATACATGTCTCAATTTTATTATAGACTTATGATTTCATTCTGATGCTTTCGATTTCACATATTTGAGTACGTGTTGTCTTGACCTCGCTTGAGTGCGTTAAATCTGCGCGGTGAAGTCTGATTCTTGATCCTCGCTCTTAGGATCAACTGTTCGGTTGAGCTTCATTTATTGCGGAGGCTTATCCACTGGTATTATCGGTTGTTGTACATTCGGGGTATGGCGGGAATGTCCCGCGAGTTGTTATTCTTAGAAGTGCAGTAGTCACGTTTGTGGATTGGGTTGTAAAGAAAAAAATGTCTTTTTTTATTGCGTATATTATGCGGAAGGTGGCCTTATCGGCTTCTTTGTTATTATTTTATGTTTAAGCATTTTATCGATTGTGTATGTTCATTGCTATTCTCGATGTTTAGAAAGTGCCGGGTAGGGCACGATGTGAGCAGGGTCGGGTCGTGACAAGAAATCTGATTTTCTATGTTTCGCGAAATCCGCCTTGGCGCCGCGGCCAGCGCGCGGCGCTAAACCTCTGCGGATTTTGGAACTTCCGGCGCGGCCACTGCATCTGGCGCGGCTACTGCAGCGACCCTCGGTATATCGGCGCGCGGCCCCGTCGGCCGCGACCACATCGCTTTTGTCAGAAACACATTTTACGTCATTGCGCCTTTGAACGTAACTCCGTAACTTTACTCCAGCGTCCTATCGATGAGCGGTTGGTTGCGTTGGAATCTAGACTCAACGAAATCGCCTAGGCCTTGAAACGCCAGAACTCTCAATGTACTGAGTCATAACCCGCCTCAAAGTTGACTAAAACCCGTCCGGAACAATCCGTCAACCTATCCTTTGAAAATTTTAAGTCTTATATGCTTTCGTACGCTCTCATACGTAGGGTCAGAATTACGGGGTATAACATTCTCCCCCTTGAAACATTCATCCGAATGTTCCTTCTAACTTACTCAAACCACAACAATACTTAAGCAAAATTGTCAAATCAAACTATTAAGCGAAAGTAGGTTACACGGAGGTATAGGAAATAAGTGAGGATCTTAACTTCGTCATGTCATCCTCCGCTTCCCTCGTCATCTCCTCCTGTTCTCGTTTCGCCATAATACCTTGGCGGAAGCCACGTCCTTGTCCAAGTCGCCTAACGGCGATCGAGTATCGCTATGGGACTCTCTCGTATGATAACTCCTCTGTCACGGACGTCGTGAATCGGGTGTACTCTCGATGGGTCTCGATACATTTCCATAACATACATCGAGAAAAGGCGGATGCGCCTCCGGATCGGACGGCGGATCGACTCATAGGCAACCTTGCCTACCTACGGACAATCGATGCGGACGATGTACCTTGGGCTAAGTTTCCCTGCTTTCCAAATCTCACCATGCCGCCGTGGGCAATACCTTTAGGAAAACCCAATCATCTATCTCAAATTCCAAGTGTCGGCGTCGATGATGCGCATCGACTTACATGCGACTCAGTGCCAACAACCGCTCTGGATAACCGCCTTATCCGCTGCTCTTGAACCAAAACTAGCCCGACTAAGCGCCTTCACTTCAAACCAACTATCGGTGACTGCACTTCCTCCCGTATAAGGCCTCGTAAGGCGCCACGTCGAATACTAGAGTGGTAGCGTTGTTATAAGCAAACTCCACGAGAGGTAAGTGATCATCGGCTACCACAAATCAATAACACAAGCGCGACATATCCTCAGTGTGCGGATAGTGCGCTCGGCTGTCCGTCGATGCGAGGATGAAGCGTCGTCTTGAGACTCGCTGTGTCCCTAATCCGCTAGAAAGACCTCCAGTTAGTCGTAAATGGCGGGATCTATATGCGAAATAATCGTCTGGCGCTCGTGCGATCTCACAATCTCCACGATATCTGATCTAGCATAATCCTCGGCGAAAAAGTCGTCATTTGGAAGAAAATGGGTGATTTAAATCGACTGTCGACAATAACAAATGGAATCATGCTTATACGAGTGGTAGGTAATCGTAATAAAATCCATATTTACCATCTCCACTTCCAGTCGAATATCGATAGCTGCGACCAGCGGCTTACGGTGCTCAACCTTAACCTGCGATAATTGACGCTGCGCCGCGAACTCATGGCGTCCTCTTGAGCCATCCACGCAATACACGCATCGAGGTCATGATCATCTTAGTCGACCGGATGAATAGAATAACGAGCCTTTGTGTGCCTCACGAAATCTGCGGCGAAGTCTGTCCGCATCGGGAACACCTGGCCCTCGCGTAGCACCCCCAGTGCTACCTCAACGAACTCTTCTCCTTACGGAAGTTGCATCTCGATGCCGTACCAAAATCGGATCCTCATGCGTCGCCTCTTCACCTCTCGGCGATGGAAGACTCGACAACCTCTCGAACCAATTCCGTCATCAAAATCAACCAAAGCGAACCCCGAGGCTCGCTGGCGATGTAACTCTCGGACCGTATCCCTTTTCTGCGGTGTACATCGTGACGGACTACCCATCGATCTGCGACTAAGGCGCATGCGCTTCATTGGCCTTCCACAGGTGGTATAGAATATCAACATCGTAATCCTTAGCGGCTCAACCACCGTCTGCATCGCAGTTCGGCTCCTGCAGGTGAAGATATCTGGAGACTCTTGTGGTGCGTGTAAATGTCCACATGTACTCCATTACAAATAATGTCTCCGGATCTTGAGGCATGAATCCTGCCGACTCAAGTCATGTGTGGGATAGTTCTTGTCATGCTTCCTAAGCTTTCGAGATGCATAAGCTATAACTTTGCCGTGCTGCATCGTACGCGAAGCCAGACACGACCGTCACGATAAACCACGTATCCATCTAAACCTGCGGAAGAGTAAGCCTTTGGGCGATCTTGACTTCTCCTTTATGGCTGGAAACTTTTCTCACAAGTATCAGTCCCGAACATAGGCGCCTTACGAGTCGGCTTAGTCAAATCTTTGAAATGAAACAAACTTCTCCACAAACCTCAGATAATAACTGCGAGGCCCAGATCGCACCTCCGTTGGTGTAGTGGGTCTAGGCCAGTCTTGTTGCCTCGATCTTTCTTTGTATCAACCCGAATACCATGGCCCAGATAACATGCCACTAAGAAAGCCGAAGCTAACGAACTCGCATTTCGACAACTTGGCATATAACTTCCGGTCGGAGGACTCCCGATACCGCCGCCGAATGCTGTATGCTCTGCTCTGTGTGCGAATACACGAATATCATCGATGAAAACTATAACGAACATATCGAGAATGGCGAACACCTATTCATCAAATCCATGAATCTGCTGGGCGTTGGTCAACCGAAAGACATCACCACGAACTCATAGTGCCCACGTCTAGGGTCTGAATACGATCTTGGGATATCGCCTCTTTAACTCGTGCTGATGGTAACGGATCGCGAGTCTATCTTGGAAAAACATCTCGCACCTGGCCCGGTCAAACAAATCATCAATCACAGTGAGGGTGTTATACCCGTAGTTGCGGGGTATATATGTGAGGGCGTGCGTGCGAAGTCACAGGAAATTTTGAAAAGAAAGAAAGATGTGAGTTTTTCGGCGGAAAAGTTTAGGTTATTTGTGAAGAAAAGGTTCGTTAATAAGAATTGGATTCCCAGTTTGGTATGTGGGCTTCTTAAATTATATTAGAATTTTGAGATTTTATTTTGGAAATGGTCACGTGGGGCCAGGGAGAAATTCTGACTTTGTAGAACCAGCTTTGTTTTGAGATTTTGGCCATTGTGGATATTTTTTTGAAGGCGTTTTTGAGGCCAATAGGAGGTGACACGTGTCACCCCGCCTAGGTGGCTTGGCCGAAGTTACCTTTGTGCACAACCGGTTAGAGTCGTTTTTAAATGAAGCGTTTTCGTAACTGCGAAGGAAAATTCGGCTATGTCGTTTTGTATTTTTGCGGATTTTTAGCGGCGGAACATTTTGGACCAGCGGGAGGTGACACTTGTCACCTGCGTTGTGATTGAGAGGGCCTTTGGTAGGAGGTTTTAAGGCCCACTTTTCATGGGTCTTTGTTTTGTGAGGATTTAAGGAGTAGGTTAGGGTGCACTTGTGCCAATCTTGGCCATCCACTTGCCCACGTGGCTTGATCTTGTCAGTTGGTGTCCCTATAAATACCCACTTGCTTGAAGGTTTTCTTAAATCCTCATTTCCTTCTAAGTCTTGAAATATCCCTCCCCTTTGAGTGTTGTTCTCGTCCAAGGTCTACCCCCTTTTTGAGGAGCTTGGCGAGGCTTCCCCTCCCTTTGTGAGGCTTGGCGTGGGGTACCCCACTGCTAGTTGTTTTGTTATAATACCACTTGTTGTGGTATTTAAATACTCCCACAGTATTGTTATAATGACCAAAATACCTTAGCACTTGTACCTTGTAGTATTCCAAAGATACCTCTGTCGTAGAGCAGGAAATACTACCTTTTGTCCTTTAGTCTCAGCCAGAAACCACAAGAAATCTTCATAGTTGGTTGAAGTATGTGAGTAGAAGTTGGTTAGAACTTAGGGTTGTTTGGAGTGGTTTGGGCGCGGTGGAGCTAAACCTTGCTCGGGATCGACATTATAACTTGGTTAATTTTGGGCTTATCGAGGTAATTATCTTGTCCTCTATTGTAATTGGAAATTACATGTTTGTTAGAATATATAGTTGAAGTATACTATATATGGAACTATACTTAGTATTCGGCAATGTCTTTTGACTTAAGCTGAAGAATAAAGAAGCGATGACTGTATTTACATGGGGTGTATTGCGATAGACTTGTGTAGAATTGTACACGTCAGGTTAGGCGTGTAAACCCCACTGGTTGGCTTGGTAGCCGGCCTCGATAGAGGAGGAGATTTCTGTTGTTGCGGGGAAGTCTTTGCCAATTTTCTATAGAAAGATAGAAACTTATGTTTTGGGGTTAATAGGCGTTTGTGACCTTTATAGGTGAAAGTACTAAGAGTAGCGTATTACTCGAGGAGTGGAAAGGGCTAGCAAGGTTGTAGTACTTGGAGCATTTTGCTTATTGTCGATAAATGCGTGCGAGGTATGTGAACCTCTTCTATCTTTTCTAGCATGATTGTTGTGAACTATGTAATGCGGTGAGCGTACGTGTGCTAAGTGATTTGGTTGGTTTAAAACATAGGGTGTTATAATAGCTTTATGGGAAGTTAGTTATAACGACCTTATGTAAGTGAAAATGGTTTCTTGATGTTAGAAGTTAAGAGACTTGATCTTATAAGATAAGAGACTTAACTTATTTGTTTTAATGTGGATGTTTGTGTGAAACCTCATTGCGTGAGTAATGAGTACTTGGTTTTAAAGGGATAATGTTTCTTGATTTGGGAATCGAATGTGTATCGACAGACCAACTGCGGCGTTAATAAAGGAAAATGTATTGAATAATGATGTGTTGTATTAAAACCGGTAGAAACCTCCGTCTGCATAGAAACTAAGATGAGACAAAATGATATTACATTTTCTAGATCATGATTTCTTTGTAATAAGAATGTTGTAAACAAGAATAACCTACTCACGTGAGGCATATATTACTCGATTGTTCTAAAAGGAATCAGTGATTAAGTTTGGGAACTATGAAACCATTTGAAAATGAGAAGCTTGAGTAATTGAAACTAGGCAAAAGCTGGAACTTAGGAAAGAATCTTTGTTACTTGATTTTGAAAAGGAATGTGGGTTGGTCATTCTAATACTACGGGTATCGGGTGACTTTTATAGAAGTAATGGATCTCTTTTAAAAGAACTTAACGTATGTAGTACTTTGGGGTTAAAAACCCGGACTTTGTTATAAATGGAAGTACTTTGAGTTGTTGTGAAACTTGCCTATGCTTGTTGTTGTGAAACTTGCCTATGCTTGTTGTTGTGAAACTTGCCTATGCTTGTTGTTGTGAAACTTGCCTATGCTTGTTGTTGTGAAACTTGCCTATCTTGTGATGATAGCCTTTGTTGTTGTACAAGTGTGGTATTTACGTATTCTGCGTCTCTCGATAGAGGCGGTCGACTTATTGAGAACTTACTTGGGCGTCTTTGGCGGTGATGGAGAATTCCACGGGTATGTTTCCATTTTGATTCTTGTCTTGTTGTTGATGTCACATGGGCGTATCTGCCGTCACGGTTAGGGGCATGCGGCCGTGCGGTCGGGTTGATTACGATATATTGTTATTGTGGTTACATGGACATGTCTGCAGAGTAGAATTAGGGGCATGTGGCCGTGCGGCGGGGTTGATCACCGATATATTATTGTTGATGTCACATGGGCGTGTCTACCGAGGTAAATTCAGGCGTGGCCATGGGGCATTGGTATTATTGTTGCATCATGGACATGTCTGCCGTCTGAGTCGGGGCATGCGGCCGTGATGCGAACATGATTGATGTTGTGGGCGTGAGACCCGTAGTTATATTTGAGTAATGACTTGAGGCGTGAGTCACGGCTGATATATTGCTTTTATGTTGTGAGCGTAGTTTGGTTATCATACATGTCTCTGCTTTATATAGACTAGTATGATTTCATTCTGATATTTTTCTGATTTCACATACTTGGTACTGTTATCTTGACCTCCTTGAAGTGCGTTCATCTGCGCGGTAAGTACATCGTCGATCGTGGATCCCGCTCTTAGGATCACGGTCACGTATTAGGAAGCTCAGTTTCTTGGAGGCTTATCTTTTAGTATGTGTTCCACGAGTTGTAGGTTCTTGTACATTCGAGGTATGGCGGGCTGTCCGTCATAGTCGTGTAAATCTTAAGTGCATAATCTTGTTGTGGGCGGGGTTGTAAAGGATTAAAGCGTTCGGGTTTTATGTATATCTTGAAAACAGCCGTTTTGGTTGCTTTATTTATTATTATATCTCATGTTTCATGACTCATGTTTTATTTTCCATTTGGTTTTCTCGATGTTGTATCACTAGGGTGCGGGATAAGGCACGATGCGGGCCGGGCAGTCGTTACAAAAGTGGTATCGAAGCGATTAATCCTCGGAAAGTGTCTGAACCGTGTCTAGTAGAGTCTTGATTATCGGTGTGTTGTGCACCACGTCTATGTCGAGGAGGCTATAGGACATTTAGGATTAGTTTCCATTCTTCTCATTACGAGATCGTGCCTTAGAGGCTGTGTTGTAAGTGGGACCCCTCGGCGTATCTCGTTTTTACCGATTATGCCTCGCGCGGCAGCGAGCCCGGGAGGGCAAAGCGGCCGAGTCTTTGCTAGTGAGATCTGAGAGAGAATGCGAGCGCGAGCCGAGCGATACGAGTTGTGCTTGACGGCGGGTTTTGTAGCGCGCCCGGCCCAGCGAGAGGTTAGGCGCGGCAATAGGCTGCTGAGACCATGATACTGAGCCTCAGGTCCAGCGATGCAGAGGCGAGAGGAGATGGGTTACAAGGAGATGGCGATTCTTGGCGAGTGCGTGGCAGTATGAGAGAATTTGGATCACGGCGATTCAGTTCAGCGGCGTGGTGCACCGAGCGAATAGTTTGAAGCTGCGGGACTTTACGAGTTGTAGCCCGCGAGTTTTATGGGTCGAGGCACGAGGATGATCGCGAGGAGTTCATCCGATGAATTCTGACGGATCGTGCGGGTGATCGAGCTTGAAGCCGAGTCTGTGACCTTTGGTTCGCGTCGGCTGCGTGATCTGCGATCGATTGGTTTGATTCATGGGAGCTTTCGGGAGAGCATGCACCTCCAGCGGTATGGGATGAGTTTTGAGGCTTTCTCGCGCACTTCTTGCCTCCGCGGATGAGGAGACGCGGGTAAACAATTTTGATGCTTAGGCAGGCGGGCGTGCGGTTGGGAGTACAATGTGAGTTCGACTCATTGGCGATGCGTCCGGCGTTGGTAGCTACTATGGAGGATCGAGTGCACCGATATGTTCTGAGGCTCGATGATTACATGTCGAGGCATGTTGGGAGTAGCTCTTGGTAGGGCATGGGCGGTGCCGCGTGCGACTCGTGCAGCAGGATGTGAGTGCGGAGAGGTCGGCGGAATGACACAGATCAGCGAGAAGAGGCGAGGACATCGAGGTCTTTGGCGACTTTGGCGGACGCCTGGCGACATATTAGTTTTGCACCTCGCCCGGTCTGGTGGTCCTCCACAACGCCCGAGTATTCGGGAGGCGGTCGAGGGCTCGAGGTTGAGTTTCGAGGAAGTAAGGGTGTTGGCGGATCACGGTCACCCCTGCCTCGGTGTAGTAGACCACATTTGAAGTGTCGTGGTGCGGGGCTTGTTATTTTTGCGGCGGGGCCGTTTGCGAGCTGTCAGCGAGGTACGGATGTTCACTCGACTCTCAGGATCGATGGGTGGTTCGTCACGCCTACTGACTATGCGCCTGCGAGAGGCCTATGATTAGAGTGGGCGGTAGCTTGGTATATCATAACCCTCTAGAGTTTTGGTATGCTTGTTATGATAATCTCATTATTGTGTGCTATGTCTGGATAACATTGTGATATGTGTGAGTTAGAATGCATGGTTAGTTGGAAGGATACGTATGGAGGCATGGTAAGTGTGAACCTTAGACTATTTCACGTGAGACCTTAGAGGTAAGGTCGTCTTGAGTAAAAGATTCGTTTTATGTTTGACCTTTATAAGGGTGAGTAGTATCGTGGGATTTATTTGTGTGATAAGTCCATGGGTAGTGTGAGATGGAAGTGGTAGCTTTCGTGATGTGAATTAGTAAGATTGTTCGGATCGGGAACAAGAGTTTGTACGGTTGGGGTCGGGTTTAGGACCATTTGCGGGTCAAGCCGTAACCCGATTTGGGGTGGGGCCAGTTCTGGGTGGTCGCCGGTGGTGGTAAGTCACGAGGGTGCTAGGCGAGTTTGAGCGACTCGTCGTATGAGTTTGTGGATGCGTTCGACCAGAATCGTTCGTGAAGGCGGGAATGGCCTTAGGGGATGTCTGACTATAGATGACCAAGTTTGGAGGTGGTGACTCCAAGGTTACGAGGCCCAGGCGATGGCGAAGTGTGATGCGTATACTAGAAGAGTTCAAGTGTTAGGAGGGCCTGGCGGTAAGGAAGAAAGATAACGTGTGTTATTTTCATGGCTAAGTTGTGGCGTTGGCAACTTGTTAGAGGAACTTTATCGTTATCCGACTTGAGAAGGAACATTCGGGACGAATGTTTCTAAGGAGGGGAGAATGTTATACCCCGTAGTTGCCGGGTCTATATGTGAGGGCGTGCGTGCGAGTGCGAGAAATTTTGAAAGAAAGAAAGATGTGAGTTTTGCGGAAAAGTTTCGGTTATTTGTGAAGAAAAGGTTCGTTAATAAATTGGATTCCCAGTTTGGTATGTGGGCTTCTTAAATTATATTAGAATTTTGAGATTTTATTTTGGAAATGGTCACGTGGGGCCAGGAGAAATTCTGACTTTGTAGAACCCACTTTGTTTTGAGATTTTGGCCATTGTGGATATTTTTTTTTTTGAAGGCGTTTTTGAGGGCCAATAGGAGGGTGACACGTGTCACCCGCCTGGTAAGTGGCGAAGTTACGCTTTGTCTGACCTTTGGTTAAGTCGTTTTTGGCGAAGCGTTTTGCGTAACTGCGAAGGAAAATTCGGCTATGTCGTTTTGTATTTTTGCGGATTTTTCAGGCGGAACATTTTGGACCAGCGGGAGGGTGACATGTTACCTCGTTGTGGTTTGAGAGGGCCACGGTAGGAGGTTTTAAGGCCACTTTTCATGGGTCTTTGTTTTGTGAGGATTTAAGGAGTAGGTTAGGGTGCACTTGTGCCAATCTTGGCCATCCACTTGCCCCCACATGGCTTGATCTTGTCAGTTGGTGTCCCTATAAATACCACTTGCTTGAAGGTTTTTCTTAAATCCTCATTTCATTCTAAGTCTTGAAATATCCCTCCCGCTAGTGTTGTTCTCGTCCAAGGTCTACCCCACTTTTGAGGAGCTTGGCCGAGAGGCTTCCCCCTCCCCCTTTGTGAGGCTTGGCCGTGGGGTACCCCCCCCCCTAGCCTAGTTGTTTTCTTATAATACCCCTTGTTGTGGTATAGAAATACTCCCCTAGTATTGTTATAATGACCAAAATACCTTAGCCTTGTACCTTGTAGTATTCCAAAGATACCTCTGTCGTAGAGCAGGAAATACTACCTTTTGTCCTTTTAGTCTCAAGCCGAAAAGGAAATCTTCATAGTTGGTTGAAGTATGTGAGTAGAAGTTGGTTAGAACTTCTAAGGGTTGTTTGGAGTGGTTTGGGCGCGCAGGTGGAGCTAAACCTTGCTCAGGATCGACATTATAACTTGGTTAATTTTGGGCTTATCGAGGTAATTATCTTGTCCCTCTATTGTAATTGGAAATTACATGTTTGTTAGAATATATAGTTGAAGTATACTATATATGGAACTATACTTAGTATTCGGCAATGTCTTTTGACTTAAGCCTGAAGAATAAAGAACTGAACTGAACTGTATTTACATAGGACTGTATTGCAGTAGACTTGTGTAGACTTGTACCGTCAGGTTAGGCGTGTAAACCCCCACTGGTTGGCTTGGTGGCCGGCCTCGATAGAGGAGGAGATTTCTGTTTGTTGCGGGAAGAGTCTTTGCGAATTTTCTATAGAAAGATAGAAACTTATGTTTTGGGGTTAATAGACGTTTGTGACCTTTATAGGTGAAAGTACTAAGAGTAGCGTATTCTACTCGAGGAGTGGAAAGGGCTAGCAAGGTTGTAGTACTTGGAGCATTTTGCTTATTGTCGATAAATCGTCGCGAGGTATGTGAACCTCTTCACATCTTTTCTAGCATGATTGTTGTGAACTATGTAGTACGGTGAGCGTACATGTGCTAAGTGATTTGGTTGGTTTTAAAACATAGGGTGTTATAATAGCTTTATGGGAAGTTAGTTATAACGACCTTATGTAAGTGAAAATGGTTTCTTGATGTTAGAAGTTAAGAGACTTGATCTTATAAGATAAGAGACTTAACTTATTTGTTTTAATGTGGATGTTTGTGTGAAACCTCATTCGTGAGTAATGAGTACTTGGTTTTAAAGGGATAATGTTTCTTGATTTGGGAATCGGAATGTGTATCGACAGGACCAACTGCGGCGTTAATAAAGGAAAATGTATTGAATAATGATGTGTTGTATTAAAACGGTAGAAACCTCATCTGCGTAGAAACTAAGATGAGACAAAATGATATTACATTTTCTAGATCATGTTCTTTGTAATAAGAATGTTGTAAACAAGAATAACCTACTCTCGTGAGACATATATTACTCGATTGTTCTAAAAGGAATCAGTGATTAAGTTTGGGAACTATGAAACCATTTGAAAATGAGAAGCTTGAGTAATTGAAACTAGGCAAGCTGGAACTTAGGAAAAAATCTTTGTTACTTGATTTTGAAAAGGAATGTGGGTTGGTCATTCTAATACTACGGGTGTCGGGTGACTTTTATAGAAGTAATGGATCTCTTTTAAAAGAACTTAACGTATGTAGTACTTTGGGGTTAAAAACCGGACTTTGTTATAAATGGAAGTACTTTGAGTTGTTGTGAAACTTGCCTATGCTTGTTGTTGTGAAACTTGCCTATGCTTGTTGTTGTGAAACTTGCCTATGCTTGTTGTTGTGAAACTTGCCTATCTTGTGATGATAGCCTTTGTTGTACAAGTGTGGTATTTACGTATTCTGGCGTCTCGATAGAGGCGGTCGACTTATTGAGAACTTACTTGGAGCGTCTTTGGCGGTGATGGAGAATTCCACGGGTATGTTTCCATTTTGATTCTTGTCTTGTTGTTGATGTCACATGGGCGTATCTGCCGTCTGCGAGTCGGGGCATGCGGCCGTGCGGTCGGGTTGATTACGATATATTGTTATTGTGGTTACATGGACATGTCTGCGAGGTAAATTCGGGGCATGTGGCCATGCGGCGGGTTGATCACCAGATATATTATTGTTGATGTCACATGGGCGTGTCTGCAGAGGTAGAATTCGGGCGTGTGGCCGTGGGGCATTGGTATTATTGTTGCATCATGGACATGTCTACACCGATCTGAATTAGGGGCATGCGGCCGTGATCACGAACATGATTGATGTTGTGGGCGTGAGACCCGTAGTTATATTTGAGTAATGACTTGAGGCGTGAGTCACATTAGATATATTGCTTTTATGTTGTGAGCGTAGTTTGGTTATCATACATGTCTCTGCTTTATATAGACTAGTATGATTTCATTCTGATATTTTCTGATTTCACATACTTGGTACTGTTATCTTGACCTCGCTTGGGCTGCGTTCATCTGCGGTAGAAGTACATCGATGCGTGGATCCGCTCTTAGGATCACGGTCAGCGTATTGGGAAGCTCCGTTTCTTGAGGCTTATCTTTTAGTATGTGTTCCACTGAGTTGTAGGTTCTTGTACATTCGGGGTATGGCGGGGCCTGTCAGTCATAGTCGTTGTAAATCTTAAGTGCATGTAATCTTGTTGTGGCGGGGTTGTAAAGGATTAAAGCATTCGAGTTTTATGTATATCTTTGAAACAACCGTTTTGGTTGGCTTTGTTTATTATTATATCTCATGTTTCATGACTCGTGTTTTATTTTCATTGGTTTTCTCGATGTTGTATCACTAGGGTGCGGGATAAGGCACGATGCAGACCGGGCAGTCGTTACAAGAGGATATCATTCTTGATAGTTACCTTGTTGTTGCACATAATCAATACATCTGCGATGTCCACGTCCTTAACTTCTTTACAAATAACAGTGCTCCCTGGGAGAAACACTTGGCCTAATAAAGCCTTTCTCGACAAATCTTTGGTGGTCCTTGATTCCTTGACTCAGCGGGTGCCATCTGTATGGCGGAATAGATATTAATTCAGTATCGGCGCTAAATCAATACAAAACTCGATCTCCTCTCAGGGAGAAACGAAGCTAAATGCAGGAATCGTGCGGAAACTCTCTAACAAGGCCGGTGAAGGTCCGGTATCTCGACCTCGATGTCGAATACGAACCGTATGGTAGATATACCCTTTCGCACCATCTTTCTAGCCTTGAGGTAAGAAATAAACTTACCCCTCGGCGTAGCGATATTCCTTCCACTCGATAGCAGGCTCGCGAAGCTGGAACCGAACTAATCTCTCTCTACGGTCTATATTGGCATAGCAGGCGCTAGCCAATCCATACCCGTAATCACGTCAAAGTCTGTCATATCGACTCTATCAAGTCGGCTAGAGTCGGCGGTATCTACGATCGGCTGGGCAAGCTCTATATATCCGCTCGGCTACCGCGAATCACCTCTGGCGTAGCCACCTCAAGGTCTTATGGACTCGGGCTCTATCCTGATACATCGGCAATATGGGAGATATATAGGACAAGGTAGAACTGGATCTATCAAAGCATATACATCGCGACAGAAACCAACAATGTACACCGGCGACATGCGGTGGCGCCTCGCGGTCTGGCGGTGGACATAGCATATATGCGATTCGAGGACGCTAGGCGGGACCCTACCACGACCTCTTCGCGACCTGCTGGCCCGTAAGTACCACGCCTCGGGCGTCGACCATCGAAGATGAAGATCGACAAGCCCGGCCGTCGGTGAACGTAACGCTCCGCCGCTGGGGCGGACAATCGCTTCTTGGATGGCCTGCGCCACAAAGTAACACGCTCCGAACCCATCTGGCGCTCGCCGGATGAGACCTCGACATCGAGCGCAGAGATGTGGGTGGTCTCGATTGGTGGCAGTCTCTGCCTCCTGAAACCACGAAGTCCACGGAGCCACGACCTGCTCTGAATAACCGGATGATCGGACCTCGCGCGGCGAGAAGGAGCACTCTGTCTTGGCTAGAATGTGGACTGGTCTGCTGCGAAATCCACCTCAGCGCCACGAGACCTGCCGTCTGGCCCTCTTGGTGGCCTAAATCTGGCGATCTTGTCTCTCTCGCCTTAATCCCTGGCATACGCTGCATCACAGCAATATCCGTCCACTGGTGAAGAGCCACTCCCAAGCGTCACGATAATCATATGATAGTCTAACCCGTCACATCTGGATGAACCACATGCGCCGTATCATTACAATGGTGTGTGCATGCACAGCCAGAGTCAAACTCAGTGTACTCTCTGATAGTCCTCCCGTCACGCCTCGAGGTCAAGAATCTATCTACCGGACTCTCCTCATCTCGGGAGGTAAGTGATCGGAAAGCCTCTGTGAACTCCTCCCGAATAGGCGGAAGAGCATCCTCGCCTCTCGACAACACCCGTGGCTCAAACCGATTCAGCGCAATATCGCGTGTCGGTAGAAACTAGTATAACATACTCGGTCCCGATGCCCTAGCACTGCATGGTTATGTAGCTATGGGACAAACTCCTGCGGATCCTCGCCGAATCTCGAGCCATAGAACTTCGGGTGGATGACATCACAGGAAATCCGAATCAAGTAAGGCCATCGGCTCTGGGTTAGTTGCTGCTCACTGTCGTGCGCCACTGCCACTATGTTGGTCGATGGCAGAATCTGTTCCCCGTAATCTCTATACTCGGCCATTTGTGGGGTGGAGGCTCGTCTGCATGATCTCGATGGCCGCATTGCCTCGAACTCTGCTGAAGCTGGCGACGTCGTGGAACTCGCCGCCCTAAACATCATCTCTGGTAAGGACTGGGCCTGTGCCCTCGTGACTCTCCGCGTCCTACTAGCAGCACCCTCGGCTGCCTTGCCGCCGGGCTGCGGTTGCGTGGAGGCATAAGCGATACATAAGGGAAAACATCGGAGGAGGTTCAACCTATAACACGGCTACATTGCGTGATCTTAGAGTGAAAGAATGGAAAACAATCCTAAATGTCCTGCGACCTCACGATTATAGATGTGGTGCGCGACACCGATAATCAAGACTCTGCTAGACACGGTGCGTAGAACTTTCAGGACTAAGCGCTCGATACCACTTTTGTCACGACCCGACCGGGCGCGGCAGTACCTGCAGGGTACCTGTCGAATTATCGTCGAGAGAATAGCGGAACATCATAACACGTAACTTATAAAAGGTAACATCATTGGCGGTAGATAAAGTGCCTTCCATAAAGACATACAAATCAAAAGTATAGTAGTACAACTTGTTCTTACAGCCCAACACATACGTGACCACAGACCTCTAAGGATAACAACTGTGGCGGGACAGGGCCCCGCCATACACCTGAATATACACAATGTCTATAACATCATGGAAAAACCGTACCAACAAAACAAGCAGGAGGAATGGGCTTGACAGGAGCGGTGATCCTAGAGCGAGGATCCGCACCTGCTTACCTTACTGCGGCATGAGCAACCCAGGAAGGGTCGATTACCTGATATGTACCAAGTATGTAAAAATTTGGAAAATACTGTAATAATGATATCATAAGTCTAAAAGTAAGCTGGAGTCATGGAAGTCAATCAAAATACCTTTTACTGTGCCTTACTAACAATGAGAGTGAGTAGTATATATATATAATACTGCATAAAATAGGGGCCTCATGATCAAAACAGGGTGCCTGCCAGTAGTATCAATAAGCACCCTACTCAGGACTATTTCACGCGTAGGTCTGTGGACGCGTGAGGTATTCTTCGCATAAGTGTACCGCCGCGTGGGACTATTTCACCGCGTAAGCCCATGGGACTCGCGTGAGGTATTCCTCGCATCGTGGGTAGCAAATCCACGGCAATTGGTTTAACGATCTTGGGGACTTACCCGCCGGATATACTCTTACCACAGGCGGATGGTATAGCGATCTTGGGGACTTACCTGAGATATACTCTTGCTTTGAGCGGATGGTATAACGATCTTTGTGATTTACCGCCGGATATACTCTTTGCTGGAGGAGGTGGTATGGCGATCTTGGGGCTTGCCGCCGTTCATCTCTTTACCACGAGAAGGTGGTATAGCGATCTTGGGGCTTGCCCGCCGGATATACTCTTACCACTAGCTCAAGCGTCATCGTATCATAATCGTAAATAAGTTAAGAAAACTTATAACTTCTTATTAGCCTTGTTCATATACCCTCTCATTTTAGTTTACTTAAGGCACTTAGTCGTATCTTTAATAAAGACAGCAGAATTTAACCCAGTACTACATCATGACTCTTTTAAAAGTGACTCTTTTCATATAAAACCTTTGGGCAATTGATACCTTAAAATCAATTTGCCTTTCATAAATCAAATCATTTGCCCTTACTTATTTTACTTAGAGTAAATCTCTTCTCATTAACCTTTTATAAAGTTAATAAACCAACTTCCCATAAAGTTGTTATATTAACCCTACACTTTAGTAAAATTATACTTTTCCCCTAACCAAGGGACTTATACATTTTAAAGCGAAGCAAGTCTTTATATACTTAAAACAAGTAAGAATACCAAATCTTGTCGTCTGGTACTACGTAGTTACATCTATTCATGCTCGAGAGATAGGAAAACTCCACATACCTTTTTGATCGATCCACTTGCTATGTCGAACTACATGAAGTAATATGTCAACCTAAAATAACCGTGATCGTTTATTAACCTCTAATTTCAATGTAGCATAATCCAAGTTCAAAGTCACTAAGTTACATGGAAAATTGGGCAACATTTCCTTTGTTTCTACATACTATGCCACCTTTCTCAGGCCGAATTCAACATCCAGACACCACGTTTAAGGCTCGACAATCCAAACATTTCAAGGGGATTACACACCTAAACTTGGGTGTGTAAAATTCTACCCATAAGGTACAACAATTCACTTAACAATTCTAAAGGTAGTTTTGAGGCTACAACGTGCTCATAATATCTTCTTAACCAATTCCTTCACATTGACCATATTTCTTACATGCAGTGACTCTAAGTGCATTATTTACTACTACAAATCCCTTCTTCTTCACACGACATTAATACTAGCTCTGAGAAGAAATGTTACCTTTGGAGCCTTAGCCAAAACTATTCCAACAACTTTGCTAGCCTCGCTTTCCAAGAACACCACCATGATGATTCCTGAAGCTAGCCCTGACTTCCTTCTTGTCATAACTTTTGATTTTCCTTAGGCTTGAATTCCTCTTGGAATTTTAGAGATAAGTGGGAGCTTAAGTTTAGAGAGAGGGAGAGATTTGAAAGATGACCAAGTCATCAAGACTTGGTCAATATAAGACATGCAAGAATTCAGATGGGGAAGACAACATCACCTCCATGGCCTTTTTAAAAGAGAAATCTGATTTTTCTAAGTTTTTCCGCCAGAAATCCAGCCTTGGCGCCGCGGCCCTGACGCCGGCGCCGCGGCGCTGAAACCTCTGCGGATTTTCGGAACTTCCGGCGCCGCGACGCTGCAACTTCAGCGACCCCTCAGTATATCCGGCGCCGCGGCCCAGCATCCGACGCCGCGGCCCTGTCGCTTTTGTCCGAAACACATTTCTGTCCGACTGCGCACTGAACTTGTAACTCCCATAACTTTCTACTCCGATGTCCTATCGACGAACGGTTGGTTGCGTTGGAATCTAGACTCAACGAAATACGCCCTAGGCCTTTGAAACACTTAGGAACTCTCAATGTACCGGTGTCACGACCCATTCGGGGCGTGGCGGTGCACTTAGGCACCCAGTAGTCATACATCAGTGTCGGCGGAAATATAAAAATAAGACATGAAACGATTTATAAAATGAGACACGATTTATGTGAACAAGCGTCGCCTTTCGGCGTATATATATAAACAAGGTTTTAGCGATTCATCAAACCTTTGTACAACATGACTCTGAACCTCTGGAAATATACAACTATGGCGGGGCGGGGCCGCCATACCACTGCTGTACAAACTATCTACAATACGGGGAGATCATACCAAAAGTAGAGCCTCGGAGAAGATGGAGCTCACGACACCAATGCTGGTATCCTGAGGATGCGGATCTAGCACTGCTTGCCCTTACTGCGGCGTGAGCAACCCCGAAGGAGAGTCGATCTGAGTACTAAGTATGTGAAAGCGTAAAGTACTTAAATGAAATCATAACACTTTTTAAAACCGGTTTACAAATATGTATGAAGCAATCGAGGCGCGCATAGTGCATCGCAAGCAAAGCAGCAATGATAGGTAAGCTGTAATAGGTCTTTTCTAGGCTGCGAATGATTGAAGCGGGGCCACTCGCCGCATTATCACTCTGCAAGCCTAATCACGGACTCCGGTCCGCGCCGACCACTCGCGTGGGCGCGTGAGGTATGACCCGCGTGAGGGTGCTACTCGCCGTCCGTCACTGGACTCGTTGTCGCGTAGCGCATGGCGAATGAGGCATAACCCGCATACTAACACGGAACTCTCGTAGCTCGCGTAGGCCCACGGACCCGCGTAGGTATTCTCGAATCATGGTCCCGGACCGCTGAGTCTACCCGCGTCGGAGGCGGCAACCCCGGTATCATCTCGAGGTGAGTGATAGTACACTAACATAACGAACATCTTTAAACAACATAAGCCTGACAAAGGATACAAGCGTTACAAGATACTAACACACGTAGCGTCATATCATGTCTACTTATCAAACCGTCTTATTATTCTTTTCACGATTGATATAAATCATTTATAAACACATAGGCAACTGTTTCTTTTATCAATCTTAAGTGGTTATACTTAACTTCCCGTAAGGCTAGTATAACTCTTAAGCTTCATTTAAAAACCAATCGATTCTCTTACATTAAAAATGATTGATATTCTTTTGAAATGCTTTCGGATCTTTATTATTCGGGCTTAAGCCGTGAGGCATTCTAAGTAAGTGTTGTCGGGCTTAAGCGTGAGGCGTTCGTAAGTGTTTATTCGGGCTTAAGTCGAAGACATTGCCGTAGTTATATTTTAGTTAACACGTATGCGTCTACAGTACTATATATATTGTAAAATATCATGCTTTAGGAAGAATCACATACGCCTTGCGAAAACCACGCGAGTTGAATATGTCGCGCAGAGTCGACCTATAATAGTCCGCGACATCATCAAAGACTACTGCGGAGGTCATTCTAAGCAGAGGGTTCACGATTACATGGAAAGTTGGCGTACTTCCCTGCGGTGAGCTATATAAGTCTCTTGTGAAAGCAGATCTATGTAAATCTGATTTGATTATTCTTCTTTTAAACCGCCCTGCGTAGTAGCAGTTCGATTCTGATACGTAATATTCTTCTAAGTATTTAATACTTATTCTTATACTTTCTGTATGCATTCTCTAATACAAAAGGGTTAGGATTATTTACCTCGGTAAGCCCGATAATATCTAGATAAAGTCGCGCTGAGCAAGGTTTAGCTCTAAGTTTATGCGCTCGGTAGCTCGAGAAACCTTAGAAGTTCTTACAACTTCTACTAAGGACTAAGGGATTTGGGCTAGAGTATTTTGGGCATTATAACAATACTAGAGGCAACTTTTCTACCAAGGGAGGGGGTAGGTTTTGGCTAGGCTAGGGGAGGAAGCCTCGGCAACTACTCGAAGGGGAAAGGTGTTTGGACGAAATGGCTCAAGGGAGAGGAGAGGATTTTTTTGACTTGGAAGACAACTTTGTGGATGAAGAATTCTTCATCTAAAGGGGGGTATTTATAGCTCAAGCCTTGTGCCAACCAATGGCGAGATGAAGACAAGTTCAAGGCAAGTGTAGGGTGAGGATTAACTAAACACAAATATCCTACCAACTCCTTGACTTTGTGCGAGCACAAAAAGCGTGCCCAGCCTCTCCATTTTCGTCGATGGGCGATTCAAGTCCATCGATGGGAGGGTGCCAAGTGTAAGCCCTCGTTGGTCCAAAATGTTTCGTCTCTCGGAAAAATCCATAAAAATTAGTAATGGCATGGCGGAATTTTCCTACGAAAGCGTGGAAGCGTTTAGTCGGAAAGCGATTCTTTAAGCGAGTTGTGCACAATTTGAACTTGGCTAATCTTTAAGGCTAAACTTTTATGCGTATTCCCTTACGTACGTACTGCAAATCTGGTATAACATTCTCCCCCACAGAAACATTCGTCGAATGTTCCTTTGAACGATTAACGATAAGATTCTTGACTTAAGCGATTGCAAAAAGCCACCTTGCCACGAAGCAACAACGGCATAAATGATAATGAAAATTTTACAAGTAGGAAAGTGAATTACACGGAGGTGTAGGAAATAGGTGAGATACTTACGCCTCATGTCCTCGCCGACTTCCCCGTCATCTCCTCCACGAGCTCGTTCGCCCGCAGACTTTGTGGAAGCCACGTCCTTCGTCGCGAGCGCCTAACACGGCGATCGACTATCGCTATGGGAATCTCCTCATCGATAACCCCTCGATCACTGGACATCGTCAATCGGGTGTACCACTAGATGGATCCGATCATCTCCTCGGCGTAAACATGAAACACGGATGCGCCTCCGGATCGGACGGCGAGATCCGACTCGTAGGCAACCTTGCCTACCTGCGGACAATCTGAAGCGGCCCGATGTACCTAGGTGAGTTTCCCCTTCTTCGAATCTCATCACACCGCCGTGGGTGACACCTTTAGGAAAACCCAATCATGAACCTCGAAC
Source organism: Przewalskia tangutica (assembly GCA_029844215.1). Lineage (NCBI taxonomy): Eukaryota > Viridiplantae > Streptophyta > Magnoliopsida > Solanales > Solanaceae > Przewalskia > Przewalskia tangutica. The sequence continues at coordinate 89,115 of JAQGDG010000150.1, forward strand.
TCAAGATCAGGCGGCGATGATCTGCATCGACTTACATGCGACTACGGTGTCGATAGCCGCTCTCGGATAAGCTTCGCCTTATCCACACTGCTTCTGTACCAAATCTGGTCCCACTTGCACCTCGCCCACGTCGAACCAACCTATAGGCGTCTGCACTTCCTCCCATACAAGGCCTCATAAGGCGCCGTCCGAATCTTGGAGTGGTAGCTATTATTATCTGTGAACTCAACTAGAGGCAAATGATCCTCCCAGCTACCACTTGAAGTCAATAACACGGGCTCATGACATATCCTCGAGTGCGGATAGTGTGCTCTGCTGTCAGTGCATGCGTGGATGAAATGCGATTACTCGGGCTCTGCGTCCTAAACCCCTGCGGAAGGACCTCAGGAAGTTAGCGTGGCGGGCTCCACATGCGATATGATCAGTAGGGACTCCATGCGATCGGCGATCTCTCGGATGTAAAGTCGGCATAATCCTCGGTAGAAAAAGTCGTCGGCGGGAAGAAAGTGGGCTGATTTAAATCGACTGTCGGCGATAACCCATATAGAATCATGTCTCCTCGAGTGCGAGGTAATCACGTGATAAAGTCCATGTTGATTACCTCCACTTCGGTCGGGATCTCGATAAATGCGTAACAAACCACGGGCCTCGGTGCTCTGCCTTCGCTGCGACAACACGGGCGAGCTACGAACTGCAGCGTCTCTCTTGAGCTATCCGCGATACGGATCTAAGGTCGTGGTACATCTTGGTCGACCCGGATGGATGAAGTAGCAGCTGTGTGCTTCCCCGAGAACTGCTGAAGTCACGAAACATCTGGAACACACGATGCGCCCTCAAACCTTAGCACCCCCGTGGTGCTACCTCAAGGACCGCGCCTGCGAAGAGGCGTATCGCGATATCGAATCAAAGTGGATCCTCGAGCTGTTGCCTCTTGCCTCGCCGGCGATGGAAGACTGGCAACCTCGCGAACTCTAACCCAGCTGCTATCGAGAATCAATCAAGCGGACACGAGGCTCGCTGGCGATGCAAATCACGAACCATGTCCCTCCTCTCTGGCTGCACGTCGATAGGCTCCCCGTGACTACGACTAAGGCGTACGCCCTGGCGTTGGCCTTGGGTGAGTGCGGGATATCAACATCGTAATCCTTAAGCAACTCTAACCACCGTCTGCCGTAAGTTCGGCTCCTGCAGCGGAAGATATCTTGGAGGCTCTTGTGTGCTGTATAAATATCCACGTGAACCCCGTACAAATAGTGCCTCAGGATCTTGGCGTGAATCACGGTGCGACTCCAAATCATGGGTGGGGTAGTTCCTCTGCGTGTTTCTTGGTGTCGGGATGCATATGCTATAACCTGCCATGCTGCGTCAACACATCCCAACCCGATGCGGCGCGTCTGATACCGCGACATAACCATCTGGACCCTGCGGAAGAAGTAAGAGCGGGGTGGTCGTCGATCTCTCTTCGGCCCGGAAACCACGCTCCTGCATCGATCCACTGAAACTTGCGCCCGAGTCGACCTAGTCAATGAGTGCGAGAGATAGAAGCAAACTTCTCCACGAACCCGATAATAACTTTGCAAGGCCCGAGCTGCGAACCTCTGCCGGAGTAGTAGGTCTCGGCCAAGTCTGGCTGCCTCGATCTTGGCGTATCCACTCGAATGCCGTCGGCCGACAATATGCCCGAAAGCATGCGAAGTCAGCAAAACTCACGTTTGGAAAACTTGGCGTACAAGCTGCTGATCTGGAGAAGCTGTCGGCCGCGATCGCCGAATGCTCGCGTGCTCTGCTCTTAGCGAGAATAAACCAAGATATCATCGATGAACACTATCACAAGCGTGTCCAAAAATGGTTTGAACACTCGGTTCATCAAATCCATGAATACTGTCGGAGCATTGGTCAACCAGACATGACCACGAACTCATAATGCGTCTGCAGGGTCGGAATGCGATCTAGGGACATCCGCCTCTCGACTACTTTGATGATAGCGATCGCGGTCAATCTTGGAAAACATCTCGCACCTGCAATGGTCGAACAAATCATCAATCACAGGAAGGGTATACATTCTTAATGGTCACCTTGTTCGTTGCTGTAGTCAACACCGTGCGCGGCGTCGAGTCCTTTTCTTCACGAACAATCTGGCGCCCCAGAGAAACACTAGATGCGATAAAACCGCTTCTCGGCCAAATCTCTCGGTGGTCCTTGACTCTCTCGACTCTGCGGTGCCGTTACGTATGGCGGAATGGAAATAGGCGAGTGTGCGGCAATATGTCTATACAAAACTCAATCTCCTCTCGGGAGGATGCCGGAGGTCGTGCGGAAACACGTGCGGGAACTCTCGACTCTTGGGGTGTGAAAATCTGGCGCTGCGACCTCGATATCTAACACCGAATGAGATGGTAGATATACCGCTTGTGCACCATCTTCCTAGCCTTGAGGTAGGAAATAAACCTACCGCCGGCGTCTGGTGCTCCTCGCTCAACAGCGGCTCCTCGAGCTGGAACCGTACTACTCTCTCTGCGGTCTACATTGGCGTAGCAGAAGCTAGCCAATCCGTCCCGTAATCACGTCGAAGTCAATCATCTCGACTCTGTCAAGTCGGCTAGAGTCAAGCGGTGTAAATGGTCACATGACAAGCTCTATATACCCGCCGAGCTACCAAGATCACCCAGTGGCGTAGCTACCTCGAAAGTGCATGGACTCGGGCTCTATCCACATCCTACTAGCAGCAAGGGAGATATATAGGGCCAGTAGAATCGGATCTATCAAGCATACACGTCAAACCGAAGCGATAAGGTACGTGGCGACATCGGTGAGGCCTCACGATCTGTCGGTGGACAAAGCATAAATGCGGTTACGAGGACGCTAGAAGCTGGGACGAGCACGACCTGCGCGCGACCTGCGACCCGTGAGTACCACGCGCCTCGGGCGATGGCGTAGGAGATGATGAGCGGCAGCGAACACGAAGGTGAGCCCTACCACCGTAGCGCCCGGTCGGACGATCCCTCGCAAAGTGACCTGCTGGCCACTGGCGTAACAAGCTCAAAGTAGTACCACAACTTCCGTAATGGGATCTGCATCGTCGGCCACCTGTTGGGTGGTCCGTCGGCGATACCTCTGCTACTGGGCGTCGAAGCCACAGGGCCACAGTGCGCCCTCGAAAACTCTGGTGTCTTGAGGGCGGTGCGAGTGCTCTGGTGGCGTGGTGCGAATCTAGGCTATTCTTGAGGCCGCCCACGATAACCACGAAGACCCTCCGTCTGGCCTTAACCCTGCTTTGTCATCGTCACTCGTCGACCTCTGCGCTCGCCGCATCAGGCGTGAGCTGCGTGCGGGTAATGTCCATACCGGTGGAGAAAACACCCGCACGTGACTTCGGCCGTATAGTCGTCTGGCGGTGACATAGCGGTGCACCATATCCTCATATCTGCTACCAATCTTTGGGACATGCTCGAGCGATGAATCAAACTCGACATTGTACTCCACGGCGGTCGTCCTCTGCGCCTCGATGGTAAAAATCTGCTCGACTGCGCCCTCGCCGTCTGTGGAGGCAAGAAGTGAGTGAGGAAAGCCTCGAGAACTCGTCCCAGTAGGCGGGGCGCGTGCTCTCCGGGATAACTCCCGTGAATCAAACCAATCATTGCGGTATCGCGCGGCCGTCACGAACAAGGTCACGGACTCTGTCTCGAGGCCTTGATCACCCTCGTGATTCTCTGTAGGCGGCGGATGAACTCCTGCGGATCATCCTCGGCCTCGACGTAAAACTCTGGCGGGCTCTGACTCGAAATCTCGTAGTCTCAAACTATACGCCTCGGGTGTACCACGGATGCGGCCCAGGTGGGCTGAAGCTGGGCCGCGTCGATCTCTCGCCGTGTCGGGCCTGACTTTAGCCAATAGTGGGCCGTCTCCTTGTACCCTAACTCCTCCGCCCGGTGTGGGGCGGGAGGTGTGGGTGCTTGTGGTCTCTATTTGAGTGGCGGCGTCATAGAACTCGCCGTCTACGGTATAGGCGGGCACGAGCCCTCGTGACTCTGGGTGTCTGCTAGCGACTCCTCGGTGCCTTGCCCATACGGGCGGGTTGCCTTACGTGGAGGCATAAGCATTACGGAAAGGAATACGTTAGAGGTCGACCTATAACCACGACTCTAAGCGCGATCTCGGAATGAGAAAAATGAAACCAATCCTAAATATCCTATAGCCCGATTATTGGTGTGGTGCGCGGCACGATAATCAAGACTTCTACTAGATACGATGCGTAGACACTTTCAGGATTAAGCGCTCACGATACCACTTTTGTCACGACCCGTTCGGGGCGTGGCGGTGCCTTACCGGGGCACCCAAGTAGTCATACATCAGAGTAATCAGCGGAAATATAAAAATAAGACATGAAACAGTTTATAAAATGAGACACAGTTTATGTGAACAAACGTCGCCTTTCGGCATATATATATAAACAAGGTTTAGCAGTTACATCCAAACTTTGTACAACATGACTCTGAGACCTCTAAGAAATATACAACTATGGCGGGACGGGGCCGCCATACCTGGCTATGTACAAACTATCTACAATACTGGGAGATCATGCAAAGTAGAGCCTCAGGAGAAGATGGAGCTCACGACAATGCAAGGTATCCCTGGGATGCGGATCTAGCACTGCTTGCCACTGCGGCATGAGCAGGCCCGAAGAGTCGATACAATTACTAAGTATGTGAAGCGTAAAGTACTTAAATGAAATCATAACACTTTTTAAAACCGGTTTACAAATATGTATGAAGCAATCGAGGAGCGCGCATAGTGCCACATCCAAGCAAAGCAACAATAGGTAAGCGTAATAGGTCTTTTCTAAGCTGCGAATGATTGAGCGGGGCCACTCGCGCATTATCACTCTGCAAGCCTAATCACGGACTCGAGTCGCATGCCACTCGCGTGGGCGCGTGAGGTATGACCCGCGTCGAGGTAGCTACTCCTCGGCGTCGTCTGGACTCGTTGTCGCGTAGCCGCGTAAGCCGCGTGAGGCATAACCCGCATACTAACACGGAACTCGTAGCTCGCGTAGGCCCACGGACCGCGTGCGGTATTCTCGAATCATGGTCCCGGACCGCTGAGTCTACCCGCGTGGAGCGACAACCCGGTATCATCTCGAGGTGAGTGATAGTACACTAACATAACAACATCTTTAAACAACATAAGCCTGACAAGGATACAAGCGTTACAAGATACTAACACGCGTAGCATCGTATCATGTCTACTTATCAAACCATCTTATTATTCTTTTCACGATTCAATATAAGTGCATTATAAACACATGCAAAGCTGTTTCTTTTATCAATCTTAAGTGGTTATACTTAACTTCCCGTAAGGCTAGTATAACTCTTAAGCTTACGTTTAAAAACCAATTAGTTCTCTTACATTAAAAATGATTGATATTCTTTTGAAATGCTTTGGATCTTTATTATTGGGCTTAAGCGTGAGGCATTCTTAGTAAGTGTTATTCGGGCTTAAGCGTGAGGCATTCGTAAGTGTTTATTAGGGCTTAAGTCAAAGACATTGCCGTAGTTATATTTTAGTTAACACGTATGCGTCTACGTACTATATATATTGTAAAATATCATGCTTTAGGAAGAATCACATACCTTCTTGAAAACCACACTTGAGTTGAATATGTCGCATGAAGTCGACTATAATAGTCACATACATCTATCAAAGACTACTGGAGGTCATTCTAAGCAGAGGGTTCACAATTCTATGGAAAGTTGGGCAGCACTTCCTGCAGGTGAGCTATATAAGTCTCTGTGAAAGCAGTCTATGTAAATCTGATTTGATTATTCTTCTTTTAAACCCTTCTACGTAGTAGCAGTTCAATTCTATACGTAATATTCTTCTAAGTATTTAATACTTATTCTTATACTTTCTACGGTATGCATTCTCTAATACAAAGAGGGTTAGGATTATTTACCTCGGTAAGATAATATCTAGATAAAGTCGCGCTGAGCAGGTTTAGCTCTAAGTTATGCGCTCAGGTAGCTCGAAACCTTACAAGTACTGCACAACTACTACTAACGACTACCCGATTTGGGCTAGAGTAATTTGGGCATTATAACAATCCTAGAAGGCAACTGTGCTACCACGGGAGGGGGGGTAGGTTTTGGCGCGGCGAGGGGGGGAGGAAGCCTCGGCCAACTACTCAAAGGGGAAAGGTGTTTGGGCCGAAATGGCTCGAGGAGAGGAGAGGATTTTTAGACTTGGAAGACAACTTTGTGGATGAAGAATTCTTCATCTAAAGGGGGGTATTTATAGCTCAAGCCTTGGCCAACCAATGGCCAAGATGAAGACAAGTGCAAGGCACGTGTAGGGTGAGGATTAACTAAACACAAATATCCTACCAACTCCTTGACTTTGTGCGAGGCACAAAAAGCGTGCCCAACCTCTCCATTTTCGTCAATGGGCGATTCAAGTCCATCAATGGGAGGTGCCAAGTGTCGCCCTCCGTTGGTCCAAAATGTTTAAATCTCTCGGAAAAATCCATAAAAATTAGTAATGGCATAGCGGAATTTTCCTACGAAAGCGTGAAAGCGTTTCGTCGGAAAACGATTCTTTAAGCGAGTTGTGCACAATTTCGAACTTGGCCTAATCTTTAAGGCTAAACTTTTGTACGTATTCCCTTACGTACATACTCTGGAAATACGGGGTATAACAACCGGGTCATAACCCGCCTCAAAGTTGACTAAAACAAGTCCGGAACAATCCGTCAACCTATCCTTTGAAAATTTTAAGTCTTACATTCTTTCGTACGCTCTCATACGTAGGGTCAGAATTACGGGGTATAACACGTCTCTCCCTAACAGGTTATGTTGTTTGCAGCTACGAGAAAGGCAGCAGTGACCCAAGAAAGATGATGTGGATTGCGTATCCAGGTAGGTAATGTTTGTAGTATAGTTGGTATTATGACATACAGCTATACGTATTTATGTATGAGGGTCGGACGCATGTTGCCTAGAATGGTTTTAGGTTACCAGGATTTGGTAAGGACTAAATAAATACCGGAAAGGTATGAAACAGTTTAATGAATTCTCATCAAGGTTTTACGTACTAATTTGAGATAATTAGGAAATGATAAGCTGTCTGAGAAGGAAATGGACCCTTAAGAAGTTATTATTAAGGGAATTATTGGAAGACTATGTTAATAGATTGAGCTACGTAGTAGGATTTCGAGAATGGTACGGGTGAGATCCGTATGGAGTAAGTATGGTTGTTGTGGTCAAGACAACACAATTATGGTATTACGATAAGTTTTTGTACCCGTTTATGGGGGGACTGATAAGGTAGGCATGGAGCATGGAAATTGCGAGCCTAAGAATGTGATAACCACCGAGACCTTAGATATATAAGGCCTTATCGGGTAGTAAAAAGTTAAGTCAGACCAAGGGTAAGAGTTAAATCGGCCAAAGTCGGGTTGATGACCTATTAAGGGTCACTTGCTTTATCTTTGGAATGGGATCGGTTGATATTAGTCACTACGTGAAAGGGTCACGAGGGTGCAAGGCAGAGTCTAGTTAATCATTTCTGAGTTCGTGGGCGTGTTCCACCGGAACCGAGTGTGAGCGGAAATGGCCTTATGTTGTTTAGAATAGTAACTCCAGATTGGAGGCCGAATCGATATGAAGGCTATGTATATGCAGCTAGAATAAGTTTGGAAATGCGGGAAGAATCGACCCGATGAAAAGAAACAACCAAGTGTAAAGAAATGGAGCTGAATCCATGAGGACCTTTCGAGGTGACTACACCGTGAGTGTTGGGTGGTAGGCGAGCGGGTAGATAATTGTCGATAACGTCTGATCGTTGGACCACAGCGGACCTAGCGAGGTATTATGAGGATATTATGGAGTGCGGGCTAGTTGGCCTCTTTTTATGCCAGCGTGGACTCTGAGAGAGATTGATTGGTACGGTTTCGATGGCCGGTTATCAGTGGAAAGGAAGAGAAGTGGTGGTAACGATGAATTATCCTTCCTTGTTTGACATTGTTGATTTTAATAAGTCTGTGTGACTTGTTCATTTGAGTAAATTAATGCGAAAGTAAGTAATACTCGAGGTTGAAGGAGTTTATGCTAAGTGCCCTTGGATGTACTTGGAGTTGGTTTGGTGTGGCGGTCGGGGCCACGACCTTCGGATAAGTTCGGGATAGCGTAAGCAGAATAAGATAAATGCAGTGCTGCCTATGGAAAGCAGAAGATATCTTTGGTAGGTTTTGAAAATCTACCACGACTTTAAGGCGGTGCATGATGATTAGATATTTCTTGGACATGAGGACCTATAATTAGGGTTGTGACTCGAAGGAAGGTTTATTTAGGGAGATAAGTTCTCTCCCCCATGTAAAGGATAGTTTTACGTATTATGGGGTTCACGTGTACCCGTATTTGTTAGATGAAGGATAGAAGATGGGTAAGGTCTTGGTGTCGTCATGCCATAGGTTACACTTTTAGATAGCAGTGGGAAAAGTATTGTGTTGGGGTAATTAAGAGCGGCGTCTGAAATGGTGAGGAAGTGTCGTAAGGATAAAAATGCGGTGAATGCGCGTATATGAAGCTGCGATTACGAATCAAGATAGAAATACTTTTGCTAATAATAAGCATAAGGTAAGGTTATGACGAGAATGATAAAAGATAATCGACTATGGTTATGTAAGTTGCATGAGATATGATTACGGACTAGTGTAAGACCGTTAGTAAATAATGGGCGATAAGAACACCTCGAGGAAAGGTGGTAGCATCGGGTTACAACTTGCGAGATCAAAACCTTCCCCAAATTGTATTTGGTATTTGGAAGTATTAGCGGAGGCAAGCAAAAGAATCAAATCTAAGTTAATGACCAAGTTTGGTTGCAACAGAGAAAAGAAAACAGGAACCATAATTGATATTAAGGACACCCAAATATTTCGCAAGAATGAGAAAGGTTTCCAGTTATTGGAAGATAAGTTGACTCGACTACAGTTCTAACTCCTCCTAAAAGACTAGAGGGTTAGGTTATTAGGATAACACGTTGGGTGTTGGGCTAGGTTGTGTCTTGTATGACCGATGAGATAGAGCCTATGTTTTCCCGGTAGTTAGGGAAGCAGGAAAGGAAATTACGCCACTCACGATTTAGAGTTGGCGGCAGTTAAATTATGCCTTGATGATTTGGAGGCATGACGTATATATAGACTTCATGTAGATATTTGTGCAGACCGCAAGAGCCTCCGGTATATCATCGAGGAAGCGATTGAATTTGCGGCGAGAGCGGTGGTTAGAGTTACTCAAGGATTATGATATCGATATCCTATACCATCTGGGGAAAGCCAAGACAGTTACATGTACTCTTAGTCGTGGATCTATGTTACATCCCGTAAGTCCAGGACATATATAAGAGAATGTATGTAAGGAATCAAGACTTGGAAATTAGTACGAAAGGAAGAATTGTTTTTCCGACGGAAAATCTTCCGAACGCCGGAAAGGAAAAATATTCGTTGTTGAGAATTGGATTCTCAAAATGAATTATTTGAAGAGTATGGAACTTTTTAACATTATGGAAATTTATTTTTACGGATTTGGTCACGTGGGGCCCACAGAAATTTTCGTTTTGCGGGGCCAGAGATTCTGATTTTATGGACGAATGAGAGGGCGACACGTGGCACCCCCACACATAGTCTTGGATGATTTTTAGTAAGGGTTGGATGGTCATTTGACCATTGTGGATGAAAGTCTTCAAGCTTGAGATTGTTGACCAATGTCAACTTGTCCACTTGGATATTATCCATGTGTTATGCATACTAGCAACTCAAGTGTTGCACTATAAGCCCTCGATGTGTTTTATATACGACCCTAGTGCAAGACCAATTCTTCAACACTTAGAAAAAATTAGAGAAACTCTTGTGCTTCACTTATAGCTCTCGGGTTTGAGGTCCTTTTCACAAGAAAAATTTGTAGTTTTGATCCATTGTTCACAAGACTTAAACCCAATGTCCCTAAGGGTATTGTAAGGATATCTCAATAGAAAGATTTGGAAAAGCAGCGTTTTCACGTTAGTCATGGCGGAAACTTAAGGAGTTCTTGACTTTGAAGTTGGAACTTGAATATGGGTTCTTCATAGGCCTCTAAGGAGTGCTTGGAGCGGATTGTAACATAAGGAAAGGAGCTAAGAATTTGCTAAGGGGCGACTTTGAATCTTGGAAATTTTAAGGGCTTGTAAAGGTATAATTCTTGTCGTTTTAGTAATTAAGATTACTTATCATTGTAGTTGTGGATATTAGCAAGCATGAGATGTTTAGTATGAAGTTTGATAAGTGTATTGGCTATTGGAACCCTAATCCGAAAACTAGCATGTTTAGCCTTAAGATTACAATTCAAGTTGATTATTCGTTTAAGTCGTCGCATGTTGTGTAAGAAGGAAATTGTAGTTTTTGAAGTTGTTTAAGACTATATAACATGTTAGACCTTAGAACTTGGAATTGGAAAAGGATTGGAAAAGACTTTGAATTGTTGGTTATGTTGTTGGCCGAGAATGGCTTGAATATGGAACTACTTCGTATTAATTGTGGGGCGGAATTTTACACGTATTGTATGGCATGTAATCCCATTTGTTTGGTTGTTGTTTTGAGCCTTAAATGTGGCGTGTTGGTTATTGTATTCGGCCTTGAAAAAGGTGGCAAAGTGAGTAGAAACAAAGGAAGTGCTGCCCGATTTTCCGTAGAATTAGAGACCGTATACTTAGTATTATTCTACGTTTGAGACTATAAGTTGATAGTCTTGTTGTGACCATTATAGGTTGACACTTCTATGCAGCGTATTCGACAGCTTGTGGATTTAGTAGAAAGGTATGTGAACTATCTCATAACTTGGCATGATTCCTTAAGATAGAAAGTATGTCCTACTCGTAAATGATCCGTTCCTTGGTTGTATTTGGATTGCCTAAAATAGAATTTGTTCTATGTACTTCCTTGATTGTACTTTGATGTTTAAATTGTAAGTTGTATAATCCATTTCCTTAGTGAAGTTGGATTAACATAAGTGAAAGTATTTTCTTAAAGTACATAGAGTCTTGAAAAGGAAGGGGTTTCCAAATCTTTTGGCTAGTGCCTTAGTTCCAAAACCTAAGGGTTGTTATAATGACTTTAGGGGAGTCAAAAGAGTGATTTACTTATGTTATACCCTGTATTCTCAGGGTATGTATGCGAAGGGCGTCGTGCGAGCCACAGCAGAAAAATTGGAAAGGAAGAAAGAGGTGATTCTTCCACGGAAAAAGTTTCCGGTTTTTGTAAGGAAAAATGTTCGTTAAAGGGAATTGGGTTCCCAGATTTGGAATTTGGGCTTCTTAGATTATATTAGAATTTTGAGATTTTATTTTGGAAATGGTCACGTGGGGCCCGGGAGAAATTCTGGTTTTGTGGGAGCCAGCTTTGTTTTGAGATTTTGGCCATTGTGGATATTTTTTTGGAAGGCGTTTTTGAGGGCCAATAGGAGGGTGACACGTGTCACCTTGCTGGTAATGGCCAGAATGACATTTGTCTGCCTTTGGTTAGAGTCGTCTTTTGTGAAGCGTTTTACATAACTTGCGAGGAAAATTCGGCTATGTCTTTTCTTATTTTTGCGGATTTTTAGAGAAGCGAAACATTTTGGACCAGCGGGAGGCGGCATGTGTCACCCTGCGATGGAAACAAGTGGGCGTGACTTGGCGATTGAAGGGCAAGTTGTGGTAGATATTTGTGTAGATATTTGTGAGGGTTTTAAGGAGTAGGGTCTAGGGTGCACTTGGCTTGATCTTGGCCTTACACTTGCCTTGCACATGGCTTGATCTTGGCCGTTGGTTGGCTTTTGGTTTTCTTATAAATACCCAGCAGAAGACGTTCGTCAAATATGTTCCAAGTCTTGCTATCCTTCCCTCTCCTCTTGTTTGACTCTCGTCCAAGGCCACTCCTAGTTAAGGCCACTTGGCGAAAACCCTCCCCTTTGAGTGGCCTTTGTGGCGAGCCTCACTCCCAGCTGAGGTCTAGCCAGTGGGGTACCTCCACTGCTAGTTGTTTTAGTATAATACCCCTTTTGTGGTATAGAAATACTCTCCTAGTATTGTTATAATGCCCAAAATACCTTAGCCTTTACCTAGTAGTATTTCAAAAGTTACCTCTGTCGTAGAGCAGGAAATACTACCTTTTGTCCTTTAGTCTCAAGCCAAAACCACTAAGGAAATCTTCGTAGTTGGTTGAAGTATTTGAGTAGAAGTTAGTTAGAACTTCTAAGGGTTGTTTGGAGTGGTTTGGGCGCGCGGGTGGAGCTAAACCTTGCTCGGGATCGACATTATAACTTGGATAATTTTGGGCTTATCGAGGTAATATTCTTGTCCCTTTTTGTAATTGGAGATTACATGTTGTTGGAATATATAGTTGAGGTATACTATATATAGTCTTGAACATTATTGTGCGGCAATGTCTTTTGACTTAAGCTGAATTTAAAGAAAAGAAGCGAGCTGTAATTACATAGGTGTATTGCGATAGACTTGTGTAACATTGTTGTGTAGTAGAATGGTACGTCCAGGTTAGGCGTGTAAACCCCGGTTGGCTTGGTAGCCGGCCTCGATAGAGAGGAGATTCTGACTTGCGGGGAGAGTCTTTGCCGAATTTTACGTAGAACATGGAACGTGCGGTTAGAAGTTAATAGGCGTTTGTGGCCTTATAGGTGGAAATGCTGCGGTAGCGTATTCTACTTGAAGAGTGGAAGCGGCTAGCTAGATTCTGATCTTGTGGAGCATTTTGCTTATTGTCGATACTCGTCGCGAGGTATGTGAACCTCTTCTATCTGTTCTAGCATGATATGTGTGTATTTATGTAATGCGGTGGGCGTCACAGTGCTAAGTGTAATTGTTTGGTTTAAGCGTAAAGTGTTATAACGGCTTTATGGGAAGTTGGTTATAACGACTTTATGTAGGTAAGAAAATGGTTTCTTGATGTTAGAAGTTAAGAGACTTGATCTTATAAGATAAGAGACTTAACTTATTTGTTTTAATGTGGATGTTGTGTGAAACCTCATTCGTGAGTAATGAGTACTTGGTTTTTAAAGGGATAATGTTTCTTGATTTGAAATCGAAAGTGTATCGACAGGACCAACTGCGGCGTTAATAAAGGAAAATGTATTGAATAATGATGTGTTGTATTAAAACCGGTAGAAACCTCGTCTGCGTAGAAGCTAAGATGAGACAAAATGATATTACATTTTCTAGATCATGTTCTTTGTAATAAGATCGTTATAAACGAGAATAAACTACTCATATATGACATATGTTACTCAATTGTTTTAAAAGAGATTAAGACTATGAGTTATGAAACCTTTCTAAAATAAGTTACTTGAGCATTTGAAATTAGGCAAACTTGAACGTTTGGAAAATAATGTTGTTACTTGATTTTACAAAAGGGGAAGTGTCTTGTTTACTTAAAATGATAGTCACGATTTTTATACTACGGGTATTGTGTGACTTATGCGAAAGTACTTTGAGTTGTGTGAAACTTGCCTATGCTTGTGATGATAGCCTTTGTTGTACAAGTGTTGTATTTACGTATTCTGGCGTCTCTCGATAGAGGCGGTTGACTTATTGAGAACTTACTTGGAGCGTCTTTGGCGGTGTGGAGAATTCCACGGGTATGTTTCCATTTTGATTCTTGTCTTGTTGTTGATGTCACGTGGGCGTATCTACATCGAGTAAATTAGGCATGTGGCGTGCGGCGGGGTTGATTACGATATATTGTTATTATGGTTACATGGACATGTCTACAGGGTAGAATTCGGGGCATGTGGCCGTGCGGCGGGGTTGATCACCAGATATATTGTTATTAATATCACATGGGCGTGTCTGGCAGGTAGAATTAGGGGCGTGTGGCCGTGGGGCATTGGTATCATTGTTGCATCATGGACCGTCTACCGTCTGAAATTAGGGGCATGCGGCCGTGATCACGAACATGATTGATGTTGTGGGCGTGAGACCCGTAGTTATATTTGAGTGATGACTTGAGCGTGAGTCACGGCTGGACATATTGCTTTTATGTTGTGGCGTAGTTTGGTTATCATACATGTCTCACTTTATATAGACTAGTATGATTTGATTCTGATATTTCTGATTTCACATACTTGGTACAATCGTCTTGACCTCGCCCGGGGCTGCGTTCATGCATCTGCGGTAGAAGTGCGTCGATGCGTGGATCCTCGCTCTTAGGATCTCGATTCGGCGTTTTGGGAAGCTCCGTTTCTCGGAGGCTTATCTTTTAGTATGTGTTCCACTGAGTTGTAGGTTCTTGTACATTGGGGTATGGCGAGGCCCTGTCCGTCATAGTTATTGTAAATCTTAAGTGCATGTAATCTTGTTGTGGCGGGGTTTGTAAAAAGGATTAAAGCTGACCGTTTTGAAAGAGTTGTATTTATTTATGTTATTGGAAGGTAGCAGTTGGGTTGCTTTGTTTATGTTCATATATCTTGTTTCTTGTTTAAAGTTTTATTTTCCGCTGGTTTTCTCTGATGATTGTATCACTAGGGTGCCCGGGATAAGGCACCAGTCACGGGCCCGGGTTCGGGTCGTGACAACTTAATTGTTTTAAAAGATGAGAAATGACATGATTTAAGAGAATGAACTTGTTTTCTAAATATTAAGAGACTTGAGGTATTTTGGAAAGTTAAGAACTTGATTTGTAAGTATGTGATACTTGGTTTTAAGTATAAGTCTCTCGGTTATAAAAGGAATGGATATGTCTAAAACCATAAAGGGTTATAACGGCTTTATGGAAAGTTGGTTATAACGGCTTTATGGAAGGTTAAGAAAGTTGTCTATTTTGATTATTAGGCATAAGTTGCCTAGATTGTGAAAATTTGAAGTTACTTGATTTCAAGCTTTGAAATGAGTTTTCTAAAAGTGTAGTAACTTACTTTGAAAAATAGACACACCTTGATACTACGGGTGTTAGTATCTTGGGGTTTTACATAAAAAGAAGTCTTTTGAAAAGAATGTGCGTACATAGTACTTTGGCTTGTTTAATTGAGAATTATTCTATGTGTGCCTTGATAAGTACTTTGGCTTGTTTAATTGAGAATTATTCTATTAGTGCCTTAAGTAAACCAAAATGAGAGTGTATATGAATAAGACTAATAAGAAGTTAGGGGGATTTCTTAACTTGCTTACTTATTGTGTGATAAGCCGGTAGTGCTTATGTTATGTATGATGTCCAGTTGAGGTAGGGTAAGAGTATAAATGAGGGGTGTATCCCCAAAGATCGTTATACCACCTGCGTTATCACCTTCTTCAGGGTAAGAGTATAAATTAGGGGTGTATCCCCAAAGATCGTTATACCACCTGCGTTATCACCTTCTTCAGGGTAAAAGTATAAATGAGGGGTGTATCCCCAGATCGTTATACCACTGCGTTATCACGCTTCTTGGTAAGAGTATAAATGAGGGTGTATCCCCAGATCGTTATACCACTGCTTTATCACCTTCTTGGTAGAGTATAAATGAGGGTGTATCCCCGAAGATCGTTATACCACTTGTTTAGTGGATTTGCTACCTATACTTTTGATTACACTCATTGTTAGTAAGGCCTTTGTGTCTTGTTATTTGAGTAGTGACTTTGAGGCGTCGTCCACGACTTGATATTCGCTTATGTATTGTATGCGATAGGTTGGCTATCATACATGTGTCTGTTTGTTTAAGTGTTATGATTTCATTCTGATTGCCTAATTTCATACTTGCGTACATTCTTACGTCTTGACCTCGCTTGAGGCTGCGTTAATCTGCGCGAGTTTAGATGCGCTATTTGGTGATCGGCGGTGTAGGACCACCTTTCGAGTTTTGGATAGCTCATACATTGGGAGTTTATCTTTTTGGTATAAGTTCTTTCGATGCAGGCTTTTATGCGATTATGGAGTATGAGTCTTGTCAGTCATAGTTGATATAACTCTTAAGTGCGTATTCATATGTGGGATTGGACTCATGTACAGTGTAGTGTCTTTTTATTATGTATATTATCTGGCAGCCTTGTCGGCTTGCCCTTGCACGTATGTTGGTTTTAAAAAAATAAAAAATAAATAAATGAGGCGTTATTTAATTTTCGCAGTTTACTTAGTTGTTAAGGTAGAAGGGTGCCCAGGTAGGGCACGATCCTGAGCTTGAGGTTGGGGTGTGACAAGTTATAATCTGATATCGAGATCGGCTCTCGAAGAAGAAGAGCACATTTGAGTAGCAGGATGGGGTTACGTGATATGAGGATAGGGTGTGTGTACCGGTCTTTGCGGGACTAGTCGGCGGAGTTTTGGGGATGCCGCGCGCTTATTGCTCTAATTTTTCGGGGTCGACTAGTCGTGTCGTGACCTCAGATGCATGTATGGGTTAGATGACCGGAAAAGGGACATAACGGAGTTTCTTGCTTAGTGTCGAATTAGTAGCGAGTCAGGTTGAACACGAAGCCAGTGGGCTATTCTGAGCGATTTAGATCCGACTTAGATTTGGGAGGTGATTAAAATGGATCTTGTTACGGTGTGGCATCGTACTTTCGGAGGAAGTCGACCCGCAGAAGTCATGGTAAATAAATTTGTGAAACCAGCGTGTTCTTGATTAGAACCACTTGCTCGGTGAGGTTAAATGCTAGCTTTCATAGCGAGGATTGTGAGAGGCGCGGGGTTCCTACGTTTATGATGTTAGGCAGATGAGCTCGATTACGAATAACCGGAGGTTTTTGAAGGGTTTTAGGGACACGAGGTGAGTCTCGGTGTTGCATTACACCCTCGGACCGGCGGCGGAAGCGTACTATCGAGCGCGAGGATAGGTTGCGGGCTGTGTTCTTGATTTCGAAATGGCGAGAGGTTAATTGCCTCTTGTTGAGTTACGTCGATGCGATAACGATACCGCTTCCGATATTGAGATGGCCTGTATGAGGCCTTGTATGTAGAAAGTGTAGATCGCGGTTGGTTGGTTCGGCGTGGCGGATTGATTATTTGGTCGGACTTGTTGCGGTGGATAAAGTGAAGCTTATCGGGAAAGATTATTATGGCTTCAGTCGATAAAAGCTTTATCTGAATAAGCGGCGTTGACACATGGGGTTCAGGTTGACATTTTAGTATGAGTATTGTTATGTGGCCTCGTGTGGTATTATTGGTATGTAGGGGTTGTAAGGATACTATGTCGCTATCTTTAAGTTTGACTCCCAAAAGAACATTCGGGGACGAATGTTTCTAAGGGGGGGAAAATGTTACACCCCGGAATTCCAGGATATATTTATAAGAACGTACGTAAGAACTCGAAAATGTTAAGATTTGAGACGAGTAAGAATTTATCGGAATTATGGAAATGTCGGAAAATGAAATATTGCGACGAATGGGAGGGTGACACGTGTCACCCCCTTAGTGGTCTTGGACGAAAATGACATGGATAAAATGGTCATTTGACCATAATTTAAATGACCAAGTCATGCAAAGACAAAGAGCTTGACATTGTTGACTTGTCAAAGGGCCACTTGGCTTGTTCCTTGTGAAACTCATCCATGCCACCCATTTGTTTTAATCTTGACCCTTCCTAGTATTATTTAAGTATACTAGTAGAAAGACTTTGTCATTCTACACTTAGAAAAAAAAATTGAAATCTTGTTCTTGCACTCTTAGGGAGGCTCACGGCAATGGTCAATTTCCATGAGGAAATTTTTCAATTTTTGTCCAATAATCCTCATACTTTAAACCAAGGCACCTAAGGGTATTGTAAGTGTATCTCAATAGAAAGATCCCGGAAAAATGGTGTTTTCGTATTAGTCGCAAGGCGAAAACCTAAGGAGTTATTCAACTTTGAAGTTGGAACTTGAAGAGGAGTTCTTCATAAGCTTCTAAGGGTTGCTTGGAGTGGATTGGAACGTCGAAAGGAGGAGCTAAAGTTGCTAAGGATCGACTTGTAATCTTGGATCATATTTGGGCTAAATGAGGTATAATCTTCGTCTTACTTTTGTAATTGAAGATTCCATGTTATTATAAGTTAGAAATGATCATGTGATATGTGTTATGAAGATTGATAAGTGTTATGGAAATTTGAAAGTTCAAATCCGAAAATGACATGTTAAGCCATTTGAAATTGAAATACAATTTGGTCGATAATTAGAATTCTCACATGTTTACCTACTTGAGGATTGTAGTAGTTGTAATCAATTGTGGCTAGATAACATGTTATATTAAACCACTTGGATTGAAAAGGGATTGGAAACGAATTTGTATTGTTGTCCCTATTTTGCCGAATGGACATTATATGTTGGACTAGTTTGATATTTATTGTGGGGCGGAATTTTACACGTCTTGATTAAGCATGTAATCCCCTATTGTTAACTACTTTGTTGAGCCTTAAATGTGGCATGTTTGGTTATTGAATTCGGCCTTGAAAAAGGTGGCAAAGTATGTAGAAACAAAGGAAGTGCTGTCCGATTTTTCGTAGAATTTAGTGACTTTGCACTTGGAATATTCTACGTTTGAAGTAAGAAGTTAATAGACATACTATGGTCATTATAGGTTGACATACTACGTACGGCGTATTGGACTTAGCAAGTGGATTAAACCGAAGAGGTATGTGGAACTTTCTTATCTCTTGAGCATGAATAAATTGTAAATGTATAGTACGGTGAGCGTCTGAGATTTTGACAATCTAGGTCCATTTGATATCCTTGGCTTATTTTAAGAATATCCAAGTTGGTTGAGTTAGGGAATTAACTCACTTGTTTAATATTAAGGATATCTTGGTTTTCAAAAGTTAAGAGACTTTAAGTATGTTGAAAGTATTGTTGATACTTATTTTGTTGGAAAATTTAAGTCTCTTGGTTATAAAGAAGTATGTAAGTTTCTAAAGTATAAAGCTAGTATAACGGCTTTATGGGAAGTTGGTTATAATAGCTTTATGGAAAGTTAACAAGAGTGGTTTACTCTAAGTAATTTAAGTATGTTAAATGACTTGAAATAACGAAAGGCAAATTGATTTAAAGGCATCAATTACTTAAGGTTTTAAAAGAAAGAAGTCACTTGATTTAGAAGTCTGAAAATGTATTTTCTAAAAAGGTATTGTGACTTGTCTTAAAATGTAGTTATGACTTGATACTACGGTTATTAGTATCTTGGAAGTTTTATATGAAAATGAGTCATTTTAAAAGAATAGAAGTACGTAGTACTTTGGGTTAAATTCCCGGATTTATAATGACATGTTAGTGCCTTAAGTAAACTAAAATGAGAGTGTATATGAATAAGACTAATAAGAAGTTAGGGGGATTTCTTAACTTGCTTATTTATTGTATGATAAGCCGGTAGTGCTTATGTTATGTATGATAAGCCGGTAGGGCTTATGTTATGTATGATGGCCGGTTGAGCTAGGGTAAGAGTATAAATGAGGTAAACCCCGAGATGTTATACCACCTTCTCCGGGGTAAGAGTATAAATGAGGGTAAACCCGAGGCGTTATACCACTGCTTGGGGTAAGAGTATAAATGAGGGTAAACCCCGAGGCGTTATACCACATTAGTGGATTTGCTACCCGTGATGCGAGGAATACCTCATGCGAGTCCTTATGGGCTTATGCGGGTGAAATAGTCCCGTGCGGTAGTCTGACCTATCGAGGAATATCTAAATGCGGGTCCACCGCGACTATCACGGGTGAAATAGTCTCGGGGTAGGATTTCTTAATGATCTTTGCGGGCGGGTGGTCTGCTTTGATCGTGAGCTTCCTATTTTTATGTTGTAAGTATACTCTTGATTGCTCTCATTGTTAGTAAGGCCTGATTATCGTTAATTGATGTATCATACTTGTCTCGATTTTATTATAGACTTATGATTTCATTCTGATGCTTTCGGTTTCACGTATTTGGTACATGTTATGCGACCTCCTTGGCTGCGTTCATGCGCGTGTAGAGTATACGGGTAGTTGATCCTCACTTTTAGGATCCAGATTCGGTGTTGAAGCTCCATTACTCAGGAGGCTTATCACAGTATGAGTCGATTGTTGTACATTCGGGGGTATGGCGGGGCCACGTCACGATTGTTATTCTTAGAGGTCTGTAGTCACATTTGTGGATTGGGTTGTAAAGAAAAAATGTACTGTTTTATTATGTATAGTTTACGGAAGATGGCCTTATCGACTAGCCTGTTGTTATTTTATGTTTAAGCATTTTATAAGTTGTGTATGTTCATTGCTATTCTCGATGTATCACAGAAAAGTGCGGAGTAGAGGGCACGATCCGCGAGCAGGCGGAGTGCGTGACATATGTAGTCATGTATGTGGGTTGTATTTTAAAAAGATGTAAGTTCTTTTGTTATGTATATATGTAAGGTGGCAGCCTATTCGGCTTTGCCTTTGTTTTAAGAAAAAAAAAGTGATATTTATCTTTCGCGTTTTACTTATGATGTATGATTAGAAGGGTGCCCAGGTAGGGCACCGATCCGAGCAGGATTGGGCGTGGCAGTGGTATCGAGCGATTAGTCCTCGGAATGTGTCTGTCACATGTGTCACAGTAAGTCTTGGTTATCGGTGTGTTTTGCACCACGTCTATAACCGAGGAGGCTCTGAGACATTTAGGATTGGTTTCCCTTCTTCTCACTCTGAGATCGTGCGATAGAGCTGTGTCGTTAGGGTAGTCTCTCCCTAACGTGTTATGTTGATTGCAACTATGAGAAAGTCAACAGTAGCCCAGAAAAGATTATATGGATTGCGTATCCACGTTGGTAAAATTGTTGTATAGTTGGTATAATGATGTACATCTATACGGACATGTTTATTAGGGCCATATGTGTGTTGCCTAGAATGGTTAAGATTTATCAGGAGTTGGTTAAGTTATGTAGTATGCTTAAGTGTTATGTACGGATAATATTGGGCTGTTGTGCTTAAGACAATATGATTATGAGGTAACGTAAGTTTGGGGGACATAGAATATTTGAGGACCTTAGAATATTGATAACCGCAGAGACCTTAGATGTACAAGGCCTTCTCGGGTAGTAAGATTTATTTCGGACCAAGAATGAGAATTAAGTGCGAATATGGGTCGGGTATGGGCTGTTACGGGTCAACCCGTATATCACGACCCGAAGCCGGGCCCGTGACTTATACATTCTGACAAGGATTACCCGCAAAATCTTGTACTCAAGACGGCCTTACATCTAAGGTCTCAACTGTAATATTCTAAGGTTAAATCATTTTCTACTTGAGACTTACCACTTTTCACTAACCGGGCTTCTAAATCACATTTTAGCACAAAGCTATCCGATCGTAACACCAAACACATCATCATAACATCAATACATACAAATCTCTAGAGGTTAAGGATATACGAAAATAGGCGGTTCAAAGGACCGCTAAGCTGAGAACTTCCACGCGACCTCTGCAGTAGCTGTAGGTGTATGAACATCCTGCCTAGGCGTGGAAGGTGAAAAACCCACTGATCTAGTAGTCAGTGCTATCCCACGATGCTACCCACAGGCGGGCGATCTGCAGTCAAATGGCCTGTCGGCCGCAAGTATAGCAATCTCCCAAACCGATCGACATTCCCCACCATGGGCTTTACCACAACGGCCGCCTTTGAGATACGGGTGGCCTCGTCCGCGAGCACTTCTACTCCTGAAAATCTGAAACACAGGAGCTCGACTTTCCACTGAATATCCCAAAGGTCGAGAAGTGTGGAGGACCACTTGGCGAATGCGCGGAGGTGTAAAGCGGCTGCTTCTTGAGGCGGTCCGCCTCGAAAGTCACCAAAGGACCTGCTGTTCGCCCTCTTACTGCGATCTCGGTCATTCAGGCGATCTCTCCGCTCCTCACATCGTCAGTGCATAAGCTGCGTGCGGGCAATGTCCGTGCGGTGAAGCTACACGAACAACTCTGCGCTAGGTAATCGCCGAGCCACGTAACATATCGGTGCACTCGATCCTTCATACTAGCTACTAGCGAGGGCGTCTGGGCGATGAATTGAACTCCACATTGTACTCCCGAACCGTCGCGGATTACGCAACACCAAAAATCTGTCGGCCGAGCCCTCCTCATCTGTGGAGGCAAGAAATGTGCAAGAAATGCCCACGAGAACTGCGTCCCGTATAGCCGGAAGTGCATTCTCTCCTGGACAGCTCCACGAATCAAACGATCGATGCGGTATCACGCGCCGATGCGAACCTAGGACCAGCGGCTCGGTCTCCGTGCCTTGATCACTCTCATGATCCTGTATGTCGGATGAACTACTGCGGATCATCCTCGGGCCTCGACCCGTAAAACTCTGGCGAACTCTGACTCGAGAAAATCCCGTAGCCTCAAACTATCTGCTCTAGGGTGAACCACTGGTGCTCTTTGGGCTGCTCGTCCGGCCTATCCTCAGTGCGGCCTGAGCACGGCCAATAGCGGGCCAACTCCTTGTAACCCATTTCCTATGCTCCAGACTGTGGGACTGGAGGCTCAGGTACTGTGGTCTCTGTAGAGACTGCCGCTGCTCTACTCGTAGCTCCCTCTGCTGCCTTGCCCTTCTGGGCCCGGGTTGCCTTGCGCGGAGGCATAACTGGTAAAAGCGAAATCGTCGGAGGGTCCGACTTATCACGGCTCTAGGCACGATCTCGGAATGAGAAGAATGAAACCAATCCTAAATGTCCTGCGACCTCGACTATAGATGTGGTGTCTGACACGCCGATAATCAGACTCTACTAGACGCGGTGCAGTAGACACTTTCCGAGGACTAACTGCTCTGATACCACTTATGTCACGACCCGCACCCGGGCCCGTGACTGGTGCCTTACCCTGGGCACCCTAGTGATACAACAACAGAGAAAAACCAGCCGAAATAAAAACTAAAACATACAATTAGATATGGATCAAGATAAAAGAAAATAGGCCGACCAAAGCGGTTGCCTTTACGCAAATATATATATATATCGACATTTGAGCGATTTACAATCCTTACAACCACCTTGTGGTCTACTGGACCTCTAAGATTTACAACAACTATGGCGGGACGGGGCCCGCCATACCTGAATGTATAAGAACCTACGGACTCGGGGTAACATGCCAAAAGATAAGCCTCAGAAGGAGCGGAGCTTCCAATCTGTTGAAATGTGATCTATGGCGGGGATCGGCGGTAGATGTACCTCACTGCGGCATGAGCGGCCCCGGAGGAGGTCGATTACAGTACCAAGTATGTGAAACTGAAAATCGTAAATGAAATCATAATAGTCTATATAAAGCGGGGAGACATGTATGATAACCAAACTACGATGCGTCATATAAATAGTCATATCAAGTCGGGGACTCGCGCCTCCGAATCATCACTCGTGCGTGGAATTCCTTCCTCATTCTTGGCGATCTATGATATAACAATACCAAGGAGTATACATGAACACGAGTCCCACGTGTCCTAAAACCGTCTGGGGCAAGTATAAAGACATAACTACCGGATCCGGCCGTACGATATCTTGTACAATCATATCATGAAGGCGACACGTGGCAAGTGCAATAACCTCTACCGGATCCTGCGCCCACGTGGCGGCGGGGGCAAGTATCTGACTAAGCGCAGATCCTGGCCGTAAGTCACGAAGCTCGTCAAACAACGACTCCGAAGGCGACGCGTGGCAAGTGCGATAGCCTCGCGAGATCCTCACTGCGCCACGTGGTGGCGGGGCAAGTGAGCCGGCTAAGCACGGATCTGTTGTAAGTCACGATGCGCCGCGCGAAGGCGACACGTGGCAAGTCGCGATAACCTATACGAGATCCACCTCGTCACGTAGCGGCGGGGCAAGTAAGCGGCTATGCACCGATCCTGGCCGTAAGTCACGATCTTACGCCATAAATAACCATAATGGTCACGTGTCCACAGAATCCATCATCGGTGTAGACATGCCCGTATAACAATCATAATGGAAGCATGCGTGGAATCTTGATCGCTGCCGCGTCGAGTAAGTTCTCAACAAGTCAAGGCCTCCAGTGAGAGGCGATAGTATAGAAACACAATTCTTGCACAACAAAGGCTATCAAAGCAAGCATAGGCAAGTTACACAACAACAAGCATAGGCAAGTTACACAACAACAAGCATAGGCAAGTTATACACAACTCGAGGTACTTTCATATTATGTCAAAGTCGGGTTTTAACCTAAAGTACTACGTGCGTTAAATTCCTTTTAAAAGGTCGATTCTTTTACCAAGGTCACGATGCAGTGGTATTAAAATAGAGTGACTCACATTTTAAGTAAACCAAAACACTTTCCCTTTTTAAAATCAAGTAACAGCGTTCTTTTCCAAAGGTTCAAGTTTGCCTAGTTTGATTGCTCGAGTTTCGTATTCGAAAGATTTCATAGTTCATCGTATTAATCACTTAATAACATAATCCCTTTTTAAAACCATTTTGAGAAACATATGCCTTAAGTGTGAGTAGGTTATTCTTGTTTATAACAATCTTATTTGTTATACCAGTATTTCAGTATATGCGTAAAGGAATACGTCTGAAAAGTTTGGTCTTAAAGTTAGGCCTTGGGCGTTTTTGGGCCTGACTCACAAGCGAATAGTTTTCGGCGAAGCGTTTCCACGACTTTCGTAGGGTAAATTCGGCTATGCCATTTCTAATTTTTGCGGATTTTTAGAGGCGAAACATTTTGGACCAGCGGGAGGGCAACACTTGTCACCCTCGATTGGTGGATGTGAGGCGTTCATAGGGCGATTGGGTTGCCAACTTGGTCAAGTTGTTGGTAAGATATTTTGTGTGCAAGTTGGCTAGGTACACGTGCCTAATCTTGACCTTACACTTGCCTAGCACTTGGTTAAATCTTGGCCATTGGTTGGCCATCCCTTGACCTATAAATACCCCCTTAAGATGAAGAGTTCTTCGTCCACAAATTACTTTCAAGTCTTGAAAATCCTCCCTTCTCCACTTGTTAGCCATTTTCGTCCAAGCCCTCTTCCCCTACAGCCTAAGTGACCCTTGGCGAGGCTTCCACTAGCCTGGCGAAAACTACCCCCTCCCTTGGTAGAAAAGTTGCCTTCTAGTATTGTTATAATGCCCAAAATACCTAGCCCAAATCCCTTAGTCCTTAGTAGAAGTTGTGAAGAACTTCTAAGGTTTCCTTGGAACTATCGGACGTTGACTTAGGAGCTAAACCTTGCTCGGTAGCGACTTTTATCTTGGATATTATTGGGCTTACAGGGTAAATAAACTTACCCTTCTTTTATATTAGAGAATATATCTGTAGAAGTATATGATTAAGTATAAATACTTAGGCGAATATTAGAATAGAATTGAACTATTATCACGATAGAAGGGTTTAAAGAAGAATAATTGAGCTGTACTCACATAGAATTTGTTTATCTGATGAACTCATATAACTCACCAGGTAGGGTTGTGCTGCCCTACTTTCCATAGAATTGTGAACCCTCTGTTTAGAATGACCTTCAGAGTAGTCTAGACTTTGATAGATGTATGTGGCTATTATAGGCTGACTCTGCTTGTGTGACATATTGACTTGGCGGTGGTTTTATTTGAGAAGGTATGTGATTCTTCCTAAAGCATGATATTTTACAATATATATAGTGCGGTAGGCGTACGTGTGTTAACTAAAATATAACTACGGCAATGTCTTTGACTTAAGCTGAATAATACTTACGGCAATGCCTGGCTTAAGCTGAATAACACTTACGGATGCCTGGCAAGCACTTTGAATAATAAAGATCTGAAAGCATTTTTTTAAAAAAAGAATACTGAATCATTTTAACAGAAGAGAACTAATTGGTTTTTAAACAGAAGCTTAAAAGTTATACTAGCCTTATGGGAAGTTAAGTATAACCACTTAAGATTGATAAAAGAAATAGTTTGCCTATGTGTTTATAACAGACTTATATTGAATTGTGAAAAGAATAATAAAATGGTTTGATAAGTAGACATGATATGATGCTATGTGTGTTAGTGTCTTATAGCGTTTGTGAAAAGAGTATTCTTGTTGTGATTATGTTGTTTAAAGATAATTTGTTATGTTAGTATACTATCACTCGCCTCTTGAGATGATCTGGAGGTTAAAGCGCCCTCCGTCTGGGGTAGACTCGGTGATGCAGGACCGTGATTCGAGAATACCTCATGCGGGTCGAGGGCCTATGCGGAACTACGAGTTCGAGTTAGTATGCGGGGTTATGCCTCATGCGGTCTATGTGGCCGTGCGGACAGCGAGTCGGGGCGATGCAGGAGTAGCTACCCTCGATGCGGGGTTATACCTCATGCGGGCCCGTGAGTGGCCTATGCGGACTCAGAGTCGAGTTAGGCTTGCGAGAATGATGATATGGCGAGTGGCCTGTTTGATCATTCGCGGCCTAAACAAGACCTATTACGATTACTATTGTTGCTCTTGTTTGTGATGTGGCACTACGTGCGGTTTCATGGTTGTTTCACACATATTTATGGCCCGGTTTTAAAAATGATATGTTTTCATTTAAGTACTTTCTGATTTCGCATACTTAGTACTGTTATGCGACCTCGCTTGGGGTTGCGTTCATCTGCGGTAAGAGCAAGCGGTGCTAGATCCGCGTCCTTAGGATCTCTTTGCATTGGTGTCGGGAGCTCGTGTATAGGAGGCTCTCTTTTGGTATGATCTCCTGTATTGTAGATAGTTTATCTGATCGAGGGTATGGCGGGACCACTGTCGCCATAGTGTATAATTCCTTAGAAGTGCACGTAGTCATGTTATGCGATGTCGGATGTAGCTGCTAAACTGGTTTATATATATATATGCTTGAAAAGCGGCGTTTATTCACATAAAGCGTATGTCTTATTTTATAAACTATTTCATGTCTTGTTTTATATTTCCATTACTCGATGTATGACTACTTGGGTGCCGGTAAGGCACGATCCACGGGCCGGAATGGGTCGTGACAAAAGTTATATCGAGCGATTAATCCTCGGAAAGTGTCTGACAGCCGTATCTAGTAAAGTCTTGATTATCGGTGTGTTGTGCACCACACCAATGTCGAGGAGGCTATAGGATATTTAGGATTGGTTTCCATTCTTCTCATTACGAGATCGTGCTTTAGAGGCATGTTATAGGTTGGACCCCTCTAACGTATTCCTTTCTATGTGATTATGCCTCGCGTAAAACCGGGCGAGAAGGGCAAAGCGGCCGTAGGAGGCTGCTAGCGAGACACCCAGTCACGAGGCTCGAGCCCGATCTATACGAGGCAGCGAGTTCTATGGCGCCCGCCCGGCCCACAGAACCACGGTACCCGCGCCTCTTGTCCCGCGGCTGGGCGGAGGTTAAGTACAAGAGATAGCCCGACTATTGGCTAAAGTTGTGGCCCGTTACGAGAGAGATTGGATCGGCGGTTCGGTTCCGGCTCGGCTCGATCGCGCCCGTGGTGCACGAGGCGAATAGTTTGAGACTACGAGATTTCTTGAGTTGTAGCCGCGAGTTTCTGGGTGGCGGGAGGATGATCGCGAGAGTTCATCCGTCGGCTTGAAGGATCATCACGGGTGATCAAGGCCTCGAGGCAGTCTGTGACCTTCGGTTCGCGTCGGCTGCGTGATACGCGATCGATTGGTTTGATTCATGGGAGTTATCGGGAAACCGCAGCGTCCCAGTGCTTGGGATGAGTTCTCGGAGGCTTTCCTCGCTCACTTCTTGCCTCGCGGATGAGAGGCGCGGGTGATAGATTTTTACTGCGAGCGAGAGGGGCCTTGCTTGTCGGGAGTACAATGTCGAGTTTGATTCATTGGCTCGATATGTCCCGGCTTTGGTAGCGAATATGGAGGATAGGGTGCACCGCTATGTCAGGGCTGAAACGACTATATGGCGAGTCGTGTGCGGGTGTTTCTCTTGAGGGTATGGACATTACCGTATGCGAGCTCGCGCCCTTGGATGCGAGGCGCGAGGTCGGCAGTGGGCGACAAGCGAGAAGAAGGCGGGGCGGGAGGGTCTTACGGTGGCTATCGTGGTGGCGGCCTCGGCCGATCTGGGTGCACCACGGCCGGCTCGAGCACTCTGCACCGTCCTCAGCCTGGCCCGAGTATTCGAGGCGGGCCGAGGCGGGGCTTGAGCGTCGAGTAAGCGAGTGCGGCGATCGGGACCACCCGGTGTGGCGTCGGTAGATCCCATTACGGGAAATGTGGTGCTGTTTTGGAGCTTATTCTGATTGTAGCGGCGAGGTCACTGCGGGTATCCAGAAGCCGGCGTGGCGGTGGTAGAGCTCGGCCGAGGTTACATTGCGCTTCATCATCTCCTGATTACTCGCCGGGCGAGGTACACATGGGTCGGTAGTCGCGGCGAGGTCGTGGCAGGTCGATTCTAGCGGTCCTCGAAGCGCATTTATGCTTTGTCGGTAAGCGAGGATCGGGAGGCCTCACTTTGATGTACGTCACGGTACCTTATCGGTTCAGGTTTGATGTATATGCTTTGATAGATCGGGTTCTACTCATCCTATATATCTCCACTTGTTGCTAGTAGGATAGGGTAGAGCACGAGTCCATAGACCACTTTCGAGGTAGCTACGCGATGGGTGATTCGGTGGTAGCTCGGCGGGTATATAGAGCTTGTCTGTGACCGTTCACGATCGTCGGACCTGGCGGACTTGATAGAGTTGGAGATGATTGACCGGCGTGATTATGGGGATGGATTGGCTGGCTTCTTGCTACGCTAATGTAGATTGCGAGAGAGAGTAGTAAATGCGGTTCCGGTTTCTGAGGGCCGGTTGTTGAGTGGGAGAGCACGGTATCGTAGAGGTAGGTTTATTTCCTACCTCGAGGCTAGGAAGATGGTGCGAGAAGGGTATATCTACCATCTCGTTCGGGTGTTTGATCTGAGGCTGCGGTGCGATTTTGATCGATCGATGTAGTCGAAGGAATTCCCAGGCGTGTTTCAGGCGACCTCCGGGTATCCCTCACGAGAGGAGATTGAGTTTTGTATAGACATATTGCGGACACTCGGCCTATTTCCATTCGCCATCTGAGAATGGCACTTTGCCGAGTTGAGAGAGTTGAAGGATCAACTTAGGGATTTCTTTGGAGAAGAGGGCTTATCGGGCCTAGTGTTTCACCACAGGAAGCGGTATTGTTCGTGAAGAAAGAAGGGCGGGGCAGCTGCGCATGTGTGTTGACTTCTGACGGTGAACAAGGTGACCATTAAACGAATACCCTTCCCGGGATTGATGATTTGTTCGACCCGATTGCGAGCGCGAGATGTTTCTCAAGATTGATCTGCGGTCGGGCTATCATCAGTGCGAGTCGAGAGGTGGATGTCCCTAGGTGCATTCGGACGTGCGGGCATTATGAGTTGAGTCATGTCTTTTGGGTTGACGATGCTCGGTGATATTCATGGATTTGATGAGCAGTGTTCAAACCATTTTTGGACACGTTTGTGATAGTGTTCATTGATGATATCTTGGTTTATTCTCGCTCGGGCGGGAGCATGCGGAGCATTTGAGGCTATCTTGTGATTCTCGAGATCAGCGATTTATGCGCCAAGTTTTCCAAATGTGAGTTTTGGTTGACTTGATGGCGTTTCGGGCATATTAGCCGGTGATGGCATTCAGTGAATCGGCGAGATCGAAGCGATCGGGACTTGGCCTGAACCTCTTACTCAGCGAGGTTCGCGATTTTACGGGCCTTGCGAGATATTATCGGTTCGTGGAGAAGTTTGCTTCTATCTACGCACCGTTGACGGGATGACTCAAAAGCGGCCAAGTTTGATGGTGATGCTTGTGGCGGGGTTTCGATTCTTT
The DNA here is from genome assembly GCA_029844215.1 of Przewalskia tangutica. Taxonomy (NCBI): domain Eukaryota; kingdom Viridiplantae; phylum Streptophyta; class Magnoliopsida; order Solanales; family Solanaceae; genus Przewalskia; species Przewalskia tangutica. The sequence continues at coordinate 118,836 of JAQGDG010000150.1, forward strand.
GAAAGAGGCGGCGGCGCCCCGTTCTTACTCTTCCGGAGGTCAGAGCGGTTATGTTGTGTATTGTGATCGTCGGGCATCGGGTTGGGATGTGTGTTGATGCGGCATGGTAGAGTTATAGCGTGCAGCGTCAGCGGCTTAAGAAACACGAGAGGAACTACCCGCGTGATTTGGTGTTGGCGGTAGTGATTCACGCTTTGAAGATCTGGAGGCACTATTTGTATGGGGTTCACGTGGATATTTATACTGAGACCACAGAGCCTCGGTATATCTTCGGCCGGAGGAGGTGAACTTACGGCGAGAGAAGGTGGTTAGAGTTGCTTAAGGATTACGATGTTGATATCTGTACCACGGGAAGTCGATGTTGTGGCGGATGCTCTTAGTCGTAGGTCGATGGGAGCCTATCGGATGTGCGGCTAGAGAGGAGGACATGGTTCGTGATTTGCATCGATTAGCGAGCCTTGGTGTCCGTATGATTGATTACGATAGCGGTGGGGTTAGAGTTCGTGAGGTTCTTGAGTCTTCCATGCGTCGAGAGGTGAAGAGGCAGCGATTCGAGATCGGCTTTGATTCGATATCGTGATCTGACTCTTACGTGAGGCAAGGGTCCTTTTGGTAGCACACGATGGGGTGCTAAGGTTTGAGAAGCGAGTTGTGTGTTCGGATGTTTGAGGACTTGGCGATGGGTTCTTGGGAAGCCGGTAGCGGCGTTACTCTATCCGTCGAATTCGACCAAGATGTACCGCGACCTAGATCTGTGTATTGGTGGGATGGCTTGAAGAGGGCGTTGCGAGTTCGTAGCTCGGTGCGTGTTATCGGCGGTGAAGGTAGAGCACGAGAGACACTGGCGGTTTGTTGCGGCGATAGAGATCGACACGGAAGTGGGAGGTAATCAACATGGACTTCGTCACGGGATTACCTACTTTTCGGAGAGAGACATGATTCTATATGGGTTATCGTCGGCGGTGGCGAAATCAGCCCACTTTCTTCCGTCGGGGCGACTTTTGGTGAGATTATGCGGACTTTACATCAGAGATCGTCGGTGCATGGAGTCCCTGCCCGATCATATCGAGACGAAGGCGGTTCACGGCCTGGAGAGTCGCTTCGAGAGGGTTTAGGGGCCTTGGTGAGCTTTGTCTGCATTTCATCCGACGAGCAGACGAGGCGAAGCGCACTATCGGACTCTTGAGGATATCTTTGCGAGCTGTGTTATTGACCGATGGTAGTTGGGAGGATCATTTGCCTCTGGTTGAGTTCGCGTATAATAATAGCTACCGCTCGGTATTCGGATGGCGCCTTATGAGGCCTTGTATGGGAGGAAGTGCGGATCGCCTATAGGTTGGTTCGATGTGGGCGAGAGTGCGGCTAGTGGGACGGTTGATGCGGCGGCGATGGATAAGGTGAAGCTTATCAAGGCGGCTATTAATGGCTGAGTCGGCCAGTCGTATCACGGATCATCGTCGTCGACATGCAGGTTCGCGATTGATGATTGGGTTTTCTGAAGGTGTCACCCATGAAGGGTGTGATGAGATTCGGGAAGAAGAAACTTCGGCCCAGTACATTGGGCGTCTCGGTGTCGCGAGGTAGGCGAGGTTGCCTATGAGTTGAATCTGCCGTCCGATCGGAAGCGGTGCATCCGGTGTTTCACGTTTCTATCTTTGAGGAGATGTATCGGGGATCCATCTAGGGTACATCCGATTGGCGATGTCGGTGGCCAGGGGTTATCGTATGAGAGATTCCCATCGCGATGTCGATCGTCGGGTTAGGCGTCTGCGGACGAAGGGCGTGGCTTCCGTCAAGTCTTGTGGCGGAGCGAGCTCGGGAGGAGATGGCGTGGGAAGCCAGGAGGACATGAGGCGAAGTATCCTCGCTATTCCCACACCTCCGGGTAATTCACTTTCCTACTTGTAAATCTTCATTATCGTTTATACCTAAGTGTTGTTTATGGTAGGGTGTGGTTTTTGTAAAGCTGTTTAAGTTTTGAAGAACCTTATCGTTATATGTCTTGGGAAGGAACATTCGGGACGAATGTTTCTAAGAGAGGAGAATGTTATACCAGTATTTCGAGTATGCGTAAAGGAATACGTCAAAAGTTTGGTCTTAAAGTTAGGCCTTGGGCGTTTTTGGGCACAACTCACCAAGCGAATAGTTTTCGGCGAAGCGTTTCCACGACTTTCGTAGGGTAAATTCGGCTATGCCATTTCTAATTTTTGCGGATTTTTAGAGGCGAAACATTTTGGACCAGCGGGAGGCAACACTTGTCACCCTCGATTGGTGGATGTGAGGCGTTCATAGGGCGATTAGGTTGCCAACTTGGTCAAGTTGTTGGTAAGATATTTTGTGTGCAAGTTGGCTAGGTACACTTGCCTAATCTTGACCTTACACTTGCCTAGCACTTGGCTAAATCTTGGCCATTGGTTGGCCATCCTTGACCTATAAATACCCCCTTAAGATGAAGAGTTCTTCGTCCACAAATTACTTTCAAGTCTTGAAAATCCTCATTCTCCTTGTTAGCCATTTCGTCCAAGCCTCTTCCCTCTAGCCTAAGTGACCCTTGGCAGAGGCTTCCCCAGCCTGGCAAAACTACCCCCTCCCTTGGTAGAAAAGTTGCCTTCTAGTATTGTTATAATGCCCAAATACCTAGCCCAAATCCATAGTCCTTAGTAGAAGTTGTGAAGAACTTAAGGTTTCCATGGAACTATCGGACGTTGACTTAGGAGCTAAACCTTGCTCGGTAGCGACTTTTATCTTGTATATTATTGGGCTTACGAGGTAAATAAACTTACCCTTCTTTTATATTAGAGAATATATCTTTGTAGAAGTATATGATTAAGTATAAATACTTAGCAGATATTACGAATAGAATTGAGCTGTTATCACGGTAGAAGGGTTTAAAGAAGAATAATTGAGCTGTACTCACATGGAATTTGTTTATCTGATGAACTCATATAACTCACCAGGTAGGGTTGTGCTGCCCGACTTTCCATAGAATTGTGAACCCTCTGTTTAGAATGACCTTCAGAGTAGTCTAGACTTTGATAGATGTATGTGGCTATTATGGTGACTCTGTGTGTGACATATTGACTTGGCGGTGGTTTTATTTGAGAAGGTATGTGATTCTTCCTAAAGCATGATATTTTACAATATATATAGTGCGGTGAGCGTACGTGTGTTAACTAAAATATAACTACGGCAATGTCTTTGACTTAAGCTTTGAATAATACTTACGGCAATGCCTCGGCTTAAGCTTTGAATAACAACGGCAATGCCTGGCAAGCTTTGAATCATAAAGATCTGAAAGCATTTTTTTAAAAAAAGAATACTGAATCATTTTAACAGAAGAGAACTAATTGGTTTTTAAACAGAAGCTTAAAAGTTATACTAGCCTTATGGGAAGTTAAGTATAACCACTTAAGATTGATAAAAGAAAGCAGTTTGCCTATGTGTTTATAACGGACTTATATTGAATTGTGAAAAGAATAATAAAATGGTTTGATAAGTAGACATGATATGATGCTATGTGTGTTAGTGTCTTGTAGCGTTTGTGAAAAAGTATTCTTGTTGTGATTATGTTGTTTAAAGATAAGTTGTTATGTTAGTATACTATCACTCGCCTCTTGAGATGATCACAGGAGAGTTAAAGCGCCCTCCGTCACGGGGTAGACTCGGTGATGCAGGACCGTGATTCGAGAATACCTGCATGCGGGTCGGGGGCCTATGCGGGCTACGAGAGTTCGAGTTAGTATGCGGGGTTATGCCTCATGCGATTACTATGTGGCCGTGCGGACAGCGAGTCGGGGCGATGCAGGAGTAGCTACCCTCGATGCGGGGTTATACCTCATGCGGGCCCGTGTGAGTGGCCTATGCGGACTCAGAGTCGAGTTAGGCTTGCGAGAATGATGATATGGCGAGTGGCCTGTTTGATCATTCGCGGCCTAAACAAGACTATTCTGATTACTATTGTTGCTCTTGTTTGTGATGTGGCACTACGTGCGGTTTCCTTGGTTGTTTCACACATATTTGTAAGCGGTTTTAAAAATGATATGTTTTCATTTAAGTACTTTCTGATTTCGCATACTTAGTACTGTTATGCGACCTCCTTGAGGCTGCGTTCATCTGCGGTAAGAGGCGGCAGTGCTAGATCCATCCTTAGGATCTCTTTGCATTGGTGTCGGGAGCTCCATCTTCTAGGAGGCTCTACTTTTGGTATGATCTCCCTGTATTGTAGATAGTTTTATGCAGATCGGGGTATGGTGGGGAACTGTCCGCCATAGTAGTATAATTCCTTAGAAGTGCAGTAGTCATGTTATGCGATTATCGGATGTAGCTGCTAAACTGGTTTATATATATATATGCGAAAGCGACGTTTATTCACATAAAGCGTGTCTTATTTTATAAAGCTGTTTCATGTCTTGTTTTATATTTCCGATTACTCGATGTATGACTACTTGGGTGCCGGTAAGCACGATCCACGGGCCGGAATGGGTCGTGACATTATTAAAGCGACCGTAATCTAGGAAATGTAATATCATTTTGTCGTCTTAGCTTCATGCGGATGGAGGTTTCTCTTTGGTTTTAATAATACAATTCATTAGTCGATACATTTTCCTTTATTAGCATTTGCGATAGTGCATTCGATACTTATTACGATTTTGAAATCGATGAAACATTATTCCTTTTAAAAACCAAGTACTCATTATTCACGAATGAGGTTTCACATAAAATTCATATTAATGAAATTAAGTCAAGTCTCTTATCTTCTAAAGTCAATAAACCATTCCTTTTTATCTCTCCTAAGTTGTTATACCTAACTTCCCATAAAGCTAGTATAACTCTTAAGTTTTTAAACAAGTATTACTCTTCTTTCAAAAAGGTTTCTAAATTCTTTTGAAATACTTCGGTCTTATTATTGGGCTTAAGTCGAAAAGACATTGCCCGATAAACTACGTTCGATTAACGCATGTCGTCTGCGTACTATATATATATATATATACTTGAGATTCTTTTATTGGGCTTAAGTCAAAAGACATTGTTGTAATTATTATTGATTAACACTAAATGCGTCTACCGTACTATATATATATTTAAAATATCATGCTCGAAGTATAGGAAGAATCACATACCTCGCGGCGATTCTGCTATTAGCAAAATGCTCCACGGCTATAACGGCTAGCCTTGTCCACCTTCCAAGTAGTACATGCTACTCGCGAGCGATCGACGATAAAGGTTATAAGTCTACTGTAAATACAGTCCTATGTAAGTACAGTTTAATCTTCTACTTAATATTCTTCTGATGTGATTTCAGTTCAAGTCTTTTCTGTAATATCCTTCTATTACAGTTCAATTCTCTTCTATGAATCTTATATTCATTTCTATACAACTACAATATGTAATTTCTAATTACAATAGAAGGATAAGATTATTTACCTCGGTAAGCCCAAAATCATCCAAGTTTAATGTCGATCCTGAGCAACGTTTAGCTCCTACTCCGGGTGCTCCAACCCGCTCCAAACAACCCTTAGAAGTTCTACGAAACTTCTTCCTAATACTTGACCAAGCTGAAGATTTTCCTTAGGGTTTCGTTTAGTGACTGAAGGGAAGTATAATAGTATTTCTGGGCGTTTAGTATAAGTGTAACCTTGGAATACTACAAGGTATTTGGGCTAGAGTATTTTGGCATTATAACAATACTTGGAGAGTATTTCTACCAAGAGGGGGGGTATTTTTGTAACGACCCGTTCCGGGGCCCGTTACTGGTGCCTTACCCCGGGCACCCTAGTGATACATACATCAGAGAAAATCAGCGGAACATAAAACATGAGTCATTAAACAAGAGATATAATAAATAAACAGGCCAACCAAGCGATTTGCCTTGGTGTATCATAAAACACGAGCAGTTTAATCCTTTTACAACCACGCCATGCGCGATTACTACGGACCTCTAAGATATCTGACAACTATGGCGGGTGGGGCCGCCGTACCACAGAATGTACAGAACCTACAACTCGGAAGCATGCAAAGATAAGCCTCGAAGGAGCAGACTTTCAGCGCTGAAATGAGATCTAAGGCGGGGATCACGGCCGATGTACCTCTACTGCGGCGTGACGCAACCCGAAGGAGAGTCGATCTACAAGTGCAGTATGTGGCGTCAAATCGTAAATGAAATCATAATAGCCTAAAAGCGGGAGACGTGTATGATAACCAAAATACGATGCAGCGACATAAGCGATCAAGTCGGGGACTCACGCCCGCCGAAGTCGCCACTCAAATATAACTATGGGTCTCGCGCCCGCAGCATCCATCGTGTTCGCATCGTGGCGCGTGCCCCGGAATCTTGCATCGGTGTAGACATGTCCGTGATGCAACAATAATAACAAGGCGCGTGGCGCGTACCGGAATCGCCTCGGTGTAGGCGTGCCCGTATAACCTCAATATGATATCTGGGTGTTCAACCACGCGCGTAGCCACGTGCCCCGGAATCTTTGCGTCGGTGTAGACCGTCCATGTTGCGGTAATAACCATATATCGGAAATCAACGGCGCGCGTGGCGCGTACCACGAATACTACGTCGGTGTAGACACGTATCCGTATGGCATCAGCAACAAGGCGATAATCAAAATGAAACATGCGTGGAATTCTCCATCACGCGGCCGTCGAGTAAGTTCTCGACAAGTCAATGACTCTATCGAGAGGCGGTAACAGAAATACCACACTTGCACAATGAGGCTATCGTCCCAAGCATAGGCAAGTTTCACAGCAAGCATGGCGAGTTTCACAACAACAAGCAGGCAAGTTTCACAGCAACAAGCGTGGCAAGTTTCACACAACTCAAAGTACTTTCATTTTATGCCAAAGTCGGGTTTTAACCCCAGTACTACATCGTTAAGTTCTTTTAAAGAGATCCATTACTTTTATAAAAGTCACGATACAGTAGTATTAGAATGACCATTTGTTATACCGTATTTTGAGTATATGCGTGGGGCGTGCGTGAAAATTTGAAACTTATACTAAGGCTTGGCGAATTAATTTTATTCACAACACGTTTAAGTCGTTTTTTGAAAGCGTTTTCCACACTTCGTGGGAATTTCCGGCTATGACATTTCTAATTTTTGCGGATTTTTAGAGGCGAAACATTTTGGACCAACAAGAGGCGACACTTGTCACCTCTAATTGGTGGGAGTGGGCGGTAATGTGATGGGCCGAATTGGCCTTGTTGGTCAAGGGAGTTGGTAGGATATTTTGTGTGTTAGTTGGTCGAGGACACTTGGGTGAATCTTGGCCTTACACATGTAGCACTTGGCTCGATCTTGGCCATTGGTTGGCCTTCACTTGGCCTATAAATACCCGTCCCTTTGAAGACTTATTCATCCGTTCCTAAATGATCCTAAGTGTTAAAATCCCTCCTCTCCCCTCTTGTTGACTCTCGTCCAGAGCCCTCTCCCACTTTGAAAGGCCCCCATGGCGAGAGCCTCTCCACTCCTAGTAGTGTGGCAGTGGGGTACCCACTAACCTAGTTGCTTTCGTATAATACCACTCTCTTGGTAGAAATACTCTCAAAGTATTGTTATAATGCCCAATTACCTTAGCCTTATACCTTGTAGTATTCTAAGGTTATACCTATCTGAAAAGCCGGATATACTATTATACTTCCCGTCGGTCCTGGCGAAACCCTAGGAAAATCTCCATGGTTTGTTGGAGTAGTATGTAGAAGTTGGTTAGAAGCTTCTAAGGGTGGTTTAAGCGGGTTGGGCGCTCGGAGTTGGAGCTAAGCGATTGCCGGGATCGACTTTAACTAGGATAATTATGGGCTTATCGAGGTAATTATCTTGTCCTCTATTGTAATTGGAAATTACATATTGTTAGAATATATAGTTGAAGTATACTATATATAGAACGAGCGTAGTTATCGGCGATGTCTTTTGACTTAAGCTGAATAATACTTACGGCGATGTCTTGCGACTTAAGCTGAATTTAAAGTAGAATCTTGATTGTAATTACATAGGGCTGTATTACGATGAACTTGTGTAGTTGTGCGTGGAGTAGAATTGTACGTTAGGGTTAGGCGTATAACCCCACTGGTTGGCTTGGTGGCCAGGCCTCGATAGAGGAGGAGATTTCTGTTTGCGGGAGGTCTTTGCGAATTTTACGTAGAATGTTCTCTGAGGATCTAAATGTTAATAAGCGCCTTGTGGCCTTATAGGTTGAAGTACTACGTGTGGCGCGATCTACTTGGCTTAGGAGTAGCGCGGTTGGAAGTACTTGGGCGTTTTGCTATTAGTCGTTAGTCGTCGCGAGGTATGTGAACCTCTTCCTATCTCTTCTAGCATGATATGTGTGAACTATGTAGTGCGGTGAGCGTCGTGTGCTAAGCGTATTTGATTGGTTTAAAACATAAAGTGTTATAACGGCTTTATGGGAAGTTGGTTATAACGACTTTATGTTGGTAGAAAATACTTGTGGTCTTTAAAAGGTAGCTGATTTGAACTATAAGCGGCTTGTTATGTGTTAATAAAGAACTTGAAGTATTTCAAAAGATTTTGAATCATTTTGAAAGAAGAAGTAATACTTGGTTTTGAAAACTTAAGAGTTATACTAGCTTTATGGGAAGTTAGGTATAACGGCTTAAGAATGTTTCTTGATTTGGAAATCGAATGTGTATCGACAAACCCTTCTGAGCGTTAATAAAAATGTTTTGTGATTAAGTATTATTAAAACCGGTAGAAACTTCCATCTGCATAGAAGCTAAGATGAGACAAAATGATATTTCCTAGATCATGTTCTTTGTAATAAGATTGTTATAAACAAGAATATCCTACTCATATAAGACTTATGTTTCTCGGATAGTTAAAGAGAATTATATTCTTAAATGAATAAGACTATGAGCTCTGAAACCTTTCTAAAATAAAGCGTGAACATTTGAAATTAGGCAAACTTGGGCGTTTGGAAAATAATGTTGTTACTTGATTTTACAAAGGTAAGTGTTTTAGTTTATTTAAAAAGACGATCACTCTATTTTATACTACGGGTATTGTGTGACTTATGTAAAGCAACGGATCTTTTAAAAGATTTAATGTATGAAGTACTTTAGGGGTAGATACCCGAACTTGTTAGCTTAAAGTACCTTGTGTGTATAACTTGATTGGGTTGGTTTGTGATAGCCTTGTAATACTTTCTTGTTGATTGATAAGTAAACATGCTAGGATGCTACGTGTGTTAGTATCTTGTGATATTGTGTAAAGGGGTTTTCCTTTGTTGTGCTTATGTTGTAACGATAATTTGTGTTAGTATTTTACATCACTCGTCTCTTGAGATGATTAGAGTTAAGCGCCTCCGTCACGGGGTAGACTTCAGGCGGGTCGATGGACTATGATTGAGAATACCTCATGCGAGTCCCGAGGGCTATCGCGGAGCTCACGAGAGTTCGAGTTAGTGTCGTCCTTTATGGGCATGCGGTCCGTGTGGCGTGCGGTGCGAAGTCGGGGCGATCTTGGGAAGTAGCTACCACCGATGCGAGGAATGCCTGCATGCGGGCGATGAGATTGGCTTTATGCGAGCTGCGGGAAGTTCGGGACTAAAGCGCGCATTAGATCTGCGGGCAAGTGGCGGCTTTGATCATGTGACGGTCAGACAGATCTTATAATCTGATTCATGACCTTGTTGATGCGTAGGTGTTAGTAGTCGGCTATGCCTTCGTACTTACCGTCATGCGGTGTTATTATAGCGCAGTGGGACACGGTGCTCATGTGTGTTCCTTGGTGCTTTTATATCATAAGCTGGCGGTGAGGAAGGTATTCCACGGGCATGATTGATGTTGTGGGCACGAGACCCGTTGTTATACTTGAGTGATGACTTGAGGCGTGAGTCACGACTTGACATGGCTGCTTTGTTGTAAACTGTAGTTTTGTTATCATACATGTCTCCTGCTGTATATGACTTCTATGATTTCATTACAGTATTTATTTTCAGTTTCACATACTCGGTACTGTTATGCTTGACCTCGCCCGAAGTGCGTTCATGCTGCGAGTTGAGTACACGATCGTTGATCCTAGCTCGAGTCCAGATTTGACGTTTGGGAAGCTCCGTTTCTCGGAGGCTTATCGATGGTATAGTCCACGCGTCGTAAGTGTTTACATTCGGGGTTTGGCGGGGCCCTGTCCGCCATTGTTGTCGTATCATTCTTAAGTGCATGAATCTTGTTGTGGCGGGGTTTGTAAAAGGATTAAAGCTGTTCATGTTGAAAAAGTTGCTATTTATATATATCTTGAAGGTAAGTTTTTAGTTGCTTTGTCTTCTTATTTCATTTGTCTTATTACCTTTGGTTTCATGTATTGTCTTTATGTTCGTGATTACTCGATGTATGTCTACTTGGGTGCGGGGTAAGGCACGATCGCGAGCCGGGTTGGTCGTGACAAAAGTGGTATCGAGCGATTAATCCTCGGAAAGTGTCTACGACCAGTATCGATGAAGTCTTGATTATCGGTGTGTTGTGCACCGCGATGTCGAGGAGGCTATAGGGTATTTAGGATTGGTTTCTATTCTTCTCACTCTGAGATCGTGCCTTAGAGGCTGTGTTGTAAGTTGGACCCTCGGCGTATTTCTTTCCACTTACCGTTATGCCTCGCGTGAAGGCCGGGCCCGGGAGGACAAAGCGTGAGAAGTGCGAGTAAATCTGAGAGGTTCACGTGAGCGCGAGGCCCGATCATCACTGAGGTGGTGCTTACGTTCGGAGAAGTTTTGCGGCGTCGCTGCCCAGCGAGTTTAGTATAGCGGCGGCGATTCCTCTCTGCGGCCATGACATTGAACGCCGGTTCCACGGCCAGCGGAGAATTTAGATTGCAAAGAGCGACCACATTACTAGCTATAGATTTGGCTACGGAGTATCTGGATGTCTGCGCGAGTCTTGAGGACTATCTAAAGAGGTTGTGCAAGAGTAATTCTTGATTGGGCTTGAGCATGGCACGTATGCGGGCTTATGCGCGGCCGAAAGCGTAGAGATCGGCGGGTTAACGAGGCGGCGAGAAGAAGGCGAGCGGCGAGTCGCTGGTAACTTTCGAGGCGAGTCACCTCGCGTGATTTGATTATGCGTCCGCGATGCAGTGGTCTTGCGGATTCGGGGCGTTCGAGTGCGCGAGAGTTGGTGAGCTCGGATCTTAGGTTCCGCGGTGTAATGACGTCGTCGGGAATGTCGTCTTTTAGTTGGTACTTGTTGTACTATAGCCGTCGAGTCGATGTCGAAAGAGTGTCCTTGTAGGAGGACTTAGCCTTGAGGATCGATGGGTAGTCGTCACGCTTCGCCAGTTATCGCCTGCAGGCGGGTTTGATTAGAGCGATTAAGGAGTGAAGCGGTAGATATAGATATATCTTTAACCCTCAGAGATCGGTATGTGTGATAAGGTGAGTATACCTTAAGTGCTTTATGTTACGATAACGATGTGTTAGTCGTGATTAGATCATGGTTGTTTAGCAGAGTAAGATTTTGGGGATAGAGAAGGTGTGAGCCTTAGAGCTTTTTACGTAGAGACCTTAGAGGTGAGGCCGTCTCGAGAAAGGTGTAGTGTTATGTTAGACCCTTATCGGAGTGCATAGTGCACGTGAGTTATGTTTGGGATAGGTCCACTAGTAGTGTGGAATGAAAGGGGGTAGTTGAGCTAAGAAGGCCGCTAGGTTTTGAAGCGTAATTGTGAGATTGTTCGAATCGGGAGCTAGTATTGTGCGCATTCTTGGTCGGGTTGAGGCCGCGTTGCGGGTCGACCAGCGGTAGGTTTGGTGGTGGGGTCGGGTTGTGGTGGTCGCGCCTTGTGTTAGGAGTCACGAGGTGTTAGGCCCGAGTTTAGTTAGCTTGTCTGATTCGTGGATCGTTCGACGATGGTCGGGCGAGGAAGTCGGCCGTCTTGTTTTCTAGCAAAGGCCGTTTACTCGGCGGTGTTGTTTTATCGAAAGGTTGTAAAGCTGCAGGGTGCCTACGCCGCCTTATGATGACAGTGGAGCCAGTGAAATTGTTGTTGTTCTGGAAGTTTTGCCAAGCATGTGTTAAGAACTGGTGAGTCTCGAATCGCGTTCGCCTCCGGGCGGTGTTTGGATTTCGAGGATAGTTGTGAGGATTGTTGTCTCTGTGGAGGTAGTGTTTAAGCTACCATTTGGTGTTCGGATGTCGCCTTTTGAGGCCTTGTAGGCGGAAGTGTAAGTTCTTGGTCGATTGGTTCGATGTTGGCAAGGTTGAACGATTAGTTGAGCTTGTTCCGGTAATTTGGATAGTGAAGCTTGTCTAGAAGAGGTTACAGCGGCTCGGAGAAATCGTGCGGATGTCGGCGGCAATGCTTTGAGTTGAGTTGGTGGTCGGTCTTCTTAAAGTACCACGGTTTGGGTGTGATGAGTTTTGGAAAGCAGAGGAACTTAGCGGGTTACTTTGGGCCTTTTAAGTTCATGTGAAGAATAGGCGGGTTGCCTATATGTTAGCTTTGCCGTCCGACTTAGGAAGCGGTATGGCCGATCTTTTCGTATTGTTATGATCGGGAAAGTATCGGAGATCCGTCAGTGTTCCATTAATGATGACCACGTTAGAGATAGTAACCCGAGTTTTGGAAAGCGATGTCAGAAATGTGGTAAGAGTTGAGTGTCTGACGACCTCGGGGATCGCATGTAGTCAGGTACCATTTGTTGGGTCGCGGGTGACACTAGAACCTCGCGGCAATGTGACAAAAGTGGTATCGGGAAGAAGCGAGCATGTATGGCGAGAATTGATGTGACCATTTCTTTTGTTTGGAAAAGTGTGGAAGAAGTATATTTTAGACCGGAGAGAGGTGTTTGTGGTGATGTTAGAGTGATTCCTCGTGGACTTGGATGTAAGTATTTTGTGATTGTTTTACGTAGCCTTTGTGGCGAGATTGTTTCGTAAGTATGGTAGTGAAGACTATCTTGGCGCGTTTGTTTTGAGACTTAGAAGGAACGTTCGGGGACGAATGTTTCTAAGGAAGGAGAATGTTATACCGTATTTTGAGTATATGCGTGGGGCGTGCGTAGAAAATTTGAAACTTGTACTAAGGCTTGGCGAATTAATTTTGTTCCTGACACGTTTAGAGTCGTTTTTCGCGAAGCGTTTTCCACGACTTTCGTAGGGAATTTCCGGCTATGGCATTTCTAATTTTGCGGATTTTTAGAGGCGAAACATTTTGGACCAACAAGAGGCGACACTTGTCACCCTCAATTGGTGGGAGTGGGCGGTAATGTGATGGGCCAATTGGCCTTGTTGGTCAAGGGAGTTGGTAGGATATTTTGTGTGTTAGTTGGTCAAGGACACTTGGGTGAATCTTGGCCTTACAACTTGTGTAGCACTTGGCTCGATCTTGGCCATTGGTTGGCCTTCACTTGGCCTATAAATACCCGTCCCTTTGAAGACTTATTCATCCGTTCCTAAATGATCCTAAGTGTTAAAATCCCTCCTCTCCCCTCTTGTTGACTCTCGTCCAGAGCCCTCTCCCGCTGAAAGGCCCCTTGGCGAGAGCCTCTCCACTCACAGTAGTGTGGCAGTGGGGTACCCACTAGCCTAGTTGCTTTCGTATAATACCCCTCTCTTGGTAGAAATACTCTCAAAGTATTGTTATAATGCCCAAATTACCTTAGCCTTATACCTTGTAGTATTCAGGTTATACCTATCTGAAAAGCCGGATATACTATTATACTTCCGTCGGTCCTGACAGAAACCCTAGGAAAATCTCCATGGTTTGTTGGAGTAGTATGTAGAAGTTGGTTAGAACTTCTAAGGGTGGTTTAGGCGGGTTGGGCGCTCGGAGTTGGAGCTAAGCGATTGCCCGGGATCGACTTTAACTAGGATAATTATGGGCTTATCGAGTAATTATCTTGTCCTCTATTGTAATTGGAAATTACATATTGTTAGAATATATAGTTGAAGTATACTATATATAGAACTGAGCGTAGTTATCGTGATGTCTTTTGACTTAAGCTTTGAATAATACTTACGGCAATGTCTTGCGACTTAAGCTGAATTTAAAGTAGAATCTTGAGCGTAATTACATAGGGTGTATTACAGTGGACTTGTGTAGTTATGCAGTGGAGTAGAATTGTACAGTTAGGGTTAGGCGTATAACCCACTTGGTTGGCTTGGTAGCCGGCCTCGATAGAGGAGGAGATTTCTGTTGTTGCGGGGAGGTCTTTGAATTTTTACGTAGAATGTTCTCTGAGGATCTAAATGTTAATAAGCGCGCTTGTGGCCTTATAGGTTGAAGTACTACGTGTGGCGCGATCTCTTGGCAAGGAGTAGCGGATGGTTGGAAGTACTTGGGCGTTTTGCTATTAGTCGATGCTCGTCGCGAGGTATGTGAACCTCTTCCTATCTCTTACAGCATGATATGTGTGAACTATGTAGTGCGGTGAGCGTCGTGTGCTAAGCGTATTTGATTGGTTTAAAACATAAAGTGTTATAACGGCTTTATGGGAAGTTGGTTATAACAACTTTATGTTGGTAGAAAATACTTGTGGTCTTTAAAAGGTAAGCGATTTGAACTATAAGCGGCTTGTTATGTGTTAATAAAGAACTTGAAGTATTTCAAAGATTTTGAATCATTTTGAAAGAAGAAGTAATACTTGGTTTTGAAAACTTAAGAGTTATACTAGCTTTATGGGAAGTTAGGTATAACGGCTTAAGAATGTTTCTTGATTTGAATCGAGAATGTGTATCGACAAACCACTACGGCGTTAATAAAAGGAAATGTTTGTGATTAAGTATTATTAAAACCGGTAGAAACTTCCATGCATAGAAGCTAAGATGAGACAAAATGATATTTCTAGATCATGTTCTTTGTAATAAGATTGTTATAAACAAGAATATCCTACTCACATATAAGACTTATGTTTCTCGGATAGTTAAAGAGAATTATATTCTTAAATGAATAAGACTATGAGCTCTGAAACCTTTCTAAAATAAAGCGTGAACATTTGAAATTAGGCAAACTTGGGCGTTTGGAAAATAATGTTGTTACTTGATTTTACAAAGGTAAGTGTTTTAGTTTATTTAAAAATGATCCTCTATTTTATACTACGGGTATTGTGTGACTTATGTGAAAGCAACGGATCTTTTAAAAGATTTAATGTATGAAGTACTTTAGGGGTAGATACGAACTTGTTAGCTTAAAGTACCTTGTGTGTATAACTTGATTGTGTTGGTTTGTGATAGCCTTGTAATACTTTCTTGTTGATTGATAAGTAAACATGCTAGGATGCTACGTGTGTTAGTATCTTGTGATGTTGTGTAAAGGGGTTTTCCTTTGTTGTGCTTATGTTGTAACGATAATTTGTTGTGTTAGTATTTTACATCACTCGTCTCTTGAGATGATTAGGGATTAAGCGCCTCCGTCTGGGGTAGACTTCGGTAGTCGATGGACCTATGATTGAGAATACCTCATGCGAGTCCCGAGGGCACATCTTGAACTACGAGAGTTCGAGTTAGTGTCGTCCTTTATGGGCATGCGGTCCGTGTGGCCGTGCGGTGCGAAGTCGGGGCGATGCGGGAGTAGCTACCCTCGATGCGAGAATGCCTCATGCGGGCGATGAGATTGGCCTATGCGGGCTGCGGGAAGTTCGAGGACTGAAGCGCGCGCATTAGATCTGCGGGCAAGTGGCGGCTTTGATCATGTGGCGATGCAGAGCGGATCTTATAATCTGATTCATGACCTTGTTGAATGCGTAGGTGTTAGTAATCGGCTATGCCTTCGTACTTACCGTGCGGTGTTATTATAGCGCAGTGGGACACGGTGCTCATGTGTGTTCCTTGGTGCTTTTATATCATAAGCTAGGCGGTGAGGAAGGTATTCCACGGGCATGATTGATGTTGTGGGCACGAGACCCGTTGTTATACTTGAGTGATGACTTGAGGCGTGAGTCACGACTTGACATGGCTGCTTTGTTGTAAAGCGTAGTTTGGTTATCATCATGTCTCTGCTTTATATAGTGCTATGATTTCATTTCTGATATGTATTTTGATTTCACATACTAAATTTTTGTTATCTTGACCTCGCTTGAAGCTGCGTTCATCTGCGAGTTGAGGTACACGATCGTTGATCCTAGCTCTCGAGTCACGATTTGGCGTTTGGGAAGCTCCGTTTCTCGGAGGCTTATCGATGGTATAGTCCACTGTCGTCGTAAGTGTTTACATTCGGGGTTTGGCGGGGCCACTGTCCCGCCATTGTTGTCGTATCATTCTTAAGTGCATGTAATCTTGTTGTGGGCGGGGTTTGTAAAAAGGATTAAAGCTGTTCATGTTGAAAAAGTTGCTATTTATATATATCTTGAAGGTAACCGTTTTAGTTGCTTTGTCTTCTTATTTCAACTGTCTTATTACATGGTTTCATGTATTGTCTTTATGTTCGTGATTACTCGATGTATGTCTACTTGGGTGCGGGGTAAGGCACGATCGCGGGCCGGGTTGGTCGTGACACAACCAGCGTTCCTTTTCAAAATCAAGTATGACATTCTTTTCCTAAGTTCGGTTTGCCTAGTTTGATTACTCAACCGTTTTCAAATGGTTTCATAGTTCATAAACTTAATCACTTGATTCCTTTTTAGAACAATTGAGTAATATATGTCTCGCGTGAGAGTAGGTTATTCTTGTTTACAACATTCTTATTACAATGACCATGATCTAGAAAATGTAATATCATTTTGTCTCGTCTTAGTTTCTATGCGGATGGAGGTTTACTCTTGGTTTTTAATCGATACATCATTATTAATACATTTTCCTTTAATAGCATTTGCGGTGGTGCAGCCGATACCCGTTACGATTTAGAAATCGGTAAAACATTATCCACTTTAAATAAAACCAAGTACTCATTACTCACGAATGAGGTTTCGCCAAACATCCACATTAAAACAAATAAGTTAAGTCTCTTATCTTATAAGATCAAGTCTCTTAACCAACATCGATAAACCATTTTCTTTACCTCTCTTAAGACATTATACCTAACTCCCGTAAAGCTAGTATAACTCTTTTTTAAAACCTTTAAAACCAAGTGTTACTCTCCTTCAAAGCGATTTATAAATCTTTTGAAATACATCAAGTTCTTTATTATAACTAGCGGTTATAATTCACATCGATTACCTTTTAAAACCACAAAGTATTTTCTTACCTACGTAAAAATTATAACTTGACTTCCCGTAAAGCGGTTATAACACTTTATGTTTTAAAACAATCAAACACGAGTTAACACGTATGCGTCTACCGTACTACATAGTTCCACATATCGTGCTAGAAGAGATAGGAAGAGGTTCGCATACCTCGCGGCGATTTATCGACAATAAGCAAAATGCTCCAATCTTACAACGCACTGGCCGCTTTCCACTCCTCGAGTAGAATCGCTACTCTTAGTACTTTCACCTATAAAGGTCAACGTCTATTAACCCCAAAACACAAGTTTCTATCTTTCTCTGAAAATTAGCGGCACTCACACACATGAGCGTAAATCTCTCTCTATCAGTAGCTACGAAGCCAACCGGGGTTTCGTCTAGCAGGGCGTGTACCATCTACTCGATAACACTACACAAGTCTCTTGCCAAAGCGATCCTATGTAAATCTGATTCGATTCGATTCTTTATTCTTGAGCTTAAGTCAAAAGACATTGCCACAATACTATGTTGATTCTATATATAGTATCTTCAACTATATATTCTAACGTGTAATTTCAATTACAATAGAAGGGCGATAGTGTTTACCTCGATAAGCCCAAAATTATCCAAGTATAAAGTCGATCTGAGCAGCGCTTAGCTCACTACTCGGCGCTCCAAACAACCCTTAGAAGTTCTAACCGACCTGCTTACAACCGACAACGGGTGAAGATTTCCTTAGGGTTTCGTTTTGTGGCTAAAGGAAGTATAATCGTATTTTACGGGCTTTTGTAAAGGTGTAACCTTGGGAATACTACAAGGTATTTGGACATTATAACAATACTAGGAGAGTATTTCTATACCTGACAAAGGGGTATTATCTGAAAACAACTAGGCTAGGGGTACCATGGCGAGAGCACATGAGGGGAGGGTGGCCTCTCGGCCAGCTCCACAAAAGGGGAGGATGGCTTTTGGACGAATCACGAGCAAGAGGAGAGGGAGGGTTTTCAAGACTTGGAAGTTTTGGAATGGATGAAGTCTTAGCACTTAGGGGTATTTATAGCAAAACCAAAGGCCAACGAGGCGAGATCCTTCCAAGTGTATAGCAAGTGTAAGGACAAGATTAAGCCAAGTGCACCTAAACCCTACTCCACGAAACACTCCACAAAACAAGCCCAAGCAAGGCACAAACCAAGGGCGATCGGCCAAGGCCAACCAACCTTGACGCCCGCCGAAGCGAATCGATGAGGGTGACAAGTGTCACCTCGTTGATCCAAAAATGTTTAGTCTCTCGGAAAAATCCGCAAAAATATAAATGACATAGCCGAATTTTTCCAGCGTAAGTAATGGAAATGTTTAGAAAAACGACTCAAATCGGCACTTGTGCCCAAAATCAGTCGGCGAGCCTAATGAAGTTCGAAAATTTCTCGTCGTCCCAGCGTACATACTGGAAATCTGGTATAACAATTTCTGAAAACAACTAGGCAAGGGGGGGAGGGGGGGAGGGGTGAACTCTCGGTCAAGGCTTCCCAAGGGGAGGGGGGAAGACCTTGGACGAACACTACACAAGGGAGAGGGTTTTAGACTTGGAATTTCAAGTGAGGATGAAGAATAAGTCTTGACTAAGGGGTATTTATAGGACTTTCAATGGCCAAGATCAAGCCAAGTGGGGGGCAAGTGGAGGGTCACGATTTGGACATGTGTTTGTGGGTCCCACTTGCTCATCAACTACACAAAATATCCTACCAACTCCTTGACAAAAATCCAAGGCCAAATCGTCCATCAATTTCCGCCACTTGAGGGTGACACTTGTCACCCTCTCGTTGGTCCAAAATATTTCGTCTCTCGGAAAAATCCGCAAAAATTATAAATGACATAGCCGTATTTTTCCCTTCGCAAAGTCCGGAAAACATTTCGTCGGAAAATGACTCTTTTCGCTAGTTGTGTACAAATTTCGAACCTAGCCTAAATTTAAGGCTCAAACTTTTCTACGTACGTTCTCACGTACATACTCTGGAAATACGGGGTATAACACCGTAGCCCGGAATAGAATGGGGTCAGTTGGAGGTAGTCCCGCTATGTGATAGGGTCACGAGGGTGTAAGGCTCAAGTCTAGTCACGAGGTTAGGTAGGATATTTTTGTGTAGTAGATGGATAAGGACACTTGGGTAAATCCTCCCCCTGCACTTGCCTTGCACTTGGCTTCATCTTGGCCATTGGTTGGCCATTGCTTGACCTATAAATACCCCCCCTAACTTGAAGGTTTTCTTCATCCACAAATCACTCTCCAAGTCTTGAAACCCCCTTCCCTTGAGCTCTGGCCAGCACCCTTCTCCCCTTGTGAAGGCCTTGGCCGAAACACACCCCCTCTCTTGAGTGTTGTTCTCGTGAAACACCCCCCCTTGGTTGAGAAATACTTCTCCAAGTATTGTTATAATGCCAAAATACTCTAGCCCAAAACCTTTGTAGTATTTCCAAGTACCTCTATCTGGCAGGAAAATACTACTATACTTTCCTTTAGCCAAAACGAAACCCTTTGGAAAAATCTTCACAGTTGGTTGAAGTATTAGGAAGAAGTTTCGTAGAACTTCTAAGGGTTGTTTGGAGCGGGTTGGAGCACCCGGAGTATGAGCTAAACATTGCTCAGGATCGACATTAAACTTGGATAATTTTGGGCTTACAGGGTAAATAATCCTATCCTTATTGTAATTGGAAATTACATCTTTGTAGTATAGAAATGAATATAAGATTCATAGAAGAGAATTGAAGCGTAATAGAAGGATATTACAGAATAGACTTGAACTGGAATCACATCAGAAGAATATTCTACAAGAGTAGTCTAGGCATTGATAGACTTGTATAACCCTTATAGGTTGAAGTACTGCAAGTAGCGTGTACTACTTGAAAGGTGGACGAGGCTAGCCGGGTTATAGCGAGTGGGCGTTTTGCTTATAGTCGATAATCGTCGCGGGTATGTGATTCTTCCTATCCTCTTGAGCATGATATTTTAAAGAATATATATATATAGTGCGGTGAGCGTCGTGTGTTAAGCGAATGTAGTTTCGGCAATGTCTTTTGACTTAAGCCTGAATAATAGGAATCTTGAAGTATTTCAAAAGAATTAAGAATCCTTTTTGAAAGAAGAATAATACTTGGTTTGAAAGCTTAAGAGTTATACTAGTTTTATGGAAAGTTAGGTATAACGACTTAAGAGAGATAAAAAGAATGGTTTATTGATTTTAGAAGTTATGAGACTTGATCTTAAAGAGAAGAGACTTGACTTAAATGAATTAATATGAATTCTATGTGAAACCTCGTTCGTGAGTAATGAGTACTTGGTTTTAAAAAGGAATAATGTTTCTTGATTTGGAAATCGGAATGAGTATCGACAAACCAACTGCAGCGTTAATAAAGGAAATGTTTTGACTAATTAAGTATTATTAAAACCAGTAGAAACCTCCATCTGCATAGAAGCTAAGATGAGACAAAATGATATTACATTTCCTAGATCATGGCTGCTTTAATAAGATTGATTTTGAACAAGAATAACCTACTCACATATAAGGCATATGTTTCTCAAATTGTTTAAAATAGAATTATATTCTTAAGTGATTAAGACTATGAACTACGAAACCTTTCTAAAATAAGAGGCTTAAGTACTTGAAATTAGGCAAACTTGAACTTATGGGAAAGAATGTTGTTACTTGATGTTGAAAAGGAAAGTGTTTTGGTTTACCTAAAAATGTGAGTCACTCTATTTTAATACTACGGGTATCAGGTGACCTTTATAAAAGAAATGAATCTTTTAAAAAGAATTTAACGTACGTAATACTTTGGTGTCAGAACCTGTACTTTGGCATAAAATAACCTTGAGTTGTGTGTAACTTGCCTATGCTTGTGGTGATAGACTTTGTTGTGCAAGTGTTGTATTTCTATGCTACCGAGTCCCATGAGATGGTAGGGACACGTATTTCACGATTCTTCAGAGTCCCGTGAGATGGCGGGACCGCGTATTTCATCGATTCTTCACGAGTCCCATGGGATGGGCGGGACCGTATTTCACGATTCTTCACGAGTCCCGTGAGATGGGCGGGACGCGTATTTCACGATTCTTGGCGAGTCCGTGAGATGGTAGGGACACGTATTTCACGATTAACTTCCGAGTCCCAGAGATGGCGGGACGTATTCATCGATTAACTTCGAGTCCCGTAGGATGGCGGGACACGTATTCCACGATTAACTTCGAGTCCCGTGAGATGGGCGGGACGCGTATTCTACATGATTCTTTCGAGTCGTAGGATGGCGGAACCACGTATTCCACACGATTTGTACCTAGGCTGGCGGTGAGGAAAGAAGTTCCACGAGCGTGAGGATGACTTGAGCGTGAGTCACGACTTGACATGGCGCTTTTATGTTGTGAGCGTAGTTTGGTTATCATTCATGTCTCTGCTTTATATAGACTATTATGATTTCATTTACTGATATTTCTGATTTCACATACTTGGTACTGTTATCTTGACCTCGCCGGGGTTGCGTTCATCTGCGGTAGAGAATGCTTATCTTGTTGATCCCGTTCTTAGGATCACCGTTTGGTATCGCGACCCGTTCGGGGCGTGGTAGTGCCTTACCGGGCACCTAGTGATCTGACATCGAGAAAAACCAGTGAAATGAAAACTTAAACATTTAAATAGACATGGATCAGATAAAGAAAATAGGCTGACCAAAGCGGTTGCCTTTCAACATATATATATGTATAGACATTTGAGCAGTTAAAATCCTTACAGCCACCTTGCAGCGATTACTCTGGACCTCTAAGATTTTTACAACAACTATGGACGGGGCCAGGCGCCCGTACCACGAATGTCTGAGAACCTCTGGACTGGGGTAGCATGCAAAGATAAGCCTCCGAAGGAGCGGGCTTCCCAATATCTTTGAAAGGTGATCCTATAAGCGGGGATCGAAACAAGCGATGTAACTCTACTGCGGAATGAGCGCAACCCCCGAAGGAGGTCGATCTGGCGGTACCAAGTATGTGAAAGCTTAAATCGTAAATTAAATCATAATAGTCTATATAAAGCGGGAGACATGTATGATAGCAAACTACGATTACACGTATAACGATTATATCAAGTCGAGGACTCGCGCCTCTCAGTCATTACTCGAAATATAACGATGGGTCTCGCGCCCATGCATCAATCGTGCGTGGAATACCTTCCTCATGGCGGTCTATGATATGATAACACCAAGTACACGAACACGAGTCTACATGATTCCAAAGCGGTACTAACAATACAATACAACCAAACCACGAAGGCGACCGCGGGGCCGTCTGGCCGACTACGGATACCAAGGCGTACGTGGCGGCCAAACGAAATGCGAGGCTAACTACGGTACAGGCGTATCCGAGACCGTCACTCTGTTTGAGCGGGGCAAGTCGCGAGGGCTAACTACAGTACGAGGCGAATCAGCCACGAGGCGGGGCAAGTCTGGCCGACCACGGTACCAAGGCGAGCAGTGAAACCTCGTGGAGAGCTAGTCCGTGGAATAACACTATCAGCGGGGCGTGCGGTGGAATTCTCGATCACTTTGCCGTGCGTCGAGTAAGTTCTCAACAAGTCAGCCGCCTCCATCGAGAGGCAGCGGTAGTATAGAAACACAATTCTTGCACAACAAAGGCTATCACGACAAGCATAGGCAAGTTTCACAACAACAAGCATGAAGTTATACCTGACTCAAGGTACTTTCATTTTATGCCAAAGTAGGGTTTTAACCTAAAGTACTACGTCGTTAAATTCCTTTTAAGAGATCCATTCCTTTTATAAAGTCACCCGATACCCTTAGTATAAAAATAGAGTGACTTACGTCTTTTAAGTAAACCAAAACAACTTCCATACTTTCCTTTTTAAACCAAATTAAAGCGATACCGTGCCTTCTTTTTAGACAAAACACTTCTCTTTTAAAATCAAGTTACCACATTAAAACCAATGATAAAACCACTCTTTTGTTTTCATAAAGTCGTTATAACTAACTTCCAATAAAGTTGTTATAACACTTTATGTTTTAAAACAATTTAAAACAATGCCTTTCTTTTCACTAAAGTTCGGTTGCCCGATTTCAATTACTCAAGTCTCTTTATTTAGAAAAGTTTCATAGTTCGATGTCTTAATCTCCTTTAAAACAATTGAGTAACATATGCCATATGTGTGGCGATTTATTCTTGTTTATAACCGTCTTATTAAAGCAACCATGATCTAGAAAATGTAATATCATTTTGTCGTCTTAGTTTCTATGCGGATGGAGGTTTCTACTGGTTTTAATAATACTTCATTATTAATACATTTTCCTTTATTAGCTGCGATGGTTTGTCGATACTCGTTCGATTTCGAAATCGGTAAAACATTTCTCCTTTTAAAAACCAAGTACTCATTACTCATGAATGAGGTTTCACCAAAATTCATATTAATTCATTCAAGCCAAGTCTCTTATCTTTTAAGATCAAGTCTCTTAACTTCTAAAAATCGATAAACCATTTCTCTTTACCATTCTTAAGGCGTTATACCTAACTTCCCATAAAGCTAGTATAACTCTTATGTTTTCAAAACCAAGTATTACTCTTAACTTTCAAGCGGTTTCTTAATCTTTGAAATCTTAAGATTCTTTATTATTAGGGCTTAAGTCAAAAGACATTGCTTGCGTCGTCACGTCTACCTTACTATATATATATTCCTTTAAAATATCATGCTCGATAGTATAGGAAAATCACATACCTTGCGGCGATTATATTTATAAGCAAAAGCGCTCACGGCTATAACGACTAGCCTTGACCACGCTTCCAGTAGTTCATGCTACTCGCATGAACATTCAACCAAAAGGTTATAAGTCTCATAATACGATCCTATGTAAGAAATCTGATTTAATCTTACTTATATATTCTTACGATGCGATTTGATTCAAGTCTTTTACGTAATATCCTTATTACAGTTCAATTCTCTTCTATGAATCTTATATTCATTTATATACTACTACGATATGTAATTCCCAATTACAATAGAAGGGCGATAGTATTTACCTCGATAATCCCCAAATTATCCAAGTTTAAAGTCGATCTGAGCAAGGTTTGGCTCTACTCGTGCGCTCGATTCGCTCAAGAAACCGCTTAGAAGTTCTACACAACTTCTACTTAGTACTCGACCAATTATGGAGATTTTTCCATAGGGTTTACTGTTATACCGTATTTCAGTATGTCGTGGGGGCGTGCGTAGAAATTTTCGAACTTCTTTAGGCTTGGCGAATTCTTTTTGTGCCTGACACGGTTAAGTCGTTTTTTTTCGGAAGCGTTTTCCACGACTTTCGTAGGGAATTTAGGCTATGTCATTTATAATTTTTGCGGATTTTTAGAGGCGTAAAATTTTGGACCAACAAGAGGCGACACTTGTCACCCTCTAATTGGTGAAGGTTGGCGGACGAAATGG
Organism: Przewalskia tangutica; assembly: GCA_029844215.1. Classification (NCBI taxonomy): domain Eukaryota; kingdom Viridiplantae; phylum Streptophyta; class Magnoliopsida; order Solanales; family Solanaceae; genus Przewalskia; species Przewalskia tangutica. The sequence goes on from JAQGDG010000150.1 coordinate 143,417, forward strand.
GCAGGATTGGCGCGTTTTTGTGTTGAATTGTGGTCAAGTGTTAGGTAGGATATTTTGTGTAGATGGATAAGGTTGCGCGTGGCTTAATCTTGGCCTTACACTTGCTATGCACTTGTCTTAAATCTTGGCCGTTGGTTGGCCTTCACTTGACCTATAAATACCCATAGTTGATGAACTTTCTTCATCCAAAACTTGAGCAATCTACCTAAGTCTCAAAATACTCCCTCCATCTTACTTACTTTCGTCAGCCACACTACCCCCAGAAGCCTTGGCAGAGGTCTACCCACTGCCTAGTTGTTTCGTATAATACCCCTTGTTGTGGTATAGAAATACTCTCTAGTATTGTTATAATGCCCAAAATACTTTAGCCAAATACCTTGTAGTACTTTCCAAAGTACCCTTTTTACAAAGCAGGAAAATACTATTATACTTTCCTCGATCACTAAGCGAAACCACTAAGTAAATCTTCACAGTAGTTGAAGTTATAGTATAAGTTGGTTAGAACTTCTAAGGGTTGTTTGGAGGCGAGTCGGGCGCTCGGAGTAGGAGCTAAACCTTGCTCGGGATCGACATTTAAACTCGGATAATTTTGGGCTTATCGAGGTAAACACTCTTGACCTTCATTGTAATTGGAAATTACATGTTGTAGGAATATATAGTTGAAGTATACTATATATAGAACTGAACATTATAATTGTGCGGCAATGTCTTTTGACTTAAGCTGAATAATACTTACGGCGATGTCTTGCGACTTAAGCTGAATTTAAATAAGAGAAGCTGTAATTACATGGGGTGTATTCTGATGACTTGTGTAGCATTCTTGTGTAGTAGAATTGTACACGTCCGGTCGGCGTGTTAACCCCACTGGTTGGCTTGGTAGCCGGCCTCGATAGAGGAGGAGATTTCTGTTGTTGCGGGAGAGTCTTTGCGAATTTTACGTAGAATATTCTCGTCGGGATCTAAAGATATTAATAGAGCGCTTTGTGGCCTCTATAGGTTGTAGTACTACGTGTGGGTGACACCTTGGCGAGAGTGTGGCCAAGCGGTTTGAGGTACTTGGGCGTTTTGCTATTAGTCGATAATCGTCGAGGTATGTGAACCTCTTCCTATCTCTTCTAGCATGATATGTGTGAACTATGTAGTGCGGTGAGCGTCGTGTGCTAAATGTATTTGATTGGTTTAAAACATAAAGTGTTATAACGGCTTTATGGGAAGTCGGTTATAACGACTTTATGTGGATAAGCAAATACTTTGTGGTTTCTAAAGGTAGCGATTTGAATAATAAGCGGCTTGATATGTGTTAATAAAGAACTTGAAGTATTTCAAAGATTTATGAATCGTTTTGAAAGAATGAGTAGTACTTGGGTTTTGAAAGCTTAAGAGTTATACTAGCTTTATGGGAAGTTAGGTATAACGGCTTAAGAATGTTTCTTGATTTGAAATCGAGTGTGTATCGACAAACCACTGCGGCGTTAATAAAAGGAAAATGTATTGACTAATGAAGTATTATTAAAACGGTAGAAACCTCCGTATGCATAGAAGCTAGATGAGACAAAATGATATTACATTTCCTAGATCATGGTGCTTAATAAGATTGATTATAAACAGAATAACCTACTCACATATAAGACATATGTTTCTCAAAGCGTTTAAAGGAGAATTATGTTTTAAAGGACTAAAACTATGAACTACGAAACCTTTTTCTAAAATGAGAAACTTGAGCATTCGAAATTAGGCAAACTTGAACGTTTGGAAAATAAGGTTGTTACTTGATTTTACAAAGGAAAGAATTTTGGTTTACTTAACAATGTTAGTCACTCCAATTTTATACTACGGGTATCGGGTGACCTTTGTAAAAGAAATGGATCTTAAAAGGAATTTAACGGACGTAGTACTTTAAGGTTAAAATCCGGACTTTGACATAAAATGAAAGTACCTTGAGTCGTGTGTAACTTGCTTATGCTTGTTGTTATGAAACTTGACCATGTTACGTGTAATAGCCTTGTTGTGCAGAAGCGTGTCTACTCGATTAGGTTCATCAGAATGTATCTCGCTTGATTCTGGGTCATCAGGAATGTATTTCACTTGATTAAGGGTCATCAGGAATGTATTTCACTTGATTAGGGTCGTCAGGGAATGTATTTCACTTGATTAGGGTCATCAGAGAATGTATTTCACTCGACTCTGGTTCGTCAGGAATGTATATCACTTGACTCTGGGTTCATCAGGAATGTATTTCACTAACTCTGGGTTCATAGAATGTATTCACTTGATTCTGGGTCATCAGGAATGTATCTCACTTGATTACTGTGTCATCCGGGAATGTATTTTACTTGATTAAGGTCATCCAGAATGTATTTCAACGATTCTGGGTCATCAGGGAATGTATTTCACTTGATTCTGGGTCATCAGGGAATGTATTTCACTCGACTCTAGGTTCATCAGGAATGTATATCACTTGACTCTGGTTCATCAGGAATGTATTTCAGCGACTACAGGTTCATCAGGAATGTATTCCACGTTTCTATATTGGGTCCGTAAGATGGGCCAGGACACGATATCGTATCACATGATTTGTACCTAGGCTGGCGGTGAGGAAGAAGTTCCACGGGCGTGAGGATGACTTTGAGGCGTGAGTCACGACTTGACATGGCCTTCTATGTTGTGAGCGTAGTTTGGTTATCATACATGTCTCTGCTTTATATAGACTATTATGATTTCATTTCTGATATTTCTGATTTCACATACTTGGTACTGTTATCTTGACCTCCTTGAAGTGCGTTCATCTGCATGAGTAAAAGGTACATCTATCGACCCAGCTTTTAGGATCACCTTTGGCGTGTTGGGAAGCTCAGTTCCTTGGAGGCTTATCTTTTGGTATGTTACCACAGTGCAGTAGATGCTTATACATTGGGGTATGGCGGGGCCTGTCCGTCATAGGCTGTTGTAAATCTTAAGTGCATGCCTTTGTTGTGGCGGGGTTTGTAAAAGGATAAGCTGTTGGGTATTTATGTATATATGATGAAGGCAAGCTGTTTTGGTTGGCTTTGTTTATTTATCTTTTCTCTTAATTCATGTTCATGTTTTTTTATTTCCGCTGATTTTCTCGATGTTGTATCACTAGGGTGCGGGGTAAGGCACGATCCACGGGCGAGTTGGTCGTGACAAAAGTGGTATCGAGCGATTAGTCCTCGGAAAGTGTCTGAACCGTGTCTAGTAAGTCTTGATTATCGGTGTGTTGTGCACCACGTCTATGTCGGAGGCTGCGAGACATTTAGGATTAGTTTCCATTCTTCTCATTACGAGATCGTGCCTTAGAGGCGTGTGATGAATTGGACCCTGCGGCGTATTCCTTTCCTTTACGATTATGCCTCGCGTAAAACCGAGCCCAGATAGGCAAAGCGATCGAGGAGCTGTTAGTGAGATCTGAGAAATGCAGCGCGAGCGGTCGATGCACGCAATGCCAAGACGGCGGGTTTCGCACGCCGCCCGGCCAGCGAGTTTAAGCGCGGCGGTGGCTGAGACTCTGATACACGAGCCTCGATCCGGCACTGGCCGATGAGATGAAGTACAAGAGATGGCGATTCTTGGCGAGTCGTGGCGAATATGAGATAATTTGAATCTGCGATTCCGGCCAGCGGCGCGTAGTTCACCCCGGCGAGCGGTTTGAGGCTACGGGACTTCTGAGTTGTAGCCCTCCGGTGTTACATGGATCGAGGTGAGTGTTATACCGTATTTCCGGTATATGCGTAAGGGAATACGTCGAAATCTAGCCTTAAAGATAAGCCTTGGGCGTTTTTATTTGTACCTGACTCGCTAAAGAATCGTTTCGCGAAAGCGTTTCCCACGACTTTCGTAGGATAAATTCCGCTATGCCATTTCTAATTTTGCGGATTTTTAGGAAGAAACATTTTGGACCAGCGGGAGGCGACACTTGTCACCTCCGATTGATGGACTTGAAATCGTCCGTTTGGGCGATTTGGACTAGGAGAACACGTTTTTGTGCCTTGTGCACAAGTCGAGGAGTTGGTAGGATATTTGTGTATAGTTAATCCTCACTTTACACTTGCCTTGCACTTGTCTAAATCTTGGCCATTGGTTGGCCACTTCTTGACCTATAAATACCCCAAGATGAAGAGTTCTTCGTCACAAATTACTTCAGTCTTGAAAATCCTCATTCTCCTTGTTAGCCATTTCGTCCAAGCCCTCTTCCTCTAGCCTAAGTGGCCTTGGCGAATACCCCCTAGCCTAGCCAAAAATCTACCCCCTCCCTTGGTAGAAAAGTTACCTTCTTGTATCGTTATAATGCCCAAAATACCTAGCCCGAATACCTTAGTACTTAGTAGAAGTTGTGAAGAACTTCTAGGGTTCTTGGACATACAACTTAGGAGCAAAACCTTGCTCAGTAGCGACTTTCTAGGATATTATTGGGCTTACCAGGTAATAATCCTAACCCTCTTTTGTATTAGAGAATGCATCTTGTAGAAGTATAAGAATAAGTATTAATCACTTAGAAGAATATCACGAGAATAGAATTGGCTGTTACCACGATAGAAGGGTTTAAAGAAGAATAATCAAACTATACTTACATAGAATTTGTTTTCACTGATGACTTATATAGCTCAGGGTAGGAAGTGCTGCCCAGACTTACCGTAGAATTATGAACCCTCTGTTTAGAATGACCCTCGAGTAGTCTTTAATAGATATCTGTGACTATTATGGTGACTCTGCCGTGACATATTGACTTGGCGGTGGTTTTATTTGAGAAGGTATGTGATTCTTCCTAAAGCATGATATTTTACAATATAACTACGGCAATGCCTCAGGCTTAAGCTGAATAATACTTACGACAATGCCTCGCGGCTTAAGCTGAATAATAAAGAAGCGAAAACATTTCAAAAGACTCTTTGAATCATATTATGAAGAGAACTAATTGGTTTTAAAGCGAAGCTTAAGAGTTATACTAGCTTTATGGGAAGTAAGTATAAACCACTTAAGATTTATAAAAGAAACAAGTTTGCCTATGTGTTTATAACGGACTTATATTGTGAAAAGAATAATAAAGATGGTTTGATAAGTAGCGTGATATGATGCTATGTGTGTTAGTATCTTGTAACGTTTGTATAGGTGAGTATCCTTGTTGTGCTTATGTTGTTTAAAGATAAGTTGTTATGTTAGTATACTATCACTCACCTCTTGAGATGATCTGGGGTTAAAGCGCCCTCCGTCTGAGGTAGACTCGGTGATGCAGGACCGTGATTGAGAATACCTCATGCGGGTCCGAGGGCCTATGCGGGCTACGAGAGTTCGAGTTAGTATGCGGGGTTATACCTCATGCGGTCTATGTGGCCATGCGGACAGCGAGTCGGGGCGATGCGAGAGTAGCTACCCTCGATGCGGGGTTATACCTCATGCGGGCCCGTGAGTGGCCTATGCGGACTCGGAGTCGAGATTAGGCTTGCGGAATGATGATATGGCGAGTGGCCTGTTTGATCATTCGCGGCCTAGACAAGACCTATTACGATTACCTATTGTTGCTCTTGTTTGTGATGTGGCACTCGTGCGGTTTCCTTGGTTGTTTCGCACATATTTGTAAAGCTGGTTTTAAAATGATATGTTTCATTTAAGTATTTCTGATTCGCATACTTAGTACTGTTGTCTTGACCTCCTTGAAGGCTGCGTTCATCTGCGGTAAGGGCAGCAGTGCTAGATCCGCGTCCTTAGGATCTACGTTGGTGTCGGGAGCTCCGTCTCTTAGGAGGCTCTACTTTTGGTATGATCTCCTGTTGTAGATAGTTTTGTCTGATCGGTATGGCGGGGCCTGTCCGCCATAGTTATATATTTCCTTAGAGTGCATGTAGTCATGTTATGCGATGTCGGATGTAGCTTGCTAAACCATGATTATATATATATCTTAGAAAGCGTGTTTTCTCGCATAAAGCGTATGTCTTATTTTATAAAGCTGTTTCATGTCTTGCTTTATATTTCCGATTACTACGATGTATGACTACTTGGGTGCCGGTAAGGCACGATCCACGGGCCGGAGGCGGAGTCGTGACAGCGAGGCGACCCTCGGGGAGTTTATCCGATAGCTCTGGATCGTAAGTGATCGAGCCTCGAGGCGAGTCGGTGGTATTGGGTTGCATCAATTTGCGTGATCTGCGATTGGTAGTTTTGATTCGTAGGAGCTGTCGGGAAGAGCATGCACTTCCAGCGATTTGGGGCGAGTTCTCGAGGCATTTCTTGCACATTTCTTGCCTCGCGAGATGAGAGGCTCGGGACAGATTTTTGGCGTTGAGCGGGGCGGGCGGGCCAGTTAGAAGTACAATGTGAGTTCGACTCATTAGCTCGGTATGTTCCGTAGTAGCGATATGGAGGGCGAGTACACGCTACGTCAGTGGGCGATTACTTGGCGAGAAGCTTATGCGGGTGTAGCTCTTGGTAGGGCATGGACATTGCCGCGTCTGGCTTCATGCACTAGGATGTGAGGCGCGGAGAGGTCGGCGGAATGGCCGAGATCGTGAAGAGGCGAGCAGCGAGGTCCTTTGGTAACTTTAGGCGGACCGCTCGTGATCTAGTTATGTACCTCGCTTGATGCAGTGGTCCTCCGCGATCTTGGTCGTTAGGTATTCGGGGCTGGTGAGCTCGAGCCAGTTCCGAGTTTACGTGAGTGCTAGCGGCCGAGATTCATGTCCCCCTCGGTGCGATGTGGCAAACATCATCGGGAAATGTCGTCTTTTCTTTGAGCTTGTTTCACTGCGGCCGTCGAGCCGTGTGACGAAGCGTGCTTATAGGAGAGAATGCGGCGGCTTAGCGCGACTACGGATCGATGGCGGAGTTCGCCGCGCCCCTGCGATTATGCGCCTGCGAGACTTATGATTAGAGTGGGCGGTAGCGGTATATCATAACCATCTAGAGGCTTGTATGTTTTGATGTTATGTTAATGTGTTAAGTGTTATGTTAGGATAGCTTTGTGCTAAAATGTGATTTAGGAACACGGTTGGGGAAAAGGGTAAGCACAGGGGGTGAAAATGATGAACCTTAGAATATTACGGTTGAGACCTTAGATGTAAAGGTAGTCTTGAGTACAAGATTTTGCGAGTGATCCTTGTCAGTGCATTTTGCCTAGAAAATATTGTGTGATAAGTCTGCAGGTTGGGTAAATGAAAGTGGTATCTTTCGTGATGTGATTTAAGCAAGGTTGTTAGGATCGAGAAGCGAGAGTCGGCGTGTGAGGCTCGGGTTGAGGGCGTGTTGCGTGTCAACCGTGGCCGGAATGAGGTGGGGTCGACTACGGGTGGTCACTTGGTGGTAAGTCACGAGGGTGCTAGGCCCGAGTTTAGATGACCATCGTATGAGTTCGTGGATATGTTCGACACAGGCGGATCGTGAAGGCGGAGTGGCCTTAAGGAAGATCGAGGCTAGTAAGATAACCAAGTTGGAGGTGGTGACTCGAGGTTTGGAGAAGCGGCGATAAGCGGAAGTGTGAGTGCATTATCTTTGGAAGAGTTCGAGTTCGAGAAGAGTCTGACGAGTAAGGGTAGAGCGAGCATGTATTGCGAGCATAGATATGATCATTTCTTGTAAAGGGAGAAGGTCACGAAGGATGTATATTTTAGACCTCGGGAATCGCGTGCGATCAGGCACCATTTGTTGGGTCGCCGGAGTGACACTAGAACCTCGCGGCAAAGTGACAAAAGTTTGTGATGTTAGAGTGTTTCCTCGTGGACTTGGATATAAGTATTTGCGTGCGTGTGTTGTTTAAGTGGCGGTTGTGGCGTTGGCAACTTATTAGAAGAACTTTATCGTTATCAGTCTTGAGAAGGAACATTGGACGAATGTTTCTAAGGAGGAGAATGTTATACCCGTATTTCGGGTAGTATGCGTGGGGGCGTGCGTAGAAATTTTCGAACTTCTTTAGGCTTGGCGAATTCTTTTTGTGCACAACACGGTTAGAGTCGTTTTTAATGAAGCGTTTTCCACGACTTTCGTAGGGAATTTCGGCTATGTCATTTATAATTTTGCGGATTTTTAGAGGCGTAACATTTTGGACCAACAAGAGGCGACACTTGTCACCTCTAATTGGTGAAGGTTGGCGGACGAAATGGGCAGGATTGTACGTTTTTGTGTTGAATTGTGGTCAAGGGTTAGGTAGGATATTTTGTGTAGATGGATAAGGTTGCACGTGGCTTAATCTTGGCCTTACACTTGCTATGCACTTGTCTTCGTCTTGGCCATTGGTTGGCCTTCACTTGACCTATAAATACCCCATAGTTGATGAACTTTCTTCGTCAAAACTTGAGCAATCTACAAGTCTCAAAATACTCCCTCCCTCTTACTTACTTTAGTCAGCCACACTACCCCCCAGAAGCCTTGGCGAGAGGTCTACCCCACTGCCTAGTTGTTTTAGTATAATACCACTTGTTGTGGTATAGAAATACTCTCTAGTATTGTTATAATGCCCAAAATACTTTAGCCAAATACCTTGTAGTACTTTCCAAAGTACCCTTTTTACAAAAGCAGGAAAATACTATTATACTTTCCCTCGATCACTAAGCGAAACCCTAAGTAAATCTTCACCCGTAGTTGAAGTTATAGTAGAAGTTGGTTAGAACTTCTAAGGGTTGTTTGGAAGTCGGGCGCTCGGAGTAGGAGCTAAACCTTGCTCGGGATCGACATTTAAACTCGGATAATTTTGGGCTTATCGAGGTAAACACTCTTGACCTTATTGTAATTGGAAATTACATGTTGTAGGAATATATAGTTGAAGTATACTATATATAGAACTGAACATTATAATTGTGCGGCAATGTCTTTTGACTTAAGCTTTGAATAATACTTACGGCGATGTCTTGCGACTTAAGCACGAATTTAAATAAGAAGCTGAGCTGTAATTACATAGAATTTGTATTCTGATGAACTTGTGTAACATTCTTTGTGTAGTAGAATTGTACGTCGGTCGGGCGTGTTAACCCCACTGGTTGGCTTGGTGGCCGGCCTCGATAGAGAGGAGATTCTGTTATTTGCGGGAGGAGAGTCTTTGCCGAATTTTACGTAGAATATTCTCGTCGGGATCTAAAGATATTAATAGGCGCTTTGTGGCCTCTAGGTTGTAATGTCGTGTGGAGTAACACCTTGGCGAGAGTGTAGCCAAGCGGTTTGAGGTACTTGGGCGTTTTGCTATTAGTCGATGTCGTCGCGAGGTATGTGAACCTCTTCCTATCTCTTCTAGCATGATATGTGTGAACTATGTAATCGGTGAGCGTCGTGTGCTAAATGTATTTGATTGGTTTAAAACATAAAGTGTTATAACGGCTTTATGGGAAGTCGGTTATAACGACTTTATGTGGATAAGCAAATACTTTGTGGTTTCTAAAAGGTAGCGATTTGAATAATAAGCGGCTTGATATGTGTTAATAAAGAACTTGAAGTATTTCAAAGATTTATGAATCGTTTTGAAAGAATGAGTAGTACTTGGGTTTTGAAAGCTTAAGAGTTATACTAGCTTTATGGGAAGTTAGGTATAACGACTTAAGAATGTTTTCTTGATTTGGAAATCGAATGTGTATCGACAAACCAACTGCGGCGTTAATAAAAGGAAAATGTATTGACTAATGAAGTATTATTAAAACGATTAGAAACCTCCGTCTGCATAGAAGCTAAGATGAGACAAAATGATATTACATTTCTAGATCATGTTTGCTTAATAAGATTGATTATAAACAAGAATAACTTACTCACATATAAGACATATGTTTCTCAAGCGTTTAAAGGAGAATTATGTTTTAAAGGACTAAAACTATGAACTATGAAACCTTTTTCTAAAATGAGAAACTTGAGCATTGAAATTAGGCAAACTTGAGCGTTTGGAAAATAAGGTTGTTACTTGATTTTACAAAGGAAAGCATTTTGGTTTACTTAACAATGTTAGTCACTCCAATTTTATACTACGGTATCGGGTGACCTTTGTAAAGAAATAGATCTTAAAAGGAATTTAACGGACGTAGTACTTTAAGGTTAAAATCAGGACTTTGACATAAAATGAAAGTACCTTGAGTCGTGTGTAACTTGCTTATGCTTGTTGTTATGAAACTTGACCATGTTCGTGTAATAGCCTTGTTGTGCAGAAGCGTGTCCTACTCGATTACGGTTCATCGGGAATGTATCTCACGATTAGGGTCATCAGGAATGTATTTCACTTGATTGGGTCGTCAGGAATGTATTTCACTTGATTAGGGTCATCCGAATGTATTTCACTTGATTACGGGTCATCAGAATGTATTTCACTCGACTCTGGTTCATCAGGAATGTATATCACTTGACTAGGTTCATCAGGAATGTATTCAGCGACTACGGTTCATCCAGGAATGTATGTCACTTGATTCAAGATTAAATCAGAATGTATCTCACTTGATTCTGGGTCATCAGGAATGTATTTCACTTGATTAGGGTCATCAGGAATGTATTTCACTTGATTACGGGTCATCAGGAATGTATTTCACTTGATTCAGGGTCATCCAGGAATGTATTTCACTCGACTCTGGTTAAATCAGGAATGTATATCACTTGACTCTGGTTCATCAGGAATGTATTTCAGCGACTCACAGGTTCATCAGGAATGTATTCCACGCGTTTCTATATTGGGTCCATAAGATGGGCCAAGACCTGATATCGTATCACATGATTTGTACCTAGGCTGGCGGTGAGGAAGAAGTTCCACGGGCGTGAGGATGACTTTGAGGCGTGAGTCACGACTTGACATGGCTTCTATGTTGTGAGCGTAGTTTGGTTATCATACATGTCTCTGCTTTATATAGACTATTATGATTTCATTTCTGATATTTCTGATTTCACATACTTGGTACTGTTATCTTGACCTCCTTGAAGTGCGTTAAATCTGCGAGTAAAAGGTACATCGGTATCGACCCAGCTTTTAGGATCACGCTTTGTATTGGGAAGCCGTTCCTTGAGGCTTATCTTTTGGTATGTTACCACAGTGCAGTAGATGCTTATACATTCGGGGTATGGCGGGGCCACTGTCCGTCATAGCATTATAAAATCTTAAGTGCATGCTTGTTGTGGCGGGGTTTGTAAAAGGATAAGCGTTGGGTATTTATGTATATATGATGAAGGCAAGCTGTTTTGGTTGCTTTGTTTATTTATCTTTCTCTTAATTCATGTTCATGTTTTTTTATTTCATTGATTTTCTCGATGTTGTATCACTAGGGTGCCGGGGTAGGCACGATCCACGGGCAGGTTAGTCGTGTGATTCGTTTAGTGGCTAAAGGAAAGTATAATAGTATTTAGGGCTCTACGTAGAGGTAACTTTGGAAAGTACTACAAGGTATATGGGCTAAAGTATTTGGGCATTATAACAATACTTGGAGAGTATTTCTATACCACAAAAGGGGGTATTTATACGAGACAACTAGGCAAGGGGTACCTCTGGCCAAGACTTCGCTCGAGGGAGGCTCTCGGCGAGGCTTCTCAAAGAGGGGTTTGGCCAACTCAACTCACAAAGGGGAGGATTTCAAGACTTGGAAAATGATTTTAGGATGAAGAAGTTCATCAACTTAGAGGGTATTTATAGGTCAAGGAATGGCGACCCGATGGCGAATCCATCAAGTGTTAGGCAAGTGTAAGGCTAGGATTAAGCCATGTGCACCTTATCCGTCTACCACACCAACTTGCACAAATATCCTACCTAACCAATGCCACCTTTTTCGTCCATTTGCGCCCCACTTCCTTCGATGTGAGGTGACACATGTCACCCTCCGTTGGTCCAAAATGTTTCGTCTCTCGGAAAAATCCATAAAAATTATAAATGACATAGCGGAATTTTCCGCCCATGAAGTTTAGTAAAATGTTTAGTCGAGCGATTCTTTTAGTACTTGTGTACAAATTTCGAGCCTTGCCAACCTTAAGGCTTAAATTTCTATCGTGCGCCCTCGCGTACATACTCTGGAAATCTGGGTATAACATTCTCCCCTCGCCGAAACATTCGTCGAATGTTCCTTCTCAGGCGGATAAGCGATAAAGTTCTTCTAACAAGTTGCCAGCGCCACGCCTGACCACAAAATAACACGTTCTCTTCCAGCCTTACTCGTCGTGCCATTCTCGAACACGAACTTCTCTAGTATCGTACCATATTTGATCGTCGCTTGGTTCCAAAACTTTGAGTCACCGCCTCGAACTTGGTCATCTTACTAACCTCGATCTTCCCTTAAGGCCATTCCGGCCTTCGCGATCGGCTACGGTCGAACATATCCACGAACTCATATGATGGTCATCTAAACTTGGGCCTAGCACCCTCGTGACCTACCACTGGCGGGACCACGAGCTGATGTCGCGACCGAAGCAAGACGCGGTGCCTGCGGGCGCCCAAGTAGTCGAACAACATCGAGAAAATCGCGGAAATTAAAACTCATACATGATAACCAATGAAAAGAAAAGCAGGCTAACCAGCGGTTACCTTTTACGAAAAAATAACTAACACTGAGCGATTACAATCCACCTTGCATCGATTACTACTGACCTCTAAGAATTTTTATAACATCTCGGCGGGCGGGGCCCGCCATACCACAGATGTACAAAAAGTTCTACAACCGAGGAGCCGTACCAAGTGACAAAGTCTCAGAAGAATGGAGCTTTACGAGGCGAGCAGCGATCAAAGTGCGGATCAACAAGCGTTGTATCTCGACTGCGGCATGAGCGGCCCGAAGAGAAGTCGATTACAACAGTGCAGAGTATGCGAAGCAGAAAAAAATCACGTAAATGAAATCATAATAGTCTATAAGGAAAGCGGGAGACATGTATGATAACCAAACTCTGATACACCACGTATATCTGATTCGGTCAAATCAAATCACATCAAGTGAGGACTCGCCGAAAGATCATTACTCAGTGGGCGCATACTGCGTGGGCTGCAGCGTGTCGGTATGTCGACCCGATAACAAGATAGTACTCGCGGTGGGCGCGTACTCGTGGGCTGCAGCGTGTCGGTATGTCTGACCAATAACAAGATAATACTCCTGTGGGCGCATACTCGTGGGCTCCAGCGGGTCGGTATGTCGAACAAATACCGGATAATACTCGCGTGGGCCAGCGTACTCGTGGGCTGCAGCGTGTCGGTATGTCGAACAAATACCGGATAATACTCGCTGTGGGCGCGTGCTGCGTGGGCTGGCGTGTCGGTATGTCCAAACGGTTTACAAGATAACACTCACAATAGAAGCGTACGTGGGCTACCCAGCGTGTCGATATGTCCGAAGGATCAATATAGTGGAAGCATGCGTGGGCTACCCAGCGTGTCGATATGTCCATCATACCACCGATATCAGGCCCTCGTCGAGAGACTCGGTAGCACAAAGTCAAACACTTGCACAACAACAAACTATCACCACAAGCACGAGTTACACGCGACTCAAAGTACGCCCGTTTAAGTCGACAAAGCGGGTTCGACCCCAAAATACTACATTCTTTCCTGCCCGAAGACCTCTGCTGCGTAGAAACCATGCGATACTATCACCGTAGTATCACACACGTTAAATGTTTAAAACACGTCTTGAACACAATTAACATAACGTCAAGTATACCTTTTAAAAGTCGAGTAATTAACTCCTTTAAGGTCGAGTATTCCTACCTTTTAAAACCAAGTCATTTACTTTTCCCTTAAGAAAAGTTCGATATTTGAAAACAAGTGATTTATACTTTCAAACTCAAGTTACTTCTCTTTTCCAAAATCGATTACATTATCCTTTGCAATCCATTAAGTTCATTCTTTGGAATTTTAAGAAAAGTCGAACTTGTTATCAATGATTCTCGTTTAAGCGACCATGATCTAGGAAATGTAATATCATTTTGTCTTATCTTAGTTTCTATGCGGATGGAGGTTTCTACTGGTTTTAATATAATCAATTAGTGAAACCATTTCCTTTATTAAGCCCATTTGATGGTGTGTTCGATACTTGTTCCCACTTTGAAATCCATTTCACGTTCTTATGCCGTTATACCTAACTTCCCGTAAAGCTAGTATAACTCTTAAGTTTTCAAAAACCAAGTATCACTCATTACTGCGAATGAGGTTTACAACTTTTGAATACATTACAAAACTTTCACAATTCTAAGTTAAGTCTCTTATCTTACAAGATCAAGTCTCTTAACTTCTACCAATCAACAATAGTTCTTTTACTCGCATAAAGTTGTTATAATGACTTCCCATAAGCCGTTATAACCGGCTTTATGTTTAAATAACCAATTACCACGTAAACATTTATGAGACCAGAGGGCTCGTTAACTTTAAGCTGAGTGCCCATTACTAACGGATAAGACTTACTACTCTTACACCTAATGAAGCCCTTTACACTTGTAACAAGTCGAGACACAATTTGGAAAATCAATTTCCTTTAACACGTATGCGTCAACGCACTATATATTTCACAAATAGTCATCTTTGAAGAGGATAGGAAGAATCACATACCTCGCGACGATTATCGACACTAAGCAAAATGCTCCACGATACTATCTCCCAAGAAGAATATGTTACCGTAGTACTTGATCCTATAAGGGCCGTAAAGCGTCTATCAAACTCTAGTTTGAGCGTAGAGTAAACTAAGTACAAGGCCCTACATTCTCGGAAGTGGGAGAACTTCCTTTGTTTCTATTAACTTGCCACCTTTCACAAGGCCGAAATCAACAAGGCTACAGATCAAATCTAAGCCAACTTAACTATATGACCTCGGGCTCACAAATCTATACAAACTTAACTATAACGACCTCGGGCTCACAAATCTATTCAAACTCTAAATATATGACCTCGGGCTCACGGATCTATACTCTTATCACAGTACTAACTCAAAACCGGAGAAGGAAACTCTTTACCTTTTAGAAAAGCCCACAAAAGCCCTTTCCTACCACTTCTTCCGTCAACTCAACCACCGGCGCTTCCCGAGTTCACTGACACTTTTCCTTCTTGCGCGCTCAGCGGTTCCTGGGCGGGTTTCTCAAAAACCTAGAGAGAAGGGAGAGGGGTTTTCTCTTGGGAGGTTTGAAATGAAATGGCCAAGTCTTCCAGACTTGGCCTAAAATAGGCTTCTATCATTTGGTCAAAGGATGGGAGGACACTTGTCACCCTCATAGGCTCGCTATAAAAATATCACGATTTTCTCCTTTACATGAGAAAATCCGCCTCGGCGCCCGCGGCCGCCTTGTGGCCAGCTCTTTCTCAGAAAAATAATTGCAGCGTCTGGCGCGCGTCCACGCATTCGGCGCGCGGCGCCAACACCGCCAGACCCTCGGTACAATCGGCGCGCGTACGCTCTCGGCCGCGTACTGAACCCTGAGCGAAGTCAACGCTTTGCCAGTGCGCGCCAAACTTGAAACTTCCATAACTTTTGACTCAGATGTCAATCGGCGAGCGGTTGGTTGCGTTGGGACCTAGATTCAACGGACTACACACTAGGCCTTTTAAACACCTTACAATCCTTAACAACTGGGGTCCGATACTCAAGGTAAACTCAAAATCCTTCCGACACATGTTTGCCAACTTATCTATCCTCACAGAATTTACGGTGTAACATTCTTCCCCGCCGAAACATTCGTCCCGAATGTTCCTTCTAAATCTTGAGAACACGTGCGCGGTATAGTCTTCACTACTATACCTGCAAAACTCATTTATGCCTCTCGTGGCCATAATATAGAAATCACGCGTCTCAATTCCATTCTTGAAATCACCTCTAACGTGCAAACATCACTATTTTCTCCTCCCTTGGTCTAAAGGATACTCTCGCTTACTCGGCGTACCTTCGTACACTCGCACCTCTCTAGTACCGTTCCACAATTCGATCCTTCTTGTTTCTACCACCGAGTCACTACCTCCGACTCGTCCGTCTTACTAATCCACGTCATGGAAGCTACCACTTCCATATAAACTACCCGTGGAATCATCACACAAAACTCCATGTATACCATACCTCAGGCAAGGATTAACGATGAAGCTTCTACCAGGCGGCCTTACATCTAAGGTCTCAGTATTATAAATTCTAAGGTTCAAAATTTTTCTCATCTGACTTACCCTCTTTATTAACCATGCTTCCAAATCACATTATATCCAAGCTACGAACATAGCACTCGACACATCACCGACATCAAGCATACAATACTCAGAGGTTAAGAACATACTGTAACTATTGCTTCACTTCCATTCTTGTCGTTCTACTCATGTTCTTTCGACACGGCGCCAAAGGAGGAGGTGAATCGTCCACGATCCGATCGAAAGTGAATCTCGACCTCGCTATCTGCGGTGGGACAATTCCTTGCAAAATGGCGGCTGGCGCGTGTAAAGCAGATTCCCCTATTAGCGACACTCCCCATCGTGGAGCCTACCCTGATAGTCCAGCGAGGTAAGGGTGGTCCCGTCGAATAACGTCACGATCCCCAAAACCGAAACCTTGGAGCCACGACCTGCTCACGAACTTTTCGAGCGTCACGGCGGCGAGGTGGAGCACTCCGTCTTGGCGGAGGCGCATAACTAACTTCTGCGAAATTTGCCTGCCCGAAAGGTCACCAAGGACCTGCGCCTTGGCCCTACTCTGCTGATCTTGGTCGTTCCGTCGACTCTCGTGCCTCGCATCAGTGCGTGAGCTGCGTGCGGGCAATGTCCGTGCGGTGAAGAGCTACTCGAGCAACTCTGCGCCAAATAGTCATCAAGCCTGTGACATAGCGGTGCACTCTGTCCTCCGTATCGGCTACTAGCAGCGGGGCGTGCCGAGCTAGTGAGTTAAACTCCACGTTGTACTCTGAGCCGTGCGCGGATTACGCCTCAGCATCAAAAATCGTCGGCGAGTCCTCGCAAATGCGTGGAGGCGAAATGTGCAAGAAATGCCTCGAGAACTTCGTCCCGTCATTTGGAAGTGCATGCCCTCCCGGGGCGGCTCGCGAATCAAACGATCGGCTGCGGTATCACGCGGCCGATGCGAACCTAGGACCAGCGGCTCGGTCTCCGTGCCTTGATCACTCTCGTGATCGGCTAGCGTCGGATGAACTCCTGCGGATCATCCTCGGGCCTCGACCGTAGAACTCTGGCGGGCCTGACTCGAAAAGTCCGCGACCTCGAACTATCCGATCTCGGGTGAACCGCTGGTGCTCTTTGGGCTAGCTGCGTCCGGCCTATCCTCGTGTCGGCCTGACCACGGCGATAAGCGGGCGACTCGCGTAACCCGTCTCATCTGCTCCGGGCCAGGTGGGGTGGAGGCTCGAGTCTTGTGGTCTCTGTAGAGGCGCCATTTGCTCTCTGCTCGCGACTCCTCTGCTGCCTTGCCGCCACGGGCCACTGGTTGCCTTCGCGAGGCATAAGCGGTAAAAGCGAAACACGTCGGAGGGTCGACTTACAACCGGCTCTGAGGCGCGATCTCGGAATGAGAAGAATAGAAACCAATCCTAAATGTCCCATGACCTCACGATTATAGATGTGGTGCACAACACGTCGATAATCGAGACTCTACTTAGACGCAGTGCATGCGTAGACACTTTCAGAGGACTAAGCGCTCTGATACCACATCGCGACCGGCAAGCGGCCCGGTGCCTTACGGGCACCAGTAGTCAAACAACGTCGAGAGAAAATCGCGGAAATTAAAACTCATACATGATAACCAATGAAAAGAAAAGCAGGCTAACAGCGGTTACCTTTTACGAAAAAATAACTAACACGAGCGATTACAATCCACCACGTCGATTACTACGGACCTCTAGAATTTTTATAACATCTCTGGCGGGATGGGGCCCGCCGTACCCACGAATGTACAAAAGTTCTACAACTTGAGGCAGTACCAAGTGACAAAGTCTCAGAAGGAATGGAGCTTTACGAGGCTGAGCAGCGATCAAAGTGCGGATCAACAAGCGTTGTATCTCGACTGCGGCGTGACGCGGCCCAGAAGAAGTCGATTACAACAGTGCAGGTATGCGAAGCGAGAAAAAAATCGTAAATGAAATCATAATAGTCTATAAGGAAAGCGGGAGACATGTATGATAGCAAACTACGATTACACCACGTATATCTGATTCGGTCAAATCAAATCACATCAAGTCGAGGACTCGCGCGAAAGATCATTACTCAAAGTGGGCGCGTACTCGTGGGCTGCAGCGTGTCGGTATGTCGACCCGATAACAAGATAGTACTCACGGTGGGCGCGTACTCGTGGGCTGCAGCGTGTCGGTATGTCCCACGATAACAAGATAATACTCGCGTGGGCGTACTGCGTGGGCTACCCAGTCGGTATGTCGAGCAAATACCGGATAATACTCACTGTGGGCGCGTACTGCGTGGGCTGGCGTGTCGGTATGTCGAACAAATACCGGATAATACTCGCTGTGGGCGCGTACTGCGTGGGCTGCAGCGTGTCGGTATGTCCAAACGGTTTACAAGATAACACTCACAATAGAAGCGTACGTGGGCTGCAGCGTGTCGATATGTCCCCGAAGGATCGATATAGTGAGCGTACGTGGGCTACCCAGCGTGTCGATATGTCCATCATACCGCCGATATCAGGCCTCGGTCGAGAGACTCGGTAGCCAAAGTCAAACACTTGCACAACAACAAACTATCACCGCAAGCACGAGCGAGTTACACCTGACTCAAAGTACGCCCGTTTAAGTCGACAAGCGGGTTCCGACCCCAAAATACTACATTCTTTCCTGCCTTGAAGACCTCTCTTTGCGTAGAAACCATGCGATACTATCACCGTAGTATCACACATTAAATGTTTAAAACACGTCTTGAACACAATTAACATAACGTCAAGTATACGCTTTTAAAAGTCGAGTAATTAACTCATTTAAGGTCAGTATTCCTACCTTTTAAAACCAAGTCATTTACTTTTCCCTTAAGAAAAGTTCGATATTTGAAAACAAGTGATTTATACTTTCAAACTCAAGTTACTTCTCTTTTCCAAAATCCGATTACATTATCCTTTGCAATCCATTAAGTTCATTCTTTGGAATTTTAAGAAAAGTCGAACTTGTTATCAATGATTCTCGTTTAAGCGACCATGATCTAGGAAATGTAATATCATTTTGTCTTATCTTAGTTTCTATGCGGATGGAGGTTTCTCTTGGTTTTAATATAATCGATTAGTGAAACCATTTCCTTTATTAGCCCATTTGATGGTGTGTTCGATACTTGTTCCCACTTTGAAATCCATTTCACATTCTTATGCCGTTATACCTAACTTCCCATAAAGCTAGTATAACTCTTAAGTTTTCAAAAACCAAGTATCACTCATTACTGCGAATGAGGTTTTACAACTTTTGAATACATTACACGACTTTCACAATTCTAAGTTAAGTCTCTTATCTTACAAGATCAAGTCTCTTAACTACGCGATCAACAACCGTTCTTTTACTCACGTAAAGTTGTTATAAGCGACTTCCCGTAAAGCGTTATAACCCATTTATTTTAAATAACGATTACCACGTAAACATTTATGAGACCAAGAGGGCTCGTTAACTTTACTTAGAGTGCCCATTACTAACGGATAAGACTTACTACTCTTACACTAATGAAGCCATTTACGCTTGTAACAAGTCGAGACACAATTTGGAAAATCAATTTCCTTTAACACGTGTCGTCAACGCACTATATATTTCACAAATAGTCATCTTTGAAGAGGATAGGAAGAATCACGTACCTCGCGACGATTGTCGACACTAAGCAAAATGCTCCGCGATCTTATCTCGTAAGAAGAATATGTTACACGTAGTACTTGATCTATAAGGGCCGTAAAGCGTCTATCAAACTCTAGTTTGAGCGTAGAGTAAACTAAGTACAAGGCCCTGCATTCTACGGAGTGGAATGAGAACTTCCTTTGTTTCTATTAACTTGCCACCTTTCAAGGCGAAATCAACAAGGCTACAGATCCAAATCTAAGCCAACTTAACTATAACGACCTCGGGCTCATAAATCTATACAAACTTAACTATAACGACCTCGGGCTCACAAATCTATTCAAACTCTAAATATATGACCTCGGGCTCACGGATCTATACTCTTATCACAAGTACTAACTCAAAACCCGAGAGAGGAAACTCTTACCTTTTAGAAAAGCCCACAAAGCCCTTTCCTACCACTTCTTGTCAACTCAACCACGGCGCTTCCCACAAGTTCTGACACTTTCCTTCTTGCCGCTCAGCGGTTCCCTAAGGCGGGTTTCTCAAAAACCTAGAGAGAAGGGAGAGGGTTTTCTCTTGGGAGGTTTGAAATGAAATGGCCAAGTCTTCCAGACTTGGCCTAAAATAGGCTTATCATTTGGTCAAAGGATGGGAGGACACTTGTCACCCTCATAGGCTCCTTATAAAAATATCACGATTTTCTCCTTTACATGAAAATCCGCCTCGGCGCGCCATGCGCGGCGCCAGCGCTTCTCGAAAAATAATTGCAGCGTGCGGCGCGCGACCTGCATTCGGCGCGGCGGCAACACCGCAGACCCTCGGTACAATCGGCGCGCGGCCACGCTCTCCGGCGCGCGTACTGAACCCTGGCGAAGTCAACTGCTTTGCTTGCTTGCGCCAAACTTGAAACTTCCATAACTTTTGACTCGATGTCGATCGGTGAGCGGTTGGTTGCGTTGGGACCTAGATTCAGCGGACTACACTAGGCCTTTTAAACACCTTACAATCCTTAACAACTGGGGTCCGATACTCAAGGTAAACTCAAAATCCTTCCGACACATGTTTGCCAACTTATCTATCCTCTAGAATTTACGAGGTGTAACGGTGACCCGCTCGAAGCAGGCGCGGGTTGGCGCAACATAGCTGACAGGCCAACAACGCATCAAGCTCTTGTTTCACGATCGGAACAATCTTACCTATCTGGTCATGAAAGCTACCACTTCCATTTTACACTACGAGAATTTTCCCACAATTACTCGCGTCTGCTTATACGTTCGACAAAGATCACATGAAGTCTTGTACTCGAGCGGCGCACATCTAAGGTTTCATTGTAATATTCTAAGGTTCGTCATTTTCTCACCCCAGGCTTACCCTTTTTCACTAACGGGTTTCTAAATTACATTTTAACCTGGCGCTATCCGAACATAACACTAAACACGTCATCATAACATCAATACAAACAAGTCTCAGAGGTTAAGGATATACACGAAAATAGGCGGTTCAAAGGGCCGCTAAGCTGGGAACTTCCACGCGACCTCTGCCGGTAACTGGGTGTATGAGCATCTGCCTAGCTATGGAAGGTGAAGAACCCATGGTGATCCGTGATGCTGTGCTATTCTACCGTTGCCCACAGTCGGACGATCTCGCCGGATGGCCACGTTGGCGCAAGAATAACAATCTCCCAGTTAGTATGACACTCTCCCTTATGAAGTTTTCCACAGCCACAGCGATACAAGGCGACCTCGTCCGGCGAGCACTCCTACTCCGCCGAAAATCTGAAACAGGAGCCCTAACACGCTCACTGAATACCCAGAAGGTCCAGAAAGCGTGGAGGACCACTGCATCTTGGCGGAGTACATAACTGGTCTGCTTGGCGGCGGTCGCCTCGAAAGTCACAAGGACCTGCATTACGGCCCTCTTCTGGCGATCTTGGTCGTTCAAGTCGATTTCTCCGCTCGCGTCGAGTGCGTAAGCTGCGTGCGGGCAATGTCGTGCGGTGAAGAGCTACACCGAACAACTACGCTAGGCAATCGTGAGCCACTGTAACATATCGGTGCACTCGATCCTCCGTACTAGCTACTAATGCGGGGCGTCACGGGCCAATGAGTCGAACTCCACATTGTACTCCGAGCCGTCGCGGATTACGCGACACCAAAAATGCATCGGCGAGCCCTCGCCATCTGTGGAAGCGAGAATGTGCAAGAAATGCTCCTGAGAACTCGTCCCGTATAGTGGAAGTGCATTCTCTCCCGGGGCGGCTCGCGAATCAAACGGTCGGCTAGCGGTATCACGCGGCCGATGCGAACCTAGGACCAGCGGCTCGGTCTCCGATGCCTTGATCACTCTCGTGATCGGCACTTATGGCGTCGGATGAACTCCTGCGGATCATCCTCGGGCCTCGACCCGTAAAACTCTGGCGGGTTACATCTCGGAAAATCCGTATCCTCGAACTATCGATGCAGGGTGAACCGGCTGGTGCTCTTTGGCTACTGCGTCCGGCTATCCCCAATCGCCTGACCACGGCCGTGGCGGGCCAGCTCGCGTAACCCGTCTCCTCTGCTCGGTGTGGGATGGAGGCTCAGTCTTGTGGTCTCTGTAGAAGCGCTGCATTGCTACTCATGACTCCTCTGTGTCTTGCCGCCACGGGCGGGTTGCCTTAGCGGAGGCATAGCGGTGAAAGCAATGCGTCGAGAGGGTCCGACTTATCACCTGACTCTAAGGCACGATCTCGGAATGAGAAGAAGAAACCAATCCTAAATGTCCTGCGGACCTCACGATTATAGATGTGGTGCACAGCGATAATCAGACTACTAGACGCGGTGCTGTAGACACCGGATTAAGCGCTCACGATGCCACTTTTGTCACCCGTTCGGGGCAGTGGTGATGCCTTACCGGGCACCACTGGTGATCTGACATCGGAGAAAAACCAGTGAAATGAAAACTTAAACATTTAAATAGACATGGATCAAGATAAAGAAAATAGACCGACCAAAGCGGTTGCCTTTAAACATATATATATGTATAGACATTTGAGCGATTACAATCCTTACAGCCACTTGCCTGTGATTGCTCTGGACCTCTAAGATTTTTACAACAACTATGACGGGACGGGGCCGCCGTACCCACGAATGTACAGAACCTACGGACTCGGGTAGCATGCAAAGATAAGCCTCAGGAAGGCAGACTTCCCAATATCTTTGAAAGGTGATCCTATAATCGGGGATCGACAAGATGTAACTCTACTGCGGCGTGAGCACGGCCCGAAGGAGGTCGATGGCGGTACAGTATGTGAAACTGTAAATACTGTAAATGAAATCATAATAGTCTATATAAAGCAGGAGACATGTATGATAACCAAACTACAGTACACGCATATAACAGTTATATCAAGTCAGGGACTCGCCTCCAGTCGTTACTCAAATATAACGATGGGTCTCGCGCCATAACATCAATCATGCGTGGAATACCTTCCAGCTGCCGTGATCTATGATATAATAACACGAAAGTACACTGAACACGAGTCCTACGATGCCAAAGCCGTACTAACAATATAATACAACCAAACCACGAAGGCGACACGGCAAATCTGGCGACTACGGATACCAAGGCGGCCACGTGGTGGCCGGGGCAAATGCGAGGGCTAACTACGGTACAGTAGTATCGCGAGAATTCGTCACTCTGTTGAACTAGGCAAGTCACGAGGGCTAACTACAGTACGAGGCGAATCGACCACGAGGCAGGGCAATCTGGCAAACCACGGTACCAAGGCGAATAGTAAGAAACCTCGTGGAGAGCTAGTCCGTGGAATAACACTATCAGCGGGGGCGTGCGGTGGAATTCTCGTCCTGTGCGAATGCGTCCAAGTAAGTTCTCGACAAGTCAGCGACCTCAGCCGAGAGCGGTAGTATAGAAACACAATTCTTGCACAACAAAGGCTATCACAACAAGCATAGGCAAGTTTCACAACAACAAGCATAGGCAAGTTATACCTGACTCGAGTACTTTCATTTTATACCAAAGGTGGGTTTTAACCTAAAGTACTACGTCGTTAAATTCCTTTTAAGAGATCCATTCCTTTTATAAAAGTCACCCGATACCCTTAGTATAAAAATAGAGTGACTTACGTCTTTTAAGTAAACCAAAACAACTTCCATACTTTCCTTTTTAAAACCAAATTAAGGCGATATCATGCCTTCTTTTAGACAAAACACTTCTCTTTTTAAAGTCAAGTTACCACATTAAAACCAATGATAAAACCACTCTTTTGTTTTCATAAAGTCGTTATAACTAACTTCCCGTAAAAACATTATAACACTTTATGTTTTAAACAATTTAAAACAATGCCTTTCTTTTCCCTAAAGTTCGGTTTGCCCGATTTCAATTACTCAAGTCTCTTTATTTAGAAAAGTTTCATAGTTCGATGTCTTAATCTCATTTAAAACAATTGAGTAACATATTCCATATGTGTGAGCAATTTATTCTTGTTTATAACCATCTTATTAAAGCGACCATGATCTAGAAAATGTAATATCATTTTGTCGTCTTAGTTTCTATGCGGATGGAGGTTTTACTTGGTTTTAATAATACTTCATTATTGATACATTTTCCTTTATTAGCTTTGCGATGGTTTGTCGATACTCGTTACGATTTCGAAATCGATAAAACATTTCTCCTTTTAAAACCAAGTACTCATTACTCGCGAATGAGGTTTCACACAAAATTCATATTAATTCATTCAAGTCAAGTCTCTTATCTTTTAAGATCGAGTCTCTTAACTTCTAAAAATCGATAAACCATTTCTCTTTACCATTCTTAAGGCGTTATACCTAACTTCCCATAAAGCTAGTATAACTTTTATGTTTTCAAAATCAAGTATTACTCTCGCTTTCAAGCGGTTTCTTAATCTTTGAAATCTTTGAGATTCTTTATTATTCGGGCTTAAGTCAAAAGACATTGTAAATGCGTCACGTCTACCTTACTATATATATATTCTTTTAAAATATCATGCTCGATAGTATAGGAGAATCACGTACATGCGGCGATTATCATTATAAGCAAAAGCGCTCATGACTATAACGGCTAGCCTTGACCACCTTCCAGTAGTTCATGCTACTCGCGGAACATTCAACCAAAAGGTTATAAGTCTCTTGTAAATCTGATCCTATGTAAATCTGATTTAATCTTCTACTTATATATTAACTTACGATGCGATTTGATTCAAGTCTTTTACGTAATATCCTTACATTACAGTTGATTCTCTTATATGAATCTTATATTCATTTATATACTACTACTGATGTAATTTCCAATTACAATAGAAGGACAATAGTATTTACCTCGATAAGCCCCAAAATTATCCAAGTTTAAAGTCGATCTGAGCAGGTTTAGCTCTACTCAGTGCGCTCCAATTCGCTCAAGAAACCCTTAGAAGTTCTACCTGACTTCTACTTAGTACTCTAACCAATTATGGAGATTTTCCATAGGGTTTCGTTTAGTGGCTAAAGGAAAGTATAATAGTATTTCAGACTCTACGTAGAGGTAACTTTGGAAAGTACTACAAGGTATATGGGCTAAAGTATTTGGGCATTATAACAATACTTGGAGAGTATTTCTATACCACAAAAGGGGTATTTATACGAGACAACTAGGCAAGGGGTACCTGGCCAAGACTCGCTCAGGGGAGGCTCTCGGCCAAGGCTTCTCGAGAGGGGTTTGTGAACTCGACTCACAAAAGGGAGGGATTTGAAGACTTGGAAAATGATTTTAGGATGAAGAAGTTCATCAACAGAGGGTATTTATAGGTCAAGGAATGGCCAACCAATGGCGAATCCGTCAGTGTTAGGCAAGTGTAAGGCTAGGATTAAGCCATGTGCACCTTATCCATCTACCACGCGGCTTGCACGACTATCTACCTAACCAATGCCACCTTTTAGTCCATTTGCGCCAGCTTCCGATGTGAGGTGACACATGTCACCCTCCGTTGGTCCAAAATGTTTCGTCTCTCGGAAAAATCCATAAAAATTATAAATGACATGGCGAATTTTCCCGCCTTGAAGTTTAGTAAAGCGGCCGTCGAAAAAGCGATTCTTTTAGGTACTTGTGTACAAATTTGAGCCTTGCCAACCTTAAGGCTTAAATTTCTATCGTCGCCCTCACGTACATACTGCGGAAATCTGAGGTATAACATTCTCCTCGCCAGAAACGTGCGTCGAATGTTCCTTCTCAAACGGATAGCGATAAAGTTCTTCTAACAAGTTGCAGCGCCACACGCGAAATAACAGCGTTCTCTTCCCTTACTCGTCGTGCCATTCTCGAACGCGAACTTCTACAGTATCGTACCATATTTGATCATCGCTTGGTTCCAAAACTTTGGAGTCACCACCTCGAGCTTGGTCATCTTACTAACCTCGATCTTCCTTAAGGCCATTCCGGCCTTGCGATCGCTCGGTGAACATATCCACGAACTCGTATGATGGTCATCTAAACTTGGGCTAGCACCCTCGTGACCCTACCACTGGCGGGACCACGAGCGACCCGCTCGATACGGGCGCGGGTTGGCGCAACATAGACCCGACCAACAACGCGTCAAGCTCTTGTTTCACGATCCGGAACAATCTTACCTATCTGGTCATGAAGCTACCACTTCCATTTTACACTACGAGAATTTTCCCACAATTACTCCGCGTCTACTTATACATTACGACAAAGATCACCCGCAAAGTCTTGTACTCGAGCGGCGCACATCTAAGGTCTCAGCGTAATATTCTAAGGTTAAATCATTTCTACCCCAGCTTACCCTTTTTCACTAACCGGGTTTCTAAATAACATTTTAGCCTGTGCTATCGAACATAACACTAAACACATCATCATAACATCAATACAAACAAGTCTCTAGAGGTTGAGGATATACTGAAAATAGGCGGTTGAAAGGGCCGCTAAGCTGGGAACTTCCACGAGACCTCTGTGCGTGGCTGTGGTGTATGAGCATCTGCCTGGTATGGAAGGTGAAGAACCATGGCCCGATCCGTGATACGTGCTATTCTACGCTGCCCACAGTCGGACAGTCTCGCGGATGGCCTGTTGGCGCAGAATAACAATCTCCCAAGTTAGTATGACACTCTCCCTTATGAAGTTTTCCACAATGGCTTTGAGACAAGGGCGACCTCATCCGGTGAGCACTCCTCCACGAAAATCTGAAACACAGGAGCCCTAACACGCTCCTGAATACCACGAAGGTCCGAAGGTGTGGAGGACCACTGTCTTGGCGGAGGTGCATGCTAGTCTGCTTCTGAGGCGGTCCGCCTCGATAGTCGCAGGACCTGCTGTTACGGCCTCTTACTGATCTTGGTCATTCGTCGATTTCTCGCTCGCATCCAGTGCATAAGCTGCGTGCGGGCAATGTCCGTGCGGTGAAGAGCTACGAACAACTTTCTGCTCGCAATCGCCGAGCCACATAACATATCGGTGCACTCGATCCTCCATACTAGCTACTAATGCGGGGCGTCTGGGCCGATGAGTCGAACTCCACATTGTACTCCCGACCGTCGCCCGTTCTGCGCAACACCAAAAATGCATCGGCGAGCCCTCGCCGTGCATCTGGAAGCAAGAAATGTGCAGAAATGCTCGCGAGAACTCGTCCGTATAGTTGGAAGTGCATTCTCTCCGGGCGACTCGCGAATCAAACGATCATTGCGGTATCCGCGGCCGATCTGCGAACCTAGGACCAGCGACTCGGTCTCCGATGCCTTGATCACTCTCATGATCATTATGCTGTCGGATGAACTCCTGCGGATCATCCAGGCCTCGACCCGTAAAACTCTGGCGGGTTACGTCTCGGAAAATCTCGTATCCTCGAACTATCGATGCAGGGTGAACGGCTGGTGCTCTGGGCTGCTGCGTCGCCTATCCCCAATCGGCCTGACCACGGCCGTTAAGCGGGCCCGCTCCTTGTAACCCATCTCCTGCTCCGGTGTGGGGTGGAGGCTCAGTCTTGTGGTCTCTGTAGAGGCGCATTGCTACTCGCGACTCACTCTGTATCTTGCCATACGGGCGGGTTGCCTTGGCGGAGGCATAGCGGTGAAAGCAATGCGTCGAGAGGTCGACTTATCACACGGCTCTAAGGCACGATCTCGGAATGAGAAGAAGAAACCAATCCTAAATGTCCTGCGGCCTCACGATTATAGATGTGGTGCCTGACAGATAATCGAGACTACTGAACACGATGCGTAGACACTTTTCGAGGATTAAGCGCTCGATACCACTTTTGTCACGACCGTTCGGGGCGTGGTGATGCCTTACCGGGCACCTGGTGATACAACATCGAGAGAAAAACCGTGAAATGAAAACTTAAACATTTAAATAGACATGGATCAAGATAAAGAAAATAGACCAACCAAAGCGGTTGCCTTTAAACATATATATATGTATAGACATTTGAGCGATTACAATCCTTACAACCACACTTGTGATTACTGAGACCTCTAGATTTTTACAACAACTATGGCGGGACGAGGGCCACGTACCACAGATGTCTGAACCTCTGGACTCGGGTAGCATGCAAAGATAAGCCTCGAAGGAAGCAGCTTGATATCTGAAAGGTGATCCTATAATCGGGGATCGACAGCGAGTGTAACTACTGTGGCGTGACGCGGCCCAGAAGGAGTCGATCTGCAATTACAGTATGTGAAGCGTAAATCGTAAATGAAATCATAATAGTCTATATAAGCGGGAGACATGTATGATAGCAAACTACGGTACACACGTATATGATTATATCAAGTCGGGGACTCGCCCTCCAGTCATTACTCGAATATAACGATGGGTCTCCGCCCATGCGTCAATCGTGCCCGTGGAATACCTTCCTCAGTGGCGATCTATGATATGATAACACGAAGTACACTGAACACCAAGTCCTACGATGCCAAAGCGTACTAACAATACAATACAGCAAACCACGAAGGCGACCGGGGCAAATGCTGGACTACGGATACGAAGGTCGGCCACGTAGCTGGCGGGGCAAATCTGAGCTAACTACCAGTACGGCCGTATCACGAGACCGTCACTCTGTTGAACTAGGCAAGTCGCGAGGGCTAACTACGGTACGAGGCGAATCGGCCACGAGGCGGGGCAAATCTGGCCAGACCACCGGTACCAAGGCGAGCGATGAAACCTGCATGGAGAGCTAGTCCGTGGAATAACACTATCAGCGGAGGCGTGCAGTGGAATTCTCCGTCCTTTGCCGATGCGTCGAGTAAGTTCTCAACAAGTCAGCAGGCCCTCCAGTGAGAGGCGGTAGTATAGAAACACAATTCTTGCACAACAAAGGCTATCGCGATGTTACACCAGTGAATTCTAGAAGATAGATTAGTTGACAAGCGTGTGTTGGAAGAATTTTGAGTTTACTTTGGAGTGTTGGACCCGGTTGTCAAGGATTGTAAGGTGTTTAAAAGGCCTGAGTGTGTAGTCAGTTGAATCTAGGTCCCAGCCTTGACGAACCGTTCGTCGATGGGACATCGAGTCAAAAGTTATGGAAGTTTCAAGTTTGGCGCGATCAGTAAGCGATGATTTCGGTTCGGGGTTGTATGGCCCCAGGAAGCGAGGGCGCGCCGATTATCTTGGTCGCGGGTGTTGAAGCCGCGGCCGGGCAGGGCGCGGCCGGTTCGCGTGTTAAATTAATTTACGAAGTATAAGCGCCTTGGCCGTGTGAGACATGGCGTAAGCGGGATTTTCTGCGGAAAAGGCTAAAAATCGGGGATATTTTATAAAGAGCCTATGGGAGGGTGACAAGTGTCCCTCCCGTCCTTTGACCGACGAAAAGAGGCATACTTTAGGGCGAGTCTTGGAAGACTTGGCCATTTCTTATCAAACCCTCCCGAGAAAACCCTCTCCGCTTCTCTCTAGTTTTGAAGAAAAACCTTGCCTTAGGAGAGATTGTTGGAGGCGGCAAGAAGGAAAGTGTGGGTAAACTTGTGGGAAGCGGTGGATGAGTTGTGGAAGAAGCGGTAGGAAAGGGCTTTTGTGGACTTTCAAAGGTAAGAGTTTCCACTTCTCTTGGATTTGAGTTAGTACTTGTGATAGTAGTATAGATCTGTGAGCACAGAGGCTGTTATATTTAAGTTTGTATAGATTGTGAGCAGAAATGTTATAGTTAAGTTTGTATAGAATTGTGAGCTGAAATTTGTTGTAGTTGAGTTGCATGGATTTGGATCTTGTTGTCTGTGGAAAACCGAAGTGGGCATGTTAGCCTTAAGATTGTAACTACCTTTTGGTGACAAAGTTAGTCGTTGCATGTTATATAGAAGGAAATTGTGGTAGTTGAAGATGTTTAGGGTTAGACATCATGTTAACCTAAAACTTGAATTGAAAGAGAATTGAAAAGGGTTTAGAATGGAGTTCTTGTTTTCGACCTTGGATAAAAGGTAGTAAGTTAAAGTAGAACCGGGGGCTTTGCTTTTAGCTTATTCTCGTTCGGAACTAGAAGTTAATAGATGTCTTATGACCGCATAGGATTGAGGCGCTACGAGTAGCGTATCTATGAAGGGTTCAATCTGTGGGGCGTTTTGCTTTTTGTCGGCAATCGTCGCGAGGTATGTGATTCTTCCTATCCTCTTGACATGACTATTTGTGAAATATATAGTGCGGTTGGCCTTGCGTGTGTTAAAGAAATTGATTTTCCAAATTGTGTCTTGACTTGTTATGAAGTGTAAAGGGCTTCGTTATGTGTAAGAGTAGTAAGTCTTATCAGATTAGTAATGGGCCTTTCGGTGCTTAAAGAATGAGCCCTCTTGGTCTCGTAAATGTTTATGTGGTAATTGGTTGGTTTAAAACATAAAGGGGTTATAACGGCTTTATGGGAAGTTAGTTATAACAACTTTATGTGAGTAAAAGAAACGGTTGTTGATTGGTGGAAGTTAAGAGACTTGATCTTGTAAGATAAGAGACTTAACTTAGATTTGTGAAAGTTTTGTAATGTATTCAAAAGTTGTAAAACCTCGTTCGTGAGTAATGAGTAATACTTAGTTTTGAAAACTTAAGAGTTATACTAGCTTTATGGGAAGTTAGGTATAACGGCATAAGAATGTGAAATGGATTTGAAAGTGGGAACAAGTATCGAACACGCATTCTTGCTAATAAAGGAAATGGTTTCGACTAATTGATTATATTAAAACGGTAGAAACCTCCGTCTGCATAGAAACTAAGATAAGACAAAATGATATTACATTTCCTAGATCATGTTGCTTAAATGAGAATCATTGATAACAAGTTCGACTTTTCTTAAAATTCCAAAGAATGAACTTAATGGATTGCGAAGGATAATGTCTTGGATTTTGGAAAGAGAAGTAACTTGAGTTTGAAAGTATAAATCACTTGTTTTCAAATATCGAACTTTTCTTAAGGGAAAAGTAAATGACTTAGTTTTAAAAGGTAGGAATACTTGACCTTAAAGGAGTTAATTACTTGGACTTCTAAAAAGTATACTTGGCGTTATGTTAATTGTGTTTGAAATGCGTGTTCTAAACATGAATGTGTGTGATACTACGTGTGATAGTATCGTATGGTTTCTACGTAAGAGAGGTCTTTGAAGGTAGGAAAGAATGTAGTATTTTGGGGTTGGAACCGGTTTGTCGACTTAAGCGAAGGTACTTTGAGTTGTGTGTAACTTACTGTGCTTGTGGTGATAGTTTCGTTGTTGTGCAAGTGTTTGACTTTGTGCTCTGGAGTCTCTCGGCGGAGGCGGATATCGGGTGGTATGATGGACATATCGACACGTTGGGTAGCCCGGGTATCTTCCACTATATTGATCCTTTGGGACATATCGACCGCGTTGGGTAGCCACGGGTATGCTTATTAGGAGTGTTATCTTGTAAAGCTGGTTTGGACATCTTGACACGTTGGGTAGCCGCGGTATCGTCCGCGATGAGTATTATCTTGTTATTGGTTGGGACATCGACACGTTGGGTAGCCGGTATCGTCCACGATGAGTACTATCTTGTTATTGGGTTGGACATCTTGACACGTTGGGTAGCCCGGTATCGTCCACTTTGAGTAATGATCTTTGGCGTGAGTCACGACTTGATGTGATTTGATTTGGTGAGCGTATATACGTGGTGTCTTGTAGTTTGGTTATCATACGTATCTCTGTTTTCCTTATAGACTATTATGATTTCTTTTCTGATATTTTTACATTTTATGCATACTTTGTTATCTTGACCTCGCTTGAAGTGCGTTCATCTGCGCGAGTTGAGATCATCGCTTGTTGATCCGCGCCCCTTTGGATCATTGTTCGATTCTCGAAGCTCCGTTCCTTGGAGACTTTGTCATTTAGTGCAGTTCCACTGAAGTTGTAGAACTTTTGTACATTCGGGGTATGGCGGGAGCCACTGTCGTCAGAGATGTTATAAAAATTCTTAAGTGCATGTAATGCTGATGTGGCGAGGATTATGGCTGTTCGGTGTTAGTTATTTTGAAAAGGTAAGTTTGGTTGCTTTGTTTTCTCTTTTCATTGGTTATCATGTATGAGTTTTAATTTCCGTGATTTTCTCGATGTTGTTTGACTACTTGGGTGCGGGTAAGGCACGATCGCGAGCAGTTTGGTCGTGGCGAAGTAGTATCGAGCGATTAGTCCTCGGAAAGTGTCTGAGCCGTGTCTAAGTAGAGTCTTGATTATCGATGTGTTGTGCACGTCTATAATGTCGGGAGAAGCTGAGACATTTAGGATTAGTTTCTATTCTTCTCGTTACGAGATCGTGCCTTAGAAGTGTGTTGTAAGTTGGACCCTACGGCGTGTTTCGTTTTACGATTATGCCTGCGAAAGGCAACGAGGCGAAGGGCAAAGCGAGGAGGCTGCGAGTAGAAGCGGCGGCAGTCTCTGAAGACCACGATGCACGAGCCTCGATCCGCGATGCAGGCGAGAGGAGATGGAGTTCAAGGAGTTGGCGATTATTGGCGGGTTGTGGCGGACACGAGGATAAGTGGGCCGGCGGTTCGATGCGCGATGGTTCACGAGATCGGATAGTTTGAGTGCGGGACTTTACGAGTTGTGGCGCGAGTTACTGGTCGAGGCACGAGGATGATCGCGGGAGTTCATCAAGCGATTCTGACGGATCGTGAGTGATCGAGCATCGGAGACGTCGGTGGTCTAGGTTCGCATCGGTGCGTGATATCGCGATCGGTGGTTTGATCGTGGGAGGCGTCGGGAGGCATGCACTTCCGGCGAGATGGGGCGAGTTCTCGGAGGCATTTCTTGCACATTTCTGCCTCGCGGATGAGGAGGACTCGGTAAACAGTTTTTGATGTTGGCGAGCGAGCGTCTGGTTCGAAGTACAGCGTGGAGTTTAACTCACTAGCTCGATGCGTCCCGCGTTAATGGCGACATGGAGGGCGAGTGCACCGCTATGTCGCGAGCTTGATGACTATTTGGCGGTTGCTCGGGGTAGCTCTTGTAGGGCATGGACATTGCCGCGTGCGAGCTCATGCGCTTGGATGTGAGGCGCGTAGGGTCGGCGGAATGACGAATCAGCGAGTAGGGCCAAAGCGGCGAGGTCGCTGGTGACGCCAGGCGGCGGCCTCGGCGAGTTAGTTATCGCCTCCTCGATGCAGTGCTCCGCCTCGATCGTCGGGGCGTTCGAGAAAGTCGGGAGGCGGTCGGGGCTCGAGTTTGGGTTTTGGGGATCGGGGATGTTAGTCGGATGGGACCACCCTTACCTCGTTGTGACCATTGTGGTAGGCTCGCGATGGGAGTGTCGTGCTAATAGGGAATCTGTTTTACATGCGGCCGGTAGGGCCGTTTGCAAGGTGTCCCGCGGAGATAAGCGCGGAGGTTGAGATTCGACCTTGGGATCGATGGGCGACTCACCTCCTCCTTTTGTGCGTCGTCTTAGGAAAGAACATGAGTAGAAGCGACAAGAAGGAGGTGAAGCAATAGTTCTGGTATGTTCTTAACCTACAGAGTATTGTATGCTTTGATGTTGTGGTGATGTGTTGAGTGCTATGTTCGGGTAGCTTTGTGTATATAATGTGTTTTGGATGCATGGTTAATAAAGAGGGTAAGTTTGGGGATGAGAAAAATTTTGAACCTTAGAAATTATAACAGTTGAGGCCTTAGATGTAAAGGTAGTCTTGGGTAGAGACTTTCTTGTTAATCTTTGTCGGAGTGTATGATATTCATGGAGTTTTGTGTGATGATTCCATGGGTAGTTTGTGATGGAAGTGGTAGCTTATGGCGTGAATTAGTAAGATGGCCGAGTTGGAGTAGTGACTCCAAGGTGGTAGAAGCGAGTAGTGGTGAATTGCGGGCGTGTACTAGAAGCGGGGTGTGAGTGTACAAGGAAGATGCGCAGAAAGGAGAGTATCCTTTAGACCGGGGAGGAGAAAATAGTGGTGTTTTGCGTTAGAGGTGATTTCCTCGTTAGCGGGAACTTGGGTTAGCGTGATTTTTATATTATGGCCATGAGAGGCATAATTGAGTTTTGGTAGGTATAGTAGTGAAGACTATCTGGCGCGGTGTTTGGAGACTCGGAAGGAACATTCGGAATGAATGTTTCTAAGAGGAAGAATGTTACACCAGTGAATTCTAGAAGATAGATTAGTTGACAAACATGTGTTGGAAGAATTTTGAGTTTACTTTGGAGTGTTGGACCCAGATTGTCAAGGATTGTAAGGTGTTTAAAAGGCCTAGTGTGTAGTCAGTTGAATCTAGGTCCCAGCCTTGACGAACCGTTCGTCGATGGGACATCAGTCAAAAGTTATGGAAGTTTCAAGTTTGGCGCGATCAGTAAAGCGGTGATTTCAGTTCGGGGTTCAGTGGCCTTTCAGGAAGCGAGCGGCGCGATTATCTTGAGTCCTTGGTGTTGAAGCCTTGGCCGGAAGCGAGCGCGCGGTTCGCGTGTTAAATTAATTTGAAGTATAAGCGCCGGCCGTGTGAGACATGGCGCCAGCGTGGGATTTTCTGCGGGAAAAGGCTAAAAATCAGGGCTATTTTATAAAAGAGCCTATGGGAGGGTGACAAGTGTCCCTCCCATCCTTTGACCAGCGAAAAGAGGCATCTTTAGGGCAGTCTTGGAAGACTTGGCCATTTCTTATCAAACCCTCCCAGAGAAAACCCTCTCCCTTCTCTCTAGTTTTTGAAGAAAAACCTTGCCTTAGGAGAGATTGTTGGAGCGGCGGCAAGAAGGAAAGTGTGGGTAAACTTGTGGGAAGCGCTGGTGGATGAGTTGACGGAAGAAGCGGCAGGAAAGGGCTTTTGTGGACTTTCCAAAAGGTAAGAGTTTCCATACTTGGATTTGAGTTAGTACTTGTGATAGTAGTATAGATCTGTGAGCACAGAAATGTTATATTTAAGTTTGTATAGATTGTGAGCAGAAATTTGTTATAGTTAAGTTTGTATAGAATTGTGAGCACGAAATTTGTTGTAGTTGAGTTAAATGGATTTGGATCTTGTTGTTCTGTGGAAAGCCAAAGTGGGCATGTTAGCCTTAAGATTGTAACTACCTTTTGGTGACAAAGTTAGTCGTTGCATGTTATATAGAAGGAAATTGTGGTAGTTGAAGATGTTTAGGGTTAGACATCATGTTAACCTAAAACTTGAATTGAAAGAGAATTGAAAAGGGTTTAGAATGGAGTTCTTGTTTTAGGCCTTGGATAAAAGGTAGTAAGTTAGTAGAACCAGGGGCTTTGCTTTTAGCTTATTCTACGTTCGGAACTAGAAGTTAATAGATGTCTTATGACCGCTATAGGATTGAGCGCTACAGTAGCGTATCTATGAAGGGTTCAATGCGTAGGCGTTTTGCTTTTTGTCGGCAATCGTCGCGAGGTATGTGATTCTTCCTATCCTCTTGACATGACTATTTGTGAAATATATAGTGCGGTTGGCCTAGCGTGTGTTAAAGAAATTGATTTTCCAAATTGTGTCTTGACTTGTTATGAAGTGTAAAGGGCTTCGTTATGTGTAAAGTAGTAAGTCTTATCAGATTAGTAATGGGCACTCGGTGCTTAAAGAATGAGCCCTCTTGGTCTCGTAAATGTTTATGTGGTAATTGGTTGGTTTAAAACATAAAGGGGTTATAACGGCTTTATGGGAAGTTAGTTATAACAACTTTATGTGAGTAAAACGGTTGTTGATTGGTGGAAGTTAAGAGACTTGATCTTGTAAGATAAGAGACTTAACTTAGATTTGTGAAAGTTTTGTAATGTATTCAAAAGTTGTAAAACCTCGTTAAGTGAGTAATGAGTAATACTTAGTTTTTGAAAACTTAAGAGTTATACTAGCTTTATGGGAAGTTAGGTATAACGGCATAAGAATGTGAAATGGATTTGAAAGTGGGAACAAGTATCGAACACGCATGCTAGCTAATAAAGAAATGGTTTGACTAATTGATTATATTAAAACGTAGAAACCTCCATCTGCATAGAAACTAAGATAAGACAAAATGATATTACATTTCCTAGATCATGTTTGCTTAAATGAGAATCATTGATAACAAGTTCGACTTTTCTTAAAATTCAAAGAATGAACTTAATGGATTGCAAAGGATAATGTCTTGGATTTTGGAAAAGAGAAGTAACGAGTTTGAAAGTATAAATCACTTGTTTTCAAATATCGAACTTTCTTAAGGGAAAAGTAAATGACTTAGTTTTAAAGGTAGGAATACTTGACCTTAAAGGAGTTAATTACTTGGACTTCTAAAAGTATACTTGGCGTTATGTTAATTGTGTTTGAAGTCGTGTTCTAAACATGAATGTGTGTGATACTACGTGTGATAGTATCATTATGGTTTCTACGTAAAGAGGTCTTTGAAGGTAGGAAAGAATGTAGTATTTTGGGGTTGGAACCGGTTTGTCGACTTAAGCGAAGGTGCTTTGAGTTGTGTGTAACTTACGTGCTTGTGGTGATAGTTTCGTTGTTGTGCAAGTGTTTGACTTTGTGCTCACGAGTCTCTCGACGGAGGCGGATATCGGGTGGTATGATGGACATATCGACCGTTGGGTAGCCAGCGGGTATGCTTCCACTATATTGATCCTTTGGGACATATCGACCGCGTTGGGTAGCCGGGTATGCTTATTAGGAGTGTTATCTTGTAAAGCGGTTTGGACATCTGCGACCGTTGGGTAGCCGAGTATCGTCCACGGTGAGTATTATCTTGTTATTGGTTGGGACATCGCGACCGCGTTGGGTAGCCGGTATCGTCCACGATGAGTACTATCTTGTTATTGGGTTGGACATCTTGACCGTTGGGTAGCCAGCGGTATCGTCCACTTTGAGTAATGATCTTTGGGCGTGAGTCCACGACTTGATGTGATTTGATTTGGTAGGCGTATATCGTGGTGTCTTGTAGTTTGGTTATCATCGTATCTCCTGTTTTCCTTATAGACTATTATGATTTCTTTTGATATTTTCTGTTTATGCTCATTTTTGTTATCTTGACCTCCTTGAAGTGCGTTCATCTGCGAGTTGAGATCATCGCTTGTTGATCCGCGCCCTTTGGATGTTGTTCGGTTCTCGAAGCTCCATTCCTTCGGAGACTTTGTCATTTAGTGCAGTTCCACGAAGTTGTAGAACTTTTTGTACATTCGAGGGTATGGCGAGCCACTGTCGTCGAAGATGTTATAAAAATTCTTAGAAGTGCATGTAATCTTGATGTGGGCGGGGATTATAGCTGTTGGTGTTAGTTATTTTGAGAAAAGGTTAGTTTGGTTGCTTTGTTTTCTCTTTTCATTGGTTATCATGTATGAGTTTTAATTTCGTGATTTTCTCGATGTTGTTTGACTACTTGGGTGCGGGTAAGGCACGATCGCGAGCCGGTTTGGTCGTGACCTGACAACAACATAGGCAAGTTTCTGACAACAAGCATAGGCAAGTTATACCTGACTCGAGGTACTTTCATTTTATACCAAGGTCGGGTTTTAACCACAAAGTACTCGTCGTTAAATTCCTTTTAAGAGATCCGTTCCTTTTATAAAAGTCACGATACCCTTAGTATAAAAATAGAGTGACTTACGTCTTTTAAGTAAGCCAAAACAACTTCCATACTTTCCTTTTTAAAACCAAATTAAAGCGATATCATGCCTTCTTTTTAGACAAAACACTTCTCTTTTAAAGTCAAGTTACCACATTAAAACCAATGATAAAACCACTCTTTTGTTTTCATAAAGTCGTTATAACTAACTTCCCATAAAATTTGTTATAACACTTTATGTTTTAAACAATTTAAAATAATGCCTTTCTTTTCCCTAAAGTTCGGTTGCCCGATTTCAATTACTCGAGTCTCTTTATTTAGAAAAGTTTCATAGTTGATGTTTTAATCTCCTTTAAAACAATTGAGTAACATATACCATATGTGTGAGCAATTTATTCTTGTTTATAACCATCTTATTAAGCGACCATGATCTAGAAAATGTAATATCATTTTGTCGTCTTAGTTTCTATGCGGATGGAGGTTTCTACTTGGTTTTAATAATACTTCATTATTGATACATTTTCCTTTATTAGCTTATTTGCGATGGTTTGTCGATACTCGTTACGATTTCCGAAATCGATAAAACATTTCTCCTTTTAAAAACCAAGTACTCATTACTCACGAATGAGGTTTCACAAAATTCATATTAATTCATTCAAGTCAAGTCTCTTATCTTTTAAGATCAAGTCTCTTAACTTCTAAAAATCGATAAACCATTTCTCTTTACCATTCTTAAGGCGTTATACCTAACTTCCCATAAAGCTAGTATAACTCTTATGTTTTCAAAATCAAGTATTACTCTTCTTTCAAAAGCGGTTTCTTAATCTTTGAAATACTTGAGATTAACTTTATTATTAGGGCTTAAGTCAAAAGATATTGTATTAAATGCGTCGTCTACCTTAATATATATATATTCCTTTAAAATATCATGCTCGATAGTATAGGAGAATCACATACCTTGCGGCGATTATCGACTATAAGCAAAGCGCTCACGGCTATAACGACTAGCCTTGACCACGCTTCCAGTAGTTCATGCTACTCGCGAACATTCAACCAAAAAGGTTATAAGTCTCTTTGTAAATACGATCCTATGTAAATCTGATTTAATCTTCTACTTATATATTCTTCGATGCGATTTGATTCAAGTCTTTTACGTAATATCCTTACATTACGATTCAATTCTCTTACATGAATCTTATATTCATTTATATACTACTACGGTATGTAATTCCCAATTACTGATAGAAGAACAATAGTATTTACCTCGATAAGCCCCAAAATTATCCAAGTTTAAAGTCGATCTGAGCAAGGTTTAGCTCTACTCAAAGTGCGCTCGATTCGCTCGAGAAACTTAGAAGTTCTACCTGACTTCTACTTAGTACTCGACCAATTATGGAGATTTTCCATAGGGTTTAGTTTAGTGGCTAAAGGAAAGTATAATAGTATTTAGGGCTCTACGTAGAGTAACTTTGGAAAGTACTACAAGGTATATGGGCTAAAGTATTTGGGCATTATAACAATACTTGGAGAGTATTTCTATACCACAAAAAGGGGTATTTATCTGAGACAACTAGGCGAGGGGTACCTGCCGGCGGCCTCGCTCGAGGAGGCTCTCGGCGAGGCTTCTCAAAGAGGGGTACCTGCCGGACAAGCCTCGCTCGAGGGAGGCTGCCGGCGAGCTTCTCAAAGAGGGGTTTGGGCCGAACTCGACTCACAAAGGAGGGATTTCAAGACTTGGAAAATGATTTTAGGATGAAGAAGTTCATCAACTTAGAGGGTATTTATAGGTCAGGAATGGCCAACCAATGGCGAGATCCGTCAGTGTTAGGCAAGTGTAAGGCTAGGATTAAGCCGTGTGCACTTATCCGTCTACGCCACGCACGAATATCTACTAACCAATGCCACCTTTTTCGTCCATTTGCCGCCCCACTTCCTTCCAATGTGAGGGTGACACATGTCACCCTCCCGTTGGTCCAAAATGTTTCGTCTCTCGAAAAATCCGCAAAAATTATAAATGACATAGCCGAAATTTTCCCTTCGCAAGTTTAGTAAAACGTTTCGTCGAAAAATGATTCTTTTCGGTACTTGTGTACAAATTTCGAGCCTTGCCAACCTTAAGGCTTAAATTTATATACGTACGCCCTCACGTACATACTCTGGAAATACGGGGTATAAAATCAGCGTTTGGGAAAGCTTTGTTTCTTCGGAGGCTTAGCATTTTGGTATGGTCCCCTGTCGTTGTAGGTATTTGCATTCAGGGGTATGGCGGGGCCCTGTCCCGCCATTGTTGTTATAAACTCTTAGAGGTCTTTAGTCCTGTTGTAAAGTTGGGATGTAATTGTTCATTTTGGGTATTTATATATATGCCGAAAGGCAAATTTTCCCCAGAAAATGTGTCTCATTTATATTGTTTCATGTTTTGTTTTTGTTATACCCCGTATTTCCAGGGTATGTACGTGAGGACGTACGTAGAAATTTGAGCCTTAAAGTTAGGCAAGGTTCGAAATTGTACATAACTACCAAAAGTGGTTTTTCGGCCGAAGCGTTTCCACTTTCGTAGGAAAATTAGGCTATGTCGATAATAATTTTTGCGGATTTTTAGAGAGGCGTAACATTTTGGACCAGCGGGAGGGTGACATGTGTCACCTCGCATTAAACATTGTGAATGACAAAGAGGGCGATTTGGGGCTTGTGGTTAGGTAGGATATTTTGTGTAGTTGGTGTGGTAGATGGATAAGGTGCATGGCTAAATCTTGACCTTACACTTGCTATACACTTGGAAGAATCTTAGCCTTGGTTGGCCATGGCTTGACCTATAAATACCACGCTTTGTTGATGAAATTCTTCGTCAAATATTTTCTAAGTGTTAAAAATCCCTCACTCTCCACTTGTGAAGTTTTAGTCCACCACACTTGAGTGAGCTTGGCGAGAGCCACCCTCCGCTGTAGTGCCATGGCCAGTAGGGTACACCCACTGCCTTGTTGTCTCGTATAAATACCCCCTTTTGTGGTATTGAAATACTCTCCAGTATTGTTATAATGCCCAAATACCTTGTAGTATTCCCAAAGTTACACTTATACAAAAGCCGGAAAATACTATTATACTTCCTCGATCCAAAAAGCGAAACCTAAGTAAATCTTCACAGTAGTTGAAGTTATTAGTAGAAGTTGGTTAGAACTTCTAAGGGTTGTTTGGAGGCGGAGTTGGAGCGCGGAGTAGGAGCTAAGCGTTGCTCGGGATCGGCATATAACTTGGATAATTTTGGGCTTATCGAGGTAAACACTCGTGACCTTACATTTGTAATTGGAAATTACATGTTGTAGGAGTATATAGTTAAGTATACTATATATAGAACTGAACATAGTTGTGCGGCAATGTCTTTTGACTTAAGCACGAATAATACTTACGGCGATGTCTTGCGACTTAAGCTGAATTTTAGAAGTGAAGCTGTAATTACATGGGGTGTATTACGATGGACTTGTGTAGTATTATTCTTGTGGTAGGATTGTACGTCAGGTTAGGCGTGCAAACCCCGGTTGGCTTAGTAGCGGCCTCGATAAAGGAGGAGATTTCTGTTGTTGCGGGGAGAGTCTTTGCCGAATTTTCTGTAAGATATTATACATTGAGATCTAAGATGTTAATAGGCGCCTTTTGGCCTCATTAGGTTGAAATACTACGTATGGTGTGAGTGCCTTGGCTTAAGGTGTAGCCGACGGTTTGA
The DNA here is from genome assembly GCA_029844215.1 of Przewalskia tangutica. Classification (NCBI taxonomy): domain Eukaryota; kingdom Viridiplantae; phylum Streptophyta; class Magnoliopsida; order Solanales; family Solanaceae; genus Przewalskia; species Przewalskia tangutica. The sequence continues at coordinate 184,754 of JAQGDG010000150.1, forward strand.
GGTACTTGGAGCGCTTTGCTATTAGTCGGTAATCGTCGCGAGGTATGTGAACCTCTTCTTATCTGTTCTAGCATGATATGTGTATAACTATGTAGTACGGTAGACATACATGTGTTAAATGTATTTGATTGTTTTTAAACATAAAGTGTTATAATGGCTTTATGGGAAGTTGGTTATAACAGCTCTATGTATGTGAGAAATGCTTTGTGGTTTTTTTTAAAAGATAACTGATTTGACTTATAACCGACTTGATGTGTGATAATAAAGAACCTTGAAGTATTCTAAAAAATTAAGAAACCTTTTTGAAAGAAGTGTATACTTGGTTTGAAAACATAAGAATTATACCAGCTCTATGAGAAGTTAGGTGTAACGTCTTAAGAGAGATAAAAAGAATGGTTTAATGGTTTAGAAGTTAAGAGACTTATTCTTAAAAGATAAGAGACTTGACTTAATATGGATGTTTGTGTGAAACCTCATTCGTGAGTAATGAGTACTTGGTTTTTGAAAGGAATAATGTTTCTTGATTGAAATCGAATGTGTATCGACAAACCAACTGCGGCGTTAATAAAGGAAAATGTATTGAATAATTAAGTATTATTAAAACCGGTAGAAACCTCCATCTGCATAGAAGCTAAGATGAGACAAAATGATATTACATTTTCTAGATCATGGTACTTAATAAGATTGATTATGAACAAAAATAACGTATTACTTTATGGCATATGTTACTCAATTGTTTTAAAAGAGATTAAGACATTAGACTATGAAACTTTTCAAAAAGAGACTTGTGTAATTGAAATTAGGCAAGCTGGAACTTTAGGAAAAGAAAGGCATTGTGTTGTCTTAAGATGTTTTAAAACATAAGGTGTTATAATGACTTTATTGGAAGTTGGTTATAACGACCTTATGAAAACAAAAGAAAGGTTTTATCATTGGTTTTAATGTGGTAACTTGACTTTAAAGAGAAGTGTTTTGGTCAAAAGAAAGCATGGTGTTGCCTTAATCTGGTTTTAAAAAGAAAAGTATGGAAGTTGTTTTGGTTTACTTAAAGATATAAGTCACTCTATTTTTATACTACGGGTATCGGGTGACTTTTATAAAGGAATAGATCTCTTTAAAAGGAATTTAACGTCGTAGTACTTTAGGAGTTAAAAAAGCCGGACTTGGGCATAAAATGAAAGTACTTGAGTTGTGTATAAACTTGCCTCGCTTGTTATTGTGAAACTTGCCTATGCTTGTTGTTGTGAAACTTGCCTATGCTTGTTGTGATAGCCTTTGTTGTGCAAGAATTGTGTTTCTATACTCTGGCGTCTCGATGGAGGTCGGTTGACTTGTTGAGAACTTACTTGGGCGTGGCCGGAAGTGGCGGATAAATTCCGCAGATGCGTTCTGTTGATAGTGTTACTTTTGTTGTCGCTTTGGACATCTTGACCACGATCGTGGCGCGCGGGTATGCTTCGCTGATTCTGCGCTTGTTGTCTTATTGTTTCCCTTTGGACATCTTGTGCGATCGTGGCGCTGCGGGTATCTTCCATTTGGAATGTTGTCTTATTTGTTCCCTTTGGACATGCGACACGATCGTAGCGCGCGGGTATGCTCCATTTGGATTCTTTGTCTTGTTGTTATCATATCATAGGCGGCGATGAGAAGGTACTCATGGGCGGGATTGATGTTGTGGGCGTGAGACCACGAATTGATATAAGCTATTACGTGTGTGTCTTGTAGTTTGGTTATCATACACATCTCCTGCTTTTATAGACTATTATGATTTCATTTCTGATATTTCTGATTTCACATACTTAGTACTGTTATCTTGACCTCGCTTGAAGTGCGTTCATCTGCATGGTAGAAATCGTGGTGTCGATCCGCGTTTAGGATCTCATTTCAGCGTTTTGGGAAGCTCGTTTCGTCGGAGGCTTATCTTTGGTATGTTACCACAGTGCGTAAGTTCTTGTAAGTTGGGGTATGGCGGGAACTGTCCGTCATAGTTGTTGTATAAATCTTAAGTGCATGCTTTGTTGTGGGCGAGTGTAAGGATTATGCTTGTTCAAATGTTTATATATATATATGTTGGAAAACAACCGTTTTGGTTGGCCTATTTGCTATTTATCATGTCTCTTGTTTCATATTTATGCTTTATGTTCGTGATTTTCTACGATGTTGTATCACTAGGGTGCGGGGTAAGGCACGATCCAGGCCGGGTTGGTCGTGACAAAAGTGGTATCGAGCGATTAATCCTCGGAAAGTGTCTGAGCAGTGTCTAGTAAGTCTTGATTATCGATGTGTTGTGCACCGCGTCTATGTCGAGGCTATAGGACATTTAGGATTAGTTTCCATTCTTCTCATTACGAGATCGTGCCTTAGAGTGTGTGATAAGTTGGACCCTCCCAGCGTATTCCTTTCCTTTACGATTATGCATCCGTAAAACCTTGAGCCCAGGGCAAAGCGATCGAGAGCGCTAGTGGGATCTGAGAGAATGCAGCGCGAGCGATCGATACACGAATTGTGCTTGACGGCGAGTCTTGCGACACCTGGCCTGTGAGTTTAAGCGCAGTGATGCTGCGAGACTCTGATACGAGCCTCGATCCGCGGCTGGAAGCGGATGAGATAAGTACTGAGAGATGGCCCGATTCTTGGCGAGTCGTGGCGAATATGAGATAAGTGAATCTGGCGTGATTCGGCCAATAGCACCGTAGTTCACCCGGCGAGCGATTTGAGACTACGAGATTTTTACGAGATGTAACCGCGAGTTTTATGGGTGAGGCACGAGGATGATCGCGAGGAGTTCATCCGGCGATTCTGACGGATCGTAAAGTGATCGAGCATCGGAGGCCGAGTCGGTGGTCTAGGTTCGCGTCAGTGCGTGATACCTTGTCGGTAGTTTGATTCATAGGAGCTGTCGGGAGAGAATGCCTTCCGGCTATTTGGGGCGAGTTCTCGAGGCATTTTGCACATTTCTTGCCTCGCGGATGAGAGGGCTCGGGTAAACAGTTTTTGGTGTTGCGGCGAGCAGGCGTGCGGTTGGAGTACAATGTGGAGTTCGACTCATTGGCGATGCGTCCCAGCGTTAGTAGCTAGTATGGAGGATCGAGTGCCGATATATTCTGAGGCTCGATGATTACCTAGCGAAGAGTTGTTGGGTGTAGCTCTTGGTGGGCATGGACATTGCCGCATGCGAGCTTATGCACTTGGAGGTGAGAAGCGGAGAAATCGGCGGAATGACCAAGGTCGTGAAGAGGGCGAGCAGCGGGGTCGCTTTGGTGACTTTCGGCGGACCGCCTCGGCGGAACTAGTTATGCGCCTCGCCCGATCTGGTGGTCCTACAATCTTGAGCGTCGAGTTTTCGGGAAGCGGTCGGGGCTCGAGGTTGGATTTTGGGAGGCGGGGATGTTAACGGTGAAGCCACCCGTACCTCGTTGTGACGTGGTAGACTCACGATGGGGAGTGTCGTGCTAGTCAGGAGTTTGTTTTACATGCGGCCAGCGGGGCCATTTTAGGGCTGTCCAGGCAGTAGCGGTAGGATAGCCTGAACTACGGGATCGATTGCGGGTTCTTCACCTTCCATAGTGCAGCGGGATGTTCATACCGGCGGGCCACGGTAGAAGTCGCGGTGGAAGTTCCGATTTTAGCGGTCCTCTGAATCGCCTATTTTGGGTATATCCTTAACCTACAGAGTTTTGTATATATTGATGTTGTGATGATGTGTTTAGTGTTATGTTCGGATAGCTTTGTGCTAAAGCGTGATGTAGAACACAGTTAGTGAGAAGGGTAAGCTCGAGGGTGAGAAAATGATGAACCTTAGAATATTCTGGTTGAGACCTTAGATGTAAAGTAGTCTTGAGTACCAGATTTTGCATGTGATCCTTGTCGGAGTGCATTTTTATGCCTAGAACGTTTTGTGTGATGAAATCCCTGGGTAGTGTGCAATGGAAGTGGTAGCTTTCATTGTTATACCCAATATTTCAGTATATGCGTGGGGCGTGCGTGGAGGTGAGCCTTAAGTTAGGCTTTGGTTGAAATTTGGGCCAAGTGCGAATAAGTCGTTTTTCGAAGCGTTTCCACGACTTCGTTGGGAAAATTCGGCTATGTCGTTTAGTATTTTTGCGAATTTTTAGAGGCGAAATGTTTTGGACCAGCGGGAGGTGACACTTGTCACCCTCAGTGGCGTTGGGTTAACCCGATTGGGTCACGTTTACATGGCTTTATTGGCTCCTTGTTTTGGCCTTGTTTGTGGCTTGTTTGGTGCCATGTTTGTGCCTTGTTTTGTGGAGTAGGGTTTAGGGTGCACTTGGCTTAATCTTGTCCTTACACTTGCTATACACTTGGAAGGATCTTGGCCCTTGGTTGGCCTTTGGTTTTGCTATAAATACCCACAAATGTGAAGACTTCATCCGTTCCAAAAACTTCCAAGTCTTGAAACCCTCTCACTCCTTTGTGAGCTCTAAGCCAGAGCCTTCCCACTCACTTTCGTGTGGCCTTTGGCGAGAACACCTCACACAGCCTAGTGTGCTAGCCGAGCCTACCACGGTAGAAAGTTGTCTTCCAGTATTGTTATAATGCCCAAAATCAGTAGCCTTGTGCACTTGTAGTATTCAAAGATACCTCTGTCGTAGAGCAGGAAATACTACCATTTTGTCCACTTTAGTCTCAAGCGAAACCACTGAAAATCTTCGTTGATTGATTGAAGTATTTAAGTAGAAGTTGGTTAGAACTTCTAAGGGTTGTTTGGGCGGGATGGAGCACCGGAGTTGGAGCTAAGCGTTGCTAAGGATCGACGTTTAACTTGGATAATTATGGGCTTATCGAGGTAATTATCTTGTCCTCTATTTGTAATTGGAAATTACATGTTATTAGAATATATAGTTGAAGTATACTATATATAGAACTAAGCTTAATCTTTGCGGCAATGTCTTTTGACTTAAGCTGAAGAATAAAGAAAAGAAGCGCCTTTGTATTTACATAGGGTGTATTGCGGTAGACTTGTGTAGTATTCTTGAGTAGAATTGTACACGTCAGGTTAGGCGTGTAAACCCCACGGTTGGCTTGGTGGCGGCCTCGATAGAGGAGGAGATTTCTGTTGTTGCGGGGAGGTCTTCTTGAATTTTACGTAGAGAAATGGAACCTTGTGTTTTGAAGTTAATAGACGTTTGTGACCTTTCTAGGTGAAAGTACTAAGAGTAGCGTATTCTACTTGAGGAGTGGAAAGGGCTAGCAAGGTTGTAGTACCTGGAGCATTTTGCTTATTGTCGATACTCGTCGCGAGGTATGTGAACCTCTTCCTATCTGTTCTAGCATGATATGTGTGTAGCTATGTAGTAAATGCGGTGGGCGTCTGGTGCTAAGTGTATTTGTTTGGTTTAAACATAAAGTGTTATAACGGCTTTATGGGAAGTTGGTTATAACAGCTTTATGTAGGTAAGAAAATGGTTTACTGATGTTAGAAGTTAAGAGACTTAAATTATTTGTTTTAATGTGGATGTTTGTGTGAAACCTCATTCGTGAGTAATGAGTACTTGGTTTTTAAAGGGATAATGTTTTACTGATTTCGGAAATCAGAATGTGTATCGACAGACCAACTGCGGCGTTAATAAAGGAAAATGTATTGAATAATGATGTGTTGTATTAAAACGGTAGAAACCTCAAATCTGCATAGAAGCTAAGATGAGACAAAATGATATTACATTTTCTAGATCATGCTCTTTGTAATAAGATCGTTATAAACAAGAATAAACTACTCACATATATGACATATGTTACTCAATTGTTTTAAAAGAGATTAAGACTATGAGTTATGAAACCTTTCTAAAATAAGTGACTTGAGCATTTGAAAATGAGAAGCTTGAGTAATTGAAACTAGGCAAAGCGGAACTTAGGAAAGAATGTTGTTACTTGATTTTGAAAAGGAATGTGGGTTGAGTCATTCTAATACTACGGGTATAGGGTGACTTTTATAAAAGTAATGGATCTCTTTTAAAAGAACTTAACGTATGTAGTACTTTGGGGTTAAAAACCGGACTTTGGCGTAAAATGAAAGTACTTTGAGTTGTGTGAAACTTACCTATGCTTGTTGTTGTGAAACTTGCCTATGCTTGTTGTTGTGAAACTTGCCTATGCTTGTGATGATAGCCTTTGTTGTGCAAGTGTGGTATTTACGTATTCTGGCGTCTCTCGATAAGTCGGTCGACTTATTGAGAACTTACTTGGGCGTCTTTGGCGGTGATGGAGAATTCCACGGGTATGTTTCCATTTTGATTATTGTCTTGTTATTGATGTCACGTGGGCGTATCTACCGCACGATATTAGGGGCATGCGGCCGTGCGTGGGTTGATTACGATATATTGTTATTGTGGTTACATGGACATGTCTACGAGTAAATTAGGGGCATGTGGCGTGCGGCGGGGTTGATCACCCGATATATTATTGTTGATGTCACATGGGCGTGTCTCTGCAGGTAGAATTAGGGCGCATGTGGCCGTGGGGCATTGGTATTATTGTTGCATCATGGACATGTCTACGCCGTCTGGTCAGAGGCATGCGGCCGTGATGCGAACATGATTGATGTTGTGGCCGTGAGACCCGTAGTTATATTTGAGTGATGACTTGAGGCGTGAGTCACATTTGGACATGTTGCTTTTATGTTGTGAGCGTAGTTTGGTTATCATACATGTCTCTGCTTTATATAGACTAGTATGATTTCATTCTGATATTTTCTGATTTCACATACTTGGTACTGTTGTCTTGACCTCGCCCGGAAGTGCGTTCATCTGCATGGTAGAGAATGCATCGATGCGTGGATCCTCGCTCTTAGGATCTCGATTCGGCGTTTTGGGAAGCTCCGTTTCTCAGGAGCTTATCTTTTAGTATGTGTTCACTGAGTTGTAGGTTCTTGTACATTCGGGGTATGGCGAGACCTGTCCGTCATAGTTGTTGTAAATCTTAGAAGTCTATAATCTTTGTTGTGGGCGGGGTTTGTAAAAAGGATTAAAGCATTGCGTTTTGAAAGAGTTGTATTTATATATGTTATTGGAAGGTAGCAGTTGGGTTGCTTTGTTTATGATCATATATCTTGTTTCTTGTTTAAAGTTTTATTTTCATTGGTTTTCTACGATGTTGTGTCACTAGGGTGCGGGTTAAGGCACGATGCTTGAGCCACAGGGCGGAGTGCGTTACAAAAGTGGTATCAGGCGATTAATCCTCGGAAAGTGTCTCTGAACCGTGTCTAGTAGAGTCTTGATTATCGATGTGTTGTGCACCACGTCTATGTCGGAGAGTGCGAGACATTTAGGATTAGTTTCCATTCTTCTCATTACGAGATCGTGCCTTAGAGTGTGTTGTAAGTTGGACCCTGCAGCGTATCTCGTTTTTACCAATTATGCCTCGCAGCAAGCAGCGAGCCACGAAGGGCAAGGCAGAGGAACCGCTAGTGAGATCTGAGAGAATGCGAGCGCGAGCAGACATTACACGAGTTGTGCTTGAGACGGCGGGTTTTGTAGCGCCCGGCCCAGCGAGAGGTTAGAAGCGCGGCAATAGCTGCTGGGACGCGATACTGAGCCTCAGATCCGCGATGCAGGCGAGAGAGATGGAGTTACAAGGAGATGGCGATTCTTTGGCGAGTCGTGGCAGATATGAGATAAATTTGGATCTGGCGATTCAGTTCGATGCACGATGGTTCGCCCGGCGAATAGTTTGAGGCTACGGGACTTTACGAGTTGTAGCACTTGAGTTTTATGGGTGAGGCACGAGGATGATCGCGAGGAGTTCATCCGGCGATTCTGACGGATCGTCACGGGTGATCGAGCTTGAGAGACCGAGTCTGTGACCTTTGGTTACGCGTCGGTGCGTGATCTGCGATCGATTGGTTTGATTCATGGGAGCTTTCGGGAGAGCATGCACTCCAGCGGTATGGGATGAGTTTTGAGGCTTTCCTCGCTCACTTCTTGCCTCGCGGATGAGGAGAACGCAGTAAACAGTTTTGATGCTTAGGCAGGCGGGCGTGCGGTTGAGTACAATGTGAGTTCGACTCGTTGGCGATGCGTCAGCGTTAATAGCTAGTATGGAGGATCGAGTGCGCCGATATATTCTGAGGCTCGATGATTACATGTGAGGCATGTTCGGGAGTAGCTCTTGGTAGGGCATGGACATTGCCGCGTGCGAGCTCATCTGTGGGATGTGAGCACGGAGAGGTCGGCGGAATGACGAATCAGCGAAGAGGCGAGAACAACGGTCGCTGGTGACTTTGGCGGACCGCCTCGCGATACTAGTTTTGTACCTCGCGGTCTGAGTGGTCTCGCGCGCCTTGAGTATTCGGGGCGGTCGGGGCTCGAGGTTGAGTTTCGGGAAGTAAGGGTGTTGGCGGATCGGTCACCCTGCCTCGGTGTGGTCGATGTAGTAGACGCATTTGAATGTCGTGGTGCGAGGAGCTTGTTATTTTTGCGGCAGCGGGGCCATTTGCGAGCTGTCAGGCCAAGGGTATACGGATGTTACGACTCGACCTCTGGATCGATGGTGGTTCATCGCCTTCTACGATTATCGCCTGCCAGTGGGCTATGATTAGAGTGGGCGGTAGCGGGTATATCCTTAACCCTACAGAGTTTTGGTATGCTTGTTATGATGGTCTCGTTATTATGTGCTATGTCACGAATAGCGTTGTGTTAATTGTGAGTTAGAAAACATGCTTAGTTGGGAGGATACGTATGGGGGCATGGTAAGTGTGAACCTTAGACTATGTCACGGTGAGACCTTAGGGGTAAGGTCGTCTTGAGTTAAAGATTTATTTTATGTTTGACCACTTATCGAGTAGTAGTATCGTGGGATTTATTTGTGTGATAAGTCAGTGGGTAGTGTGAGATGGAAGTGGTAGCTTTCATGATGTGAATTAGTAAGATTGTTCGGATCGGGAACAAGAGTTTAGCGCGGTTGGGGTCGGGTTGAGGACCGTTTGGGTCGACCAGTAACCCGGTTTGGGGTAAGTCGGTTAGGTGGTCACGGTGGTAAGTCACGAGGATGCTAGGCCCAAGTTTGTATGACCATCGTATGAGTTGGTGGATATGTTCGACGAAGCGGATCGTGGGCGGGAGCGGCCTTAGAGAAGATCGAAGTTAGTAAGATGACCAAGTTTGGAGTAGTGACTCGAGGTTGGAAAGCGAAGCGTTGTGGAAGTGTGGTACAGATACTAGAAAGAGTTTGAGTGTTAGAGAAAGTCTGACAAGATAGGGGTAAAGTGAGCGTGTGTGATCGTTTCTTTTGTGAAATGAAGGTGTGAAGGGAGTATATTTTAGACCTCGGTAAGGGGTTTTGTGATGATTAGAGTGTTTCCTCGTTGACACAGTTTAAGTATTGGCGTTTGTTATTTTTATGGCGGTGTGGCATGATTGTTTTTCGTGCGTATAGCGATGAAGGCTATACTAAGCGCGTGTTTGTGTTGAGACTTGAGAAGGAACATTCGGGACGAATGTTTCTAAGGAGAGGAGAATGTTATACCGTATTTCCAGTATGCGTGGGGCGTGCGTGGAGGTGAGCCTTAAGTTAGGCTTTGGTTCGAAATTTGGGCACAAGTGCGAATAAGTCGTTTTTCAGGCGAAGCGTTTCCACGAACTACGTTGGGAAAATTCCGGCTATGTCATTTAGTATTTTTGCGAATTTTTAGAGGCGAAATGTTTTGGACCAGCGGGAGGTGACACTTATCGCCCTCAGTGAAGCGTTGGGTTGGCCGATTGGGTCACGTTTCTATGGCCTATTGGCTCCTTGTTTTGGCCTTGTTTGTGGCTTGTTTGGTGCCATATTTTGTGCCTTGTTTTGTGGAGTAGGGTTTAGGGTGCACTTGGCTTAATCTTGTCCTTACAACTTGTTATACACTTGGAAGGATCTTGGCCATGGTTGGCCTTTGGTTTTGCTATAAATACCCCTAAATGTGAAGACTTCATCCGTTCCAAAAACTTCAAGTCTTGAAACCCTCTCCTCACTTTGTGAGCTCTGGCAAGAGCCTTCCTCCCTCCACCAGTGTGGCCTTTGGCGAGAACACCTCCCACAGCCTAGTGTGCTAAGAGCCTACCCACTTGGTAGAAAGTTGTCTTCCAGTATTGTTATAATGCCCAATCTGTAGCCTTGTACCTTGTAGTATTCCAAAGATACCTCTCACGTAGAGCAGGAAATACTACCACTTTTGTCCTTTAGTCTCAAGCGAAACCACTGAAAATCTTCGTTGATTGATTGAAGTATTTAAGTAGAAGTTGGTTAGAACTTCTAAGGGTTGTTTGGGCGGGATGGAGCACCGGAGTTGGAGCTAAGCGTTGCTAAGGATCGACGTTTAACTTGGATAATTATGGGCTTATCGAGGTAATTATCTTGTCCTCTATTTGTAATTGGAAATTACATGTTATTAGAATATATAGTTGAAGTATACTATATATAGAACTAAGCTTAATCTTTGGCAATGTCTTTTGACTTAAGCTGAAGAATAAAGAAAAGAAGCTGCTTTGTATTTACATAGGGGTATTGCGATAGACTTGTGTAGTATTCTTGAGTAGAATTGTACGTCAGGTTAGGCGTGTAAAACCCCACTGGTTGGCTTGGTGGCGGCCTCGATAGAGGAGGAGATTTCTGTTGTTGCGGGAGAGTCTTCTTGAATTTTACGTAGAAATGGAACCTTGTGTTTTGAAGTTAATAGGCGTTTGTGACCTTTCTAGGTGAAAGTACTAAGAGTAGCGTATTACACTTGAGGAGTGGAAAGGGCTAGCAAGGTTGTAGTACTGGAGCATTTTGCTTATTATCGATACTCGTCGCGAGGTATGTGAACCTCTTCTATCTGTTCTAGCATGATATGTGTGTGTAGCTATGTAGTGCGGTGGGCGTCTGGTGCTAAGTGTATTTGTTTGGTTTAAACATAAAGTGTTATAACGGCTTTATGGGAAGTTGGTTATAACAGCTTTATGTAGGTAAGAAAATGGTTTACTGATGTTAGAAGTTAAGAGACTTAACTTATTTGTTTTAATGTGGATGTTTGTGTGAAACCTCATTCGTGAGTAATGAGTACTTGGTTTTTAAAGGGATAATGTTTCTTGATTTGAAATCGAATATGTATCGACAGGACCAACTGCGGCGTTAATAAAGGAAAATGTATTGAATAATGATGTGTTGTATTAAAACGGTGAAACCTCAATCTGCATAGAAGCTAAGATGAGACAAAATGATATTACATTTTCTAGATCATAGGCTCTTTGTAATAAGATCGTTATAAACAAGAATAAACTACTCGCATATATGACATATATTTACTCGATTGTTTTAAAAGAGATTAAGACTATGAGTTATGAAACCTTTTCTAAAATAAGTGACTTGAGCATTTGAAAATGAGAAGCTTGAGTAATTGAAACTAGGCAAACTGGAACTTAGGAAAAGAATGTTGTTACTTGATTTTGAAAAGGAATGTGGGTTGGTCATTCTAATACTACGGGTATAGGGTGACTTTTATAAAAGTAATGGATCTCTTTTAAAAGAACTTAGCGTATGTAGTACTTTGGGGTTAAAAACCCGGACTTTGGCATAAAATGAAAGTACTTTGAGTTGTGTGAAACTTGCCTATGCTTGTTGTTGTGAAACTTGCCTATGCTTGTTGTTGTGAAACTTGCCTATGCTTGTGATGATAGCCTTTGTTGTGCAAGTGTGGTATTTACGTATTCTGGCGTCTCGATAGAGGCGTCGACTTATTGAGAACTTACTTGGGCGTCTTGGCGGTGATGGAGAATTCCACGGGTATGTTTCCATTTTGATTCTTGTCTTGTTATTGATGTCACGTGGGCGTATGTCTGCCGTCTGATGTCAGGGGCATGCGGCCGTGCGGCGGGGTTGATTACGATATATTGTTATTGTGGTTACATGGACATGTCTGCCGAGTAAATTCGGGGCGTGTGGCGTGCGGCGGGTTGATCACGGTATATTATTGTTGATGTTACATGGGCGTGTCTCTGCGGTAAATTCCGGGGCATGTGGCCATGGGGCATTGGTATTATTGTTGCATCATGGACATGTCTGCCGTCTGAGTCAGGGCATGCGGCCGTGATGCGAACATGATTGATGTTGTGGGCGTGAGACCCGTAGTTATATTTGAGTGATGACTTGAGGCGTGAGTCACGGTGGGCATGGCTTTTATGTTGTGGCTGTAGTTTGGTTATCATACATGTCTCACCTTTATATAGACTAGTATGATTTCATTCTGATATTTCTGATTTCACATACTTGGTACTGTTATCTTGACCTCCTTGGAAGCTGCGTTAAATCTGCGGTAAGTCGTCGATGCGTGGATCCTCGCTCTTAGGATCTCGGTTCGGCGTTTTGGGAAGCTCGTTTCTCGGAGGCTTTTCTTTTAGTATGTGTTCCACTGAGTTGTAGGTTCTTGTACATTCGGGGTATGGCGGAGCCACTGTCCGTCATAGTTGTTGTAAATCTTAAGTGCAGTAATCTTGTTGTGGCGGGGTTTGTAAAAAAGATTAAGCATTCGTTTTGAAAGAGTTGTATTTATATATGTTATTGGAAGGTAGCAGTTGGGTTGGCTTTGTTTTATGATCATATATCTTGTTTCTTGTTTAAAGTTTTATTTTCATTGGTTTTCTCGATGTTGTGTCACTAGGGTGCGGGTTAAGGCACGATGCAGAACCGGGGCCAGTCGTTACATTCGTGACTGTAGAGGTAAGATTGTTCGGATCGGGGGACAGGCGTGATGCGTTAAGTGGGTCGGGTTGGGGCCATGTTGAGGGCCAACCGCGGCTGTTCGGTGGGGTCAGCTCTGGGTGGTCGCCGGTGGTAAGTCACGAGGGTGCTAGGCCCAGTTTAGATGACCGTCGTATGAGTTTGTGGATATGTTCGACGAGAATCGGTTCGTGAAGGCGGGAATGGCCTTAGAGGAAAGTAAAGCTAGTAAGATGACCAAGTTTGGAGGTTGTGACTCCAAAGTATTGAAGCGAAGCAATGGTGAAGTATGGTGCGTATACTAGAAGAGTACAAGTGTTAGGAGGCACGACAGTAAGGAAGGAAAGAGCGTGTGTTAGTTCGTGGCGGGCGTGGCGTTGGCAGCTTGTTAGAAGATCTTCTTAGTAATCCACCTTGAAGGAACATTCGGGCGAATGTTTCTAAGGAAGGAGAATGTTATACCGTATTTCGAGTATATGCGTGAGGGCGTGCGTAGAAATTTGAGCCTTAAAGTTAGGCAAGGTTCGAAATTGTACATAACTACCAAAAGTCGTTTTTCGCGAAGCGTTTCCTGACTTTCGTAGGGAAAATTCGGCTATGTCGATAATAATTTTTGCGGATTTTTAGAGGCGTAACATTTTGGACCAGCGGGAGGGTGGCATGTGTCACCTGCATTGAAACATTGTGGAATGACAAAGAGGGCGATTTGGGGCTTGTGGTTAGGTAGGATATTTTGTGTAGTTGGTGTGGTAGATGGATAAGGTGCACATGGCTAAATCTTGACCTTACACTTGCTATACACTTGGAAGAATCTTGGCCACTTGGTTGGCCGTGGCTTGACCTATAAATACCACTTTGTTGATGAAATTCTTACGTCGAATATTTTCTAAGTGTTAAAAATCCCTCCATAAGTGAAGTTTTAGTCCACCACCACTTGAGTGAGCTTGGCGAGAGCCACCCTCCCACTGTAGTGCCACTGGCAGTGGGGTACACCCACTGTTGTTGTCTCGTATAAATACCCCTTTTTGGTATTGAAATACTCTCAGTATTGTTATAATGCCCAAATACCTTGGCCCAAATACCTTGTAGTATTCCCAGTTACACTTATACAAAAGCCAGAAAATACTATTATACTTCCTCGATCCACAAAGCGAAACCCTAAGTAAATCTTCACCGTAGTTGAAGTTATTAGTAGAAGTTGGTTAGAACTTCTAAGGGTTGTTTGGAGGCGGGTTGGGCGCGGAGTAGAAGCTAAGCGTTGCTCGGGATCGACGTATAACTTGGATAATTTTGGGCTTATCGAGGTAAACACTCATGACCTTACATTTGTAATTGGAAATTACATGTTGTAGGAGTATATAGTTAAGTATACTATATATAGAAATGAACATAGTTGTGCGTGATGTCTTTTGACTTAAGCTGAATAATACTTACAGCGATGTCTTGCGACTTAAGCTGAATTTTAAGAAGTGGTAGTAATTACATGGGGTATTCTGATGAACTTGTGTAGTATTCTTGTGAGTAGGATTGTACGTCGGTTAGGCGTGCAAACCCCCTGGTTGGCTTAGTAGCCGGCCTCGATAAAGGAGGAGATTTCTGTTGTTGCGGAGAGTCTTTGCGAATTTTACGTAAGATATTCTACATTGAGATCTAAGATGTTAATAGGCGCGCTTGTGGCCTCTATAGGTTGAAATACTACGTATGGCGTGAGTGCTTGGCTTAAGGTGTGGCCAAGCGGTTTGAGGTACTTGGGCGCTTTGCTATTAGTCGTGTCGTCGCGAGGTATGTGAACCTCTTCTTATCTGTTCTAGCATGATATGTGTATAACTATGTAGTGCGATGAGCGTCATGTGTTAAATGTATTTGATTGTTTTTAAACATAAAGTGTTATAACGGCTTTATGGGAAGTTGGTTATAACGACTCTATGTAAGTGAGAAATGCTTTGTGGTTTTTTAAAGATAAGCGGATTTGACTTATACTTGAGCTTGATGTGTGATAATAAAGAACCTTGAAGTATTCTAAAAATTAAGAAACCTTTTTGAAAGAAGTGTATACTTGGTTTGAAAACATAAGAGTTATACATTTCATGAGAAGTTAGGTGTAACGTCTTAAGAGAGATAAAAAGAATGGTTTAATGGTTTAGAAGTTAAGAGACTTATTCTTAAAGATAAGAGACTTGACTTAATATGGATGTTTGTGTGAAACCTCGTTCGTGAGTAATGAGTACTTGGTTTTGAAAGGAATAATGTTTCTTGATTGGAAATCGAGAATGTGTATCGACAAACCAATGCGGCGTTAATAAAGGAAAATGTATTGAATAATTAAGTATTATTAAAACCGGTAGAAACCTCCGTCTGCATAGAAGCTAAGATGAGACAAAATGATATTACATTTTCTAGATCATGGGCTTAATAAGATTGATTATGAACAAAAATAACCTATTACTTTATGGCATATGTTACTCAATTGTTTTAAAAGAGATTAAGACATTGAACTATGAAACTTTTCAAAAAGAGACTTGTGTAATTGAAATTAGGCAAACTGGAACTTTAGGGAAAAGAAAGGCATTGTGTTGTCTTAAGATGTTTTAAAACATAAGGTGTTATAACAGCTTTATTGGAAGTTGGTTATAACGACCTTATGAAAACAAAAGAAAGGTTTTATCATTGGTTTTAATGTGGTAACTTGACTTTAAAAAGAGAAGTGTTTTGGTCAAAAAAGAAAGCATGGTGTTGCCTTAATCTGGTTTTAAAAAAGGAAAGTATGGAAGTTGTTTTGGTTTACTTAAAAGATATAAGTCACTCTATTTTTATACTACTGGTATCGGGTGACTTTTATAAAAGGAATAGATCTCTTTAAAAGGAATTTAACGTACGTAGTACTTTAGGGTTAAAAAAACCGGACTTGGGCATAAAATGAAAGTACTTCGAGTTGTGTATAAACTTGCCTACGCTTGTTATTGTGAAACTTGCCTATGCTTGTTGTTGTGAAACTTGCCTATGCTTGTTGTTGTGAAACTTGCCTATGCTTGTTGTGATAGCCTTTGTTGTGCAAGAATTGTGTTTCTATACTCTGGCGTCTCTCGATGGAGGGTCGGTTGACTTGTTGAGAACTTACTTGGGCGTGGCCGTGTGGTGGATAAATTCCGCAGATGCGTTCACTGTTGATAGTGTTACTTTTGTTAATCGCTTTGGACATCTTGACCGCGATCGTGGCGCGCGGGTATGCTTCCACTTTGATTCTGCCTTGTTGTCTTATTGTTTCCCTTTGGACATCTTGTGCGATCGTAGCGCGCGGGTATGCTTCCATTTGGAATGTTGTCTTATTTGTTCCGCTTTGGACATCACCGACACGATCGTGGCGCGGGTATGCTCCATTTGGATTCTTTGTCTTGTTGTTATCATATCATAGGCTGCCGCGGTGAGAAAGGTACTCGCGGGCGGGATTGATGTTGTGGGCGTGAGACCACAGATTGATATAAGCTATTACGTGTGTATCTTGTAGTTTGGTTATCATACATCTCTGCTTTTATAGACTATTATGATTTCATTTCTGATATTTCTGATTTCACATACTTAGTACTGTTATCTTGACCTCGCCCGAAAGTGCGTTCATCTGCGCGAGTAGAAATCGTCAGTATCGATCCGCGTTTAGGATCTCGTTTAGCGTTTTGGGAAGCTCAGTTTCGTCGGAGGCTTATCTTTGGTATGTTACCACAGTGCATGTAAGTTCTTATGCGTTCGGGGTATGGTGGGAGCCACTGTCCGTCATAGTTGTTGTATAAATCTTAAGTGCATGCTTTGTTGTGGGCGAGTGTAAGGATTATGCTTATTCAAATGTTTATATATATATATGTTGGAAGGCAACGTTTTGGTTGGCCTATTTGCTTTATTTATCATGTCTCTTGTTTCATATTTATGCTTTATGTTCGTGATTTTCTCGATGTTGTATCACTAGGGTGCAGGGTAAGGCACGATCCAGGCAGGTTGGTCGTGTGATTTATATTCGATATCTCGATGTATGACTACTTGGGTGTCGGGTAAGGCAGGTCAAGGAGCCGAGGCGGGTCGTGACAAAAGTGGTATCGAAGCGATTAATCCTCGGAAAGTGTCTGAGGCCGTATCTAGTAAGTCTTGATTATCGGTGTGTTGTGCACCACATGATAATCGAGGAGGCTATAGGATATTTAGGATTGGTTTCCATTCTTCTCACTCTGAGATCGTGCCTTAGAAGGCGTGTTATAAGTTGGACCCTCTAACGTATTTCTTTCCGTACTGTTATGCCTCCGCGTAAGGCAACCGGGCGAAAGGCAAAGCGAGAGGAGGCTGCGAGTAAATCTGAGAGGTTCTTGAGGCACGAGCGATCATCGCCTAGGGTGGTGCTTCGTTCGGGGAGTTACGTGGCGTCGCCGGCCAGCGAGTTTAGCCGCGGCGGCGATTCCTACTGCGGCCATGATATATGAGCCTTCAGTTCCACGACCGGGAACAAAGAAATTGGATTGCAAAGGAATGGACCTGTTACTAGCTAGGATGTTAGCAGCCAGAGAATATAGATTTCACCGATATATCACGAGTCTTGATGACTATCTAAGAGAGGGTTGTACTAGAGTAGCTCTTGATCGAGCTTGAGCATGGCACATTATGCGAGCTTCTGCGCGCGAGAGGAAAGTGAGGATCGGCGGATTAACGAGATCAGCGAGAAGAGGGCGGGGCGGCAAAGGTCGCTTTGATAACTTTCGGCGAATCACCTCGCGTGAGACTAGATATATGCCTCGCCCGGTCGCAGTGGTCCTCGCGAAACCGGGGCGTTCGGTATCTGGAGTTGGTGAGCTCGGGGCTTACGGTGCTCGGATACGTCGTAAGTCGGCCGGCGGATTGATTTTCCCGGTGTTCCGCGGTGTGGCGGCGTCGTTCAGGGAATGTCATCTTTTGTTGATGCTTGTTTTACCTGCGGCCGTCAGGGCCATGTGTCGAAAGGATGTCTAGTAGGAGGATGCAGTAGGAGGACTCGGCCTACGGATCGATTGCAGTTGATGGTTCGGAGAGGTAGGGTGTTAGCCAAAGGAGGCCACCCGCTCGGTGTGGCCGTTGTGGTAAGTGTCGTTGTGGGAAGTGTCGTGCTTCTTGAGCGACATTGCGCTTAGCCCGAGCGAGGATTGATTGGAATGAGAGGGTAGTGAAGCGATAAATACGGGTATATCTTTAACCTGCAGAGATTAGTACGTATGATAAGATGAGTATACCTTAAATGTTATGTTCACATAGCATTTTGTTAGTTGTGATTAGAAATCATGGTTAGTTAACAGGGTAAGATTGGGGGATAAAGAAAGTGGGAGCCTTAGAGTTTTATACGTGGAGACCTTAGAGGTAAGGCCGTCTCGAGTAAAAGAGGTATTTTATGTTTGACCACTTATCGGAGTGCATAGTGCGCGTGAGATATAGTTGTGTGATAAGTCTCTGAGTGGTATGATATGAAAGAGGGTAGTTGAGCTAAGAAGACCACTAGGTTTTGTGACTCGATAGTGAGATTGTTCGGATCGGGAGCAAGAGTTTTGTGCGATAGTGGGTCGGGTTGAGGCCACGTCGCGGAGTCAACCCGATGATGTTTGGTGGTGGGGTCAGTTTGTGGTGGTCACCGGTGGTGAGAGTCATGAGGGTGTTAGGCCCAGTTTAGTTAACCATCGTACAAGTTCGTGGATGCGTTCGACCGATGGTCGGGCGATGAGTCGAGCCCTCTTGTCTTTTCGGTCAAGATCGTTTTACTCGCGAGAGGTTATGCGAGATGTTATATCGGGGAAGGTTGTAAGGCTGCTGCGAGGTGCCTACGCCGCGCCTTATGACGAGTAGTGGAGCCAGTTCTGGCTGTTTCTTTTACGGAGGTTTTACCAGGCAGGGTTAGGAACTCAGGTGAGTCTCAGTATCGCATTCGCCCTCGGGCCAGTGTTTGGTGTTCAGGGGTAGCTGTGAGGATTGTTTTCTCCTGTTGAGGGAGTGTTTAATAACTACCATTTCAGTATTCGGTTATCGCATTATGACGCCTTGTAGGGGCGGAAGTATAAGTTGTCGGTCGATTGGTTCGATGTTGGCAAGGTTCAGATAGTTGGTTCATACTAGTTCAACAGGATGTGGATAGGGTGAAGCTTATCCAGAAGAGGTTATTGGAAGCTCAGAGTCAACAGAAGTTGTGCGGATATCTGCGACAACGCTTGGAGTTGAGTTGTGGTGGGTCTTCTTGAAGGTACCACCGGAAGGTGTGGCGAGATTGGAAAGCAGAGAAACTTAGCGAGTTACTTTGGGCCTTTTAGTCGTGTGAAGAATAGGCGGGTTGCCTATAGTTAGCATTGTCGTCCGGCGTAGGAAGCGATCGTCCGATCTTTCATGTTGCTATGTTCGGAAGAGTATCGGAGATCCATCCAGAGTATTCTCAGTTAATGATGACCAAGTTGGAGGTAGTAATCGAGTTTTGAAGCGAAGCGATACGAGGAATGTGGTAAGTTATGAGAAAGAATTCGAGTGTACGAGAAGGGTACGACGAGTAAGGGAAGAAGCGAGCATGTGTTAAGAACATAGTTGTGATCTTTTCTTTTGTAAAGTGAAGGTGCGAAGAGAGTATCTTTTAACCCTTGGGTGGGAGCTTTTGTGATGATAGAGGAGATTCCTCGTTGGCTCGGATTGAAGTATTCGCGCGTGTGTTATTTTATGGCCATATGTGGCATTGGCAACTGGTTTTAGTTAAGAGGAACTTTATCGTTATCTGTCTTAAGAAGGAACATTCGGGACGAATGTTTCTAAGGAGGGGAGAATGTTATACCCCGTATTTTCCAAAGTATGTACGTGAGGACGTACGTAGAGAAGTTTGAGCCTTAAGTTAGGCTAGGACCAAAAATTATTATTCACAATGCAGAAGCGAAGTGTTTTTTCAATGAAAGCGTTTTCCAAGACTTGCGTAGGAAAATTACGGCTATGTCATTTATTATTTTTGTGGATTTTTCAGAGAGATGAAATATTTTGGACCAGCGAGAGGGTGACACTTGTCACCCTCAGTGGGCAACAAACATGGCCTTGGTTGGACGATTTCTTGGCTTTTCTTTAGTCAAGGTTAGGTAGGATATTTTTGTGTAGTAGATGGATAAGGACACTTGGGTAAATCCTCCCCCTACACTTGCCTTGCACTTGGCTTCATCTTGGCCATTGGTTGTCCATTGCTTGACCTATAAATACCCCCTAACAGAAGGTTTTCTTCGTCCACAAATCCTCTCAGTCTTGAAATCCCTCCATCTTGAGAGCTCTGGCCAGAGCACCATCTCCCCACTTGTGAAGGCCTTGGCGAAACACCCTCTCTTGAGTGTTGTTCTCGTGAAACACCCCACTTGGTTGAGAAATACTTCTCCAAGTATTGTTATAATGCCAAAATACTCTAGCCCAAAACCTTTGTAGTATTTCCAGTACCTCTGTCTGAAAAGCAGAAAAATACTACTATACTTTCCTTTAGCCAAAGCGAAACCCTTTGGAAAAATCTTCACGATTGGTTGAAGTATTAGGAAGAAGTTTTAGAACTTCTAAGGGTTGTTTGGGCGGGTTGGAGCACCGGAGTAGGAGCTAAGCGTTGCTCGGGATCGACGTTAAACTTGGATAATTTTGGGCTTAGGGTAAATAATCCTATCCTTCTATTGTAATTGGAAATTACATGATGTAGTTGTATAGAAATGAATATAAGATTCATATAAGAGAATTGAAGCGTAATAGAAGGATATTCTGGAATAGACTTGGCTGGAATCACGTCGGAAGAATATTCTACAAGAGTAGTCTAGGCGTTGATAGACTTGTATAACCACTTATAGGTTGAAATCTTGCCAAGTAGCGTGTACTACTTGAAAGGTGGGCCGAGGCTAGCGGGTTATAGCAGTGGGCGTTTGCTTATAGTCGATAATCGTCGCGGTATGTGATTCTTCCTATCCTCTTGAGCATGATATTTTAAAGAATATATATATAATGCGGTAGGCGTCGTGTGTTAAGCGAATGTAGTTTCTGGCAATGTCTTTTGACTTAAGCTGAATAATAAGAATCTTGAAGTATTTCAAAAGAATTAAGAATCCTTTTTGAAAGAAGAATAATACTTGGTTTGAAAGCTTAAGAGTTATACTAGCTTTATGGGAAGTTAGGTATAACGACTTAAGAAGATAAAAAGAATGGTTTATTGATTTTAAGAAGTTATGAGACTTGATCTTAAAGAGAAGAGACTTGCCTTAAATGAATTAATATGAATTCTGTGTGAAACCTCATTCGTGAGTAATGAGTACTTGGTTTTTAAAAAAAGGAATAATGTTTTACTGATTTAGGAAATCAGAATGAGTATCGACAAACCACTGCAGCGTTAATAAAGGGAAATGTTTTGACTAATTAAGTATTATTAAAACCAGTAGAAACCTCCATCTGCATAGAAGCTAAGATGAGACAAAATGATATTACATTTCCTAGATCATGGCTGCTTTAATAAGATTGATTTTGAACAAGAATAACCTACTCACATATAAGGCATATGTTTCTCAAATTGTTTAAAAGAGAATTATATTCTTAAGTGATTAAGACTATGAACTACGAAACCTTTCTAAAATAAGAGGCTTAAGTACTTGAAATTAGGCAAACTTGAACTTATGGGAAAGAATGTTGTTACTTGATGTTGAAAAGGAAAGTGTTTTGGTTTACCAAAAAATGTGAGTCACTCTATTTTAATACTACGGGTATCGGGTGACCTTTATAAAAGAAATGAATCTTTTAAAAAGAATTTAACGTACGTAATACTTTGGGGTCAGAACCTGGACTTTGGCATAAAATAACCTTGAGTTGTGTGTAACTTGCCTATGCTTGTGGTGATAGCCTTTGTTGTTCAAGTGTTGTATTTCTATGCTCACAGTCCCGTGAGATGGTGGGACACGTATTTCACGATTAACTTCAGGAGTCCCGTGAGATGGGCGGGACGTATTTCATCGATTCTTCAGAGTCCGTAGGATGGGCGGACGCGTATTTCACTGATTCTTTTGAGTCCCATGAGGTGGGCGGGACACGTATTTCACGATTCTTCAGAGTCCCATGAGATGGCGGGACACGTATTTCACTGATTCTTCACGAGTCCCGTGAGATGGGCGGGACACGTATTCATCGATTCTTGCGAGTCCCGTAGGATGGCGGACACGTATTCCACTGATTCTTCACCAACTCCCGTAAGATGGGCGGACCACGTATTCTACATGATTATTTACGAGTCCCGTAGGATGGCGGGACACGTATTCCACGCGATTTGTACCTAGGCTGGCGGTGAGGAAGGAGTTCCACGGGCGTGAGGATGACTTGAGCGTGAGTCACGACTTGACATGGCCCCTTTTATGTTGTGAGCGTAGTTTGGTTATCATACATGTCTCTGCTTTATATAGACTATTATGATTTCATTCTGATATTTCTGATTTCACATACTTGGTACTGTTGTCTTGACCTCGCCCGGGAGGCTGCGTTCATCTGCGGTAGAAGTCTTCTTGTTGATCCGTTCTTAGGATCACCGTTTGATTTGGGAAAGCCGTTTCTCGGAGGCTTAGCATTTTGGTATGGTCCACTGTCGTTGTAGGTATTTGCATTGGGGTATGGCGGGGCCTGTCCGCCATTGTTATTATAAACTCTTAAGTGCAGTAGTCTGTTGTAAAGTTGGGATGTAGCTATTCATTTTGGGTATTTATATATATCTTAGAAAGGCAACTTTTCCCAGCGTGTCTCATTTATATTGTTTCATGTCTTGTTTTATATTCATTGATATCTACGATGTATGACTACTTGGGTGTCGGGTAAGGCACGGTCACGGGCCGGGCAGTCGTGACAATGAGCGACCCGAAGGAGAGTCGATTACAACGGTACCAGTATATGGCCCGAAAATCGTAAATGAAATCATAGTAGTCTATATAAAGCAGGAGACATATATGATAGCAAACTATAGTACATAATATGTAGCGATCCGCGTCAAGTCGGGGACTCGCGCCCTCAAAGTCATCGCTCAAATATAACTATGGGTCGTACATGACATCGATCATGCGTGGAACACGCCGGCTGCCGCGATCTACGATAACCACGCGAGAGTACGCATGAACACGGGTCCCGCGTGTCGCAAAAGCCGTCTGAGGGCAAATGCGAAGGCTAACTACGGATACCAAAGCGTCGTCAAGCGGCCAGAAGTCGAAAGCCAACTACGGATACAGCGTACCAACAAATCTATATAACCGTACCACGAAGGCGACCGGGCGAATCACGGCCAACTACGGATACCACTGCGCGCGTAGTTGGCGGGCAAATCACGAACTAACTACGGATACCAAGGAATCGCGAGACCGTCCCAAGCTGAGCAGGGCAAATGCGAAGGCTAACTACGGATACCAAGCGAATCGACCCGACCTCGGGGCAAATGCGAGCGACTACGGATACCAAGCGAATCGGTAAAACCTCGCGAAGAGCTAGTCGCTGCCAGATGCGTCGAGTAAGATCATAACAAATCAATGACCTCCATGAAGAAGCGATGGTATAGAAATACAATACTAGCGACAAGGCTATCACGCGCAAACATAGGCAAGTTACACAACTCGAGTACTTTCATTTTATGCCAAAGTCGATTTTAACCCCAAGTACTCGTCGTTAAATTCTTTTAAAAGATCCATTTCTTTTACAAAGGTCACCGATGCCGTATTATCAAAAATAGAGTGACTAACATTTTAAGTAAACCAAAACAACTTCCATACTTTCCTTTTAAACCAAATTAAGACAATACTATGCCTTCTTTTTAGACAGAAACACTTCTCCTTTTAAAGTCAAGTTACCATTTTAAAACTAATGATAAAACCATTCTTTTGTTTTCATAAAGTCGTTATAACTAACTTCCCGTAAAACATTATAACCTTGTATGTTTTAAACGATTTAAGACAAAACCATGTCTTTCTTTTAAACCAAAAACTCTTGATTCCTCGAGTCTCTTTTCTTTTAGAAATCAAGTTCCTTAATATTTCACATCAAGTCATTTATAAGTCAAGTCTCTTATCTTTTAAAAACCACGAACCATTTCTTTACCTCATAAAGTTGTTATAGCAAACTTCCCGTAAAGCCGTTATAACACTTTATGTTTTAAAATAACCAAATTCATTTAGCACGTATCGTCTAGTACTACATAGTTCACAACAATCATGCTAGAAAAGATAGGAAGAGGTTCACATACCTCGCGGCGATTATCAACGATTAGCAAAGCGCTCGGCGTACTCTAACGCGCTGCCTTTTCCACCGCCCAGTAGAATCGCTGCTCGTAGTACTTGACCTAAAAGGCCACAAGCGTCTATCAACCTCTAGATCTCTTGGTAGAATAATTCTAGATACAAGATTCCTTATTCTACGGAAAATTCGGCGGCCTCCCCACATGACCACGTAAATCTCCTCATCCCCAACGAGGCTGCTGCAAACCCGACAATCCCGGGGGTTACCCGTCTAACGGGCGTGTACAATTCTACTCCAATAATACTACAAATCTCTTGTAAATCTGATCCTATGTAAATCTGATTCAATTCTTTATAATCATCCTTCAATATATCTTATACTCGATTCTAAACTACTACTGACATGTAATCTCTATTCTGATAGGGGGCGTAGGTAATTACCTCGATAAGCCCAAAATTATCCAAGATATAAGTCGATCTGAGCAGCGTTTGGCTCGATTCCTTACGCTCCAACCCGCTCCAAGCAACCGCCAGAAGTTTCTAAACAACCTCTTAACACTTCATCTAAGCTATGAAGATTTTTCTAGGGATTCATTTTGCGACTATGGGATAAAGTAGTATTTAGGGACTCTTATGTTGGGATATTTTGGAATACCACCGAGGATTTAGGCTAAAGTATTTGGAATAACAATAATACTTGAAGAATTCTACTCGAGGTGGGGGTGTTTGGGCGAGAACTCGCTAAGGGAGGGAGGAATTTTTGCCTTGAAACTTTCTAATGTGGATGAAATAAAGTCTTGCACACAAGGGGTATTTATAGGAAATCAATGGCGAAGATCTAGGCAAGTGGATGGTGAGGATGGGGTACATGTGTGTGGGTAGTTGGCCAACCATTTGGCTACCACAAAAATGGGACAAGTGGCCATGCAAAATGGGCCAACGTCCGCAAAAGCGTGCCAACTTGTCCTTCTCGATTCGGCCAACATGGCCACGGGGTGACACGTGTCGCCCCTACTCGTCAAAATATTTCATCTTCGAAAATATCCGTAATGCCAAAATCCGAAAATAAAGTGGGCCCCACAAGCGTAAATTTTCAGTGGGCCCGTGACCAATTCGGAAATAAAATTTCATAATTCTCAAATATTCCAAAAGTCCAAATACCAAATCGGGAATCAATTCCCTTTAATGAACATTTTCCTTCACAAAATCCGGAAACTTTTAGTGAAAAATCACGTCTTTCTTCTTTCCAATTTCTTTATCGTATTCTCGTGCGTGCGTCCTCGTATACATACCACGGAACTACGGGGTGTAACATTCTTCCCCCAGAAACATTCGTCGAATGTTCCTTCTAACCTCTCTAATCATACTGGCCGGTATAGTCTTCACTAATATACTTACAAAACCAATTATGCCACTGCGTGGCCATAATATAACATACATAAAACTCAATCCAAGCCAACGAGGAATCACCCCTAACGTGTATAACAACACAAAAACTTCCACCCGTGGTCCAAAGGATACTTTCTTCACATCTATACTTATAAAAATGACCTTGGCATCTTACGCCTCTTTTCTTACTTGCCATTACCCTCGCCATTGCTCGAACTCTTCTCGTATACTTACCACATTTTGTCATTGCTTGATTTCCAAAATCTAGGGTTACTATCTCTAACTTGGTCATCATTAGCGGGAACACTCTGGAGGATCTCAGATTACTCTTAGAAACATAGCATGGAATCTGGACGTCTTGCCTCACAAGTCGGACGGCGGTGCTAACATAGGCAACGACCTATTCTACTATTATCTGAAAATGCCCGAAGTACCTCGGGCTAAGTTTCCCCTTCTTTCCAAATTTCGTCACACCGCCAGGTGGTACCTTGAAGACCACCGTCGACACGAACTCCAAGTGTCGGCGCGATCGTCATACGACTTACGGTGACTACGGTACTAATAACTTCTTACGGATAAGCTTACTTATCCACGTCCTGCTGAAACAAGTAGGGACCAAACTACGAACATTGCCGACATCAGACAATCGGCCGTGACTACACTTCCGCCATACAAGGCTTCGTAAGGCACCGTCAGAATCTTGAAATGGTAGCTAGTATAATACTCGCTCAGCGAGAGGCAAATAATCCTCATCTACCCACGAAATCAAAACAGGCGTAACCTATCCTCAGATATGCGGATAAAATCGTTGTTAGTCCGTCGGCCAGAGGTGAATGCAATCTGAGACTCACGAGTTCCTAACCCGCTTTGGTAAAACCTCCGAAAAGAAATAGCCGTAAAGCGGGCTCCACTGCTGCCGTAAAAATAAAAGTAGGAACCGTGCGACGCACAACGCTACGATATACAACATCTCGCGTAACCTCCGTAGATAAGCAGTCGACTAAAAGACAAGATGGTGACCATCGGCCTACTGCGGTCGACGCATCCACGAGCTAAATGCGATGGTTATCTAAACTTGGGCCTAACACCCTCGTGACCCTATCGTCTAGCGGGACCACCTCAAGTGACCCGCGCATTCGGGCTGCGGGTTGACTCGCGAAATAGCCTCAACCCGACCAGCCGTACTAAACTCGTTCCACGATCGGAACAATCTTACGATTCCGTCATGAAAGCTACTACTTCCGTCTCACACTACCCGTGGATTTATCACAACTTACACCATGCTAACCAAACATAGCACTCCGCGTATCTACCATAACAACTAAACAAGTCTCTTAAATTTGAAGATCTCCTGTAACTCTTTGTCTCACTTTCCCTTTGCGCTCTAATCAAATCTTGCTCTGTGGGCGCGTAACTACAGAAGGTGATGAACGACACGATCCGAAGGTGAGTCGTAACATCCGCGCCATCTGTTCGGACAATTTCTGCAAAATGGCCTTGATGGCGCAAGGCTAACAAGCTATCTAAGTAGTCACGACACTTCCTATAAGAACCCTACCACAGCGACCATGCAGGGGTGGGGTGGCCTCTCTGGCTAACACCCTTTCCTCTGCGATCCACTGAATCATGACTAACACAGTAGGCTAAGTCATCCCACTTGTATCCCTCCTGCTAGGACATTCTCTCCTCGTATATCGACCATTAGCGCGGGGCATGCGAGCGATAAGTCAAACTCTATCTGTATCCCGAGCGTTCGCGGTTACGCCTCGACCTCGTAAATCTATGCGCGAGCTCTCGCCAAATGCGAGGGCAAGAAGTGTAAGAAATGCCTCGAGGTCTTGATCACTTTCATGATCGCTGCATTTGTCGAATAAACTCACGATGATCTTCCTCGATTCTAGATCCATAGAAACGCGGGTGGTATGACTTCGAAGTCCGAAATCTCAACTTCTCGGATCTAGGGTGAACTCTGATGCTGCGGAACCTCAGAATCTCGTATGTCCTCATTCCTAGCCACAAGCCTAGCTAATGGCGGGCCATTTCCTTGTAACTCATATCCTCGGCTCACAGTGCGTGGCCCGGAGGCTCGGTATCGTGGCCTCGGTAAGCTGCTTTGCTCTAAACTCTCTTTGGGGCTAGCGGCGTCGTAAAACTCGTCGTCAGTACTATCTCGGTAATGGCCAGGGCTGTGCCTCGTAACCTACGTGTTCTACTCGTAGCTCCTCTGCCTTGCCTCGCGGGCTCTGGTTGCCTTGCGTAGAGGCATAGCGGTGAAAAGAATCGTCGGAGGAGTCGACTTATAACACGGCTCTAAGGCGCGATCTCGAGTGAGAAGAATGGAAACCGATCCTAAATATCCTGCGACCTCACGATTATAGATGTGGTGAACAACCGTAGATAATCAGACTCTACTAGATCACGATGCGTAGACACTTTCAGAGGATTAAGCGCTCTGATACCACTTTTGTCACGACCCGACCATGGGCGCGGCGGTGCCTTCTGGCGGGCACCGTGATACAACATCGAGAGAAAATCAGCGGAAATGAAAACTTACGTGAAACAAGATATCTGATAATGAAATAAGAAAGCAGGCTAACCAAAGCGGTTACCTTTACGAATATATAAATAAAACTTGAACACGACGATTCATCCCTTTTTCAAACTACGCCCATATGCGGTACTAAAGACCTCTAGAATGTTATAACAACAACGGGACGGGGCCCGCCGTACCACGAATGTAAGTACTACTGATGACGGGGAACTATACGAATAAGCCTCGGAGAAAGCGGGCTTCCCAACGATGGCTGTGATCCATGGCGAGGATCGATGTCACGACCGAATCTGGGCCGTGGTGGTGCCTTACCGGGCACCTAGTGATACAACATCAGTGTCAGTGGAACATCTGACACATCGTGAAACAAATGGAGTACAAAGCGATGTCGAGGAAAACTTGCCTTTCGGCGTATATATAAATAACAACTCCTACAAATGAGCAGTTTAATCCTTTTTACAAACCCTCTTACAATTTACGCCTGGCGGTACTCTGGACCTCTACGAATGATATGGCAACAACGGCGGGGCGGTCCGTCATACCCTGAATAGCTTTCTGACAACGGGGACTATGCGAATAAGCCTCGGAGCGGAGCTTCCCAAGCGCTGGCGTGATCCTAGGCGAGGATCGGCGGCGGTGTACCTTTACTGCGGCATGAGCAGCGGCCCCGAAGGAGGTCGATGCAGTGCAGTATGTGGCGAAAAAATCGTAAATGAAATCATAGTAGTCTATATAAAGCGGGAGACATGTATGATAAGCAAACTACGATTCCTGATAAATAGCGATCATATCAAGTCGAGGACTCGCCACCAAAGTCATCACTCGATATAGCAATGGGTCTCGCGCCCGCGACATCAATCATGCGTGGAATACGCCCTCGCTGCCGGCGATCTATGATATATAAAGCACCAAGGAATACACGTGAGCAGCGGGTCCGCTGTGTCCAAATAAAGCGATGCGGGGGTAAATGCGAAGGCATAGCAGACTACTAACACCCGCGGTACTAACAAGGTCATAAAGCGTATCATGATATCTGTCTGAACCGCCGTATGATCAAAGCTGATGCTCGCCGGAATATCAAATGTGCGCGTCTAGCCACAGAACTCCGCGACTCGCGTAGGCCAATCTCGTAGGCGCGTGAGGTATAACCCGCGTCGAGGTGCTACTCCGGCGTCGTCACGGACTCGCGATCGCGCATGGCCGCATGAACCGCGTGACCGTAAAGGCCGCGCTAACACGGAACTCGTAGCTCGCATAGGCCGGGACCGCGTGAGGTATTCTCGAATCATGGTCCCGGACGCTGAGTCTACCCGCGTCGGAGGCGACAACCCGGAAACCACGGTGAGTGGTATAATACCAACATAACGGTTTAACGTTTAAACAACGTAAGCGCAATCGAGGAAAACCCCTTTACACAAGCATCACGAATACTAACACCGTAGCATCCTAATATGATTACTTATCAAATCGACACGAAGGTATTACAAGGCTATCACAAACCAATCTGATCAAGTTATTCACACATGGGTACTTTCTACTATGTGTCAACATGTTCGGGTTTCTATCCCCGAAGTACTTCATCGTTAACTTTTTTAAAAGATCGTTACTTTCACAAAAGTCACCTGATACGTAGTATATGAAAATAGAGTGATTATCTTTTGAAGTGAATCAAAACACTTATCTTTGTAAAATCAAGTAACAACATTATTATCAAGCGTCGAGTTTGCCTAATTTCAAATGTTCACGTTTCTTATTTTAGAAAGGTTTAAGTAGTTCATAGTCTTATTCATTTAAGAATATAATTCTCTCTTTTAAACTATCAGAAACATAAGCCTTATATGTGAGTAGGATATTCTTGTTTATAACAATCTTATTACAATGACCATGATCATGAAATATCATTTTGTCTCATGCTTAGCATGCGGATGGAAGTTTCTCTTGGTTTTAATAATACTTGTCTGTTAAAACATTTCCTTTTATTGTATTTGCGATGGTTTGTCGATACATTCGATTTCGAATCGATGTAAAACATTCTTAAGCGGTTATTACCTAACTTCCCATAAAGCTAGTATAACTCTTAAGTTTTCAAAAACCAAGTATTACTTATCCTTTCGAAATGATTCAAAAATCTTTTGAAATACTTCAAGTTCTTTATTAACACATAACAAGCGGTTATAGTTCAAATCGATTACCTACAAAACCACAAGTATTTTCTTACCAACGTAAAATTATAACCAACTTCCCATAAAGCGTTATAACACTTTATGTTTTAAACAATCAAATACATTTACGTATGCGTCTCTGGTACTACATAGTTCACGTATCATGCTAGAAGAGATAGGAAGAGGTTCGCGTACCTCGCGGCAGTATCGACTAATAGCAAAAGCGCTCCAGTTCCTCAAGCCGTCGGCTACTCCTTAAGCCAAGTAGATCGCGCCACGCGCGATCTTGACCTATAAGGCCACAAGGTGACATTAACATCTAAATCTTATCGTAGAACATTACGGAAAATTCGTGGCCTCCCCCATGCGGCGTAAATCTCCTCTCTATCGGGCGACTACGAAGCCAACGGGGGTTATCGTTTAATCGGGCGTGCACAATTCTACCTCGCGAAAAGGCGCGCAAGTCTCTGCATGTCTGATCTATGTAAATCTGATTCGATACTCTTCTTTGAAAAAGTTTCTTATTATTGGGCTTAAGTCAAAAGACATTGCGATAACACGTTGATCTATATATAGTATACTTCAACTATATAATCTAACAACATGTAATTTCCAATTACAATAGGGGACAAGATATTTACCTCGATAAGCCCATAATTATCAGGAGTTTAAATGTCGATCTGAGCAAGGTTTAGCTCTACTCAGTGCGCTCAGGCCAGCTCCAAACAACCCTTAGAAGTTCTAACCAACTTCTGCTTAATACTCGACTAACTATGGAGATTTTCCTTAGGGTTTCGGTTTTGTGGTGAAGGGAAGTATAATAGTATTTACGGGCTTTTCGTATAAGTATAACCTTAGAATACTACAAGGTATCTGGCTAAGGTAATTTGGGCATTATAACAATACTTTTGAGAGTATTTCTACCGAGGGGGTATTATCTGAAAACAACTAGGCTAGGGGTACCCAGGCTGCACCCGAGGGGGGGGTGTATACCCCTCGGCCTACCCCACGAGGGGGGGAACTCTCGGCCCAGGGGGGGGAAGAGGGGCGCTCGGCCAAGACACTACACTAAGGGGGGAGGAAGAAGCTGTCAAGACTTAGGCAATTTTGTGGATGAATTAGTCTTTAAAGGGGTGGGTATTTATAGGTCAAGTGAAGGCTGACCAATGGCGAGATCTTGCCAAGTGCAAGGCAAGTGTAGGGCGAATCTTGCCAAGTGCACTTATCCATCTACCACCAAAATATCCTACCCCCTTGACCAAACAATGGCCGTTCGGCCGACCCCTTTACCGAGGTGTTCCGATGAGGCGGTGACAAGTGTCGCCCTCTTGTTGGTCCAAAATGTTTAATCTCTCGGAAAAATCCATAAAAATTAAAAATGACATAGCGGAAATTCCCCTACGAAAGTGTGAAAGCGTTTAGTCGAAGCGACTCTAATCGGGTGTTGTGAACAAAAGAATTCGAGCCTAAATCACAAGTTCAAATTTTCCTCGTGCGTCCTTGCGTACATACTCTGGAAATCACGGGTATAACATTCTCCTCCTTGAAACATTCATCGAATGTTCCTTCTAAGTCTCAAAACAAGCGCGCGCCGATATAGTCTTCACTACTATACTTACGAGGACAAACACATCGCGTGGCCACGAAACAAGCTGCGCAAAATGCTTACATCAAGTCACGGGAAGCACCTCTAACGTCATAAAGCATACCACTTTTGTCACTTTGCGCGAGGTTCTAGTGTCACTCCGTGACCGACAAATGATGCCAGGGCTGCGTCACGATCGCGAAGATGTCGTGCATTCGAACTCTTACCACATTTAAATCTGCTTGATTATCGAAACTTCGGGGTTATCATCTTGACTTGGTCATCATTAAGTGGGAATACTGGATGGATCTCGATTTCCTTCTCGAACATAACACGAAAGGCGGGCGCATTGCCTCACAAGTCGGACGGCAAATGCTAACATATAGGCAACTGGCCTATTCTTCACGTGAACTCAAGGCCCAAGTAACTCGGGTTAAGTTCCTCTGTATTCCAAAACTCGTCACATGACGGGGTGGTACTTTCGAAGACCGGCCGTCGGCACGAACTCTGGCGTCGTGCAGATTATCGCCGCGATTTCTACGGCTGCGGAACCTCTTACAGACAAGCTTTACTCTATCCGCGATCTGTGGAACAAGCTGAACCGACTATCGAATCCACGCCAACATCGAACCAATCAGCGGCGACTCGCGCATCCGCCCTACGAGGCTTCGTAAGCGACATCCGAACAACGAAATGGTAGCTTAAACACTTGCTTGAGGAGACAACAATTCGCAACTATCACGAAATCGAACAACGGCGGCGAATGTGATTCGAGACTTACTTGAGTTCTAACCTTGCACGGTAAAACCTCCGAGAAAAGCAAAGCGACTTTGGGCTCGTTATGCGACATAAGGTGAAGGTAGGCACCTCGTGCGACGCCTTACAACCTTTACGATATATCATCTCGCGTAACCTGCAGAGTAAGCGGTCTTTGCTAGAAGACAACCACGGTGACCTCGCCGGCCCGACTCTTGGTCGAATCGTCCGTGAAATCGTCGTTGGTTAACTAAACTCGGGCCTAACACCCTCGTGACCCTACCGCAGCGGGACCACCAGTGACCCGGCCGCTGAACATTCCGGCGGGTTGACCCGGCGTGGCCTCAACCCGGCGGCCTTATGGCGCTAGCTCACGAAGGAAAACTCTCGCTAATCCGTTCACGAAAACCTGGCGGTCTTCTTAGCTCAACTACCCTCTTTCATTCCACTGCTCGGGACTAATCCCACAAACATAACTCGCGTGCACTATGCACTCTATAAAGTCAAACATAAACAATCGTCTTTTACTCGAGATGGCCTTACCTCTAAGGTCTACGTATAACACTCTAAGGCTCACTTTCTCTATCCCCAAATCTTACTTGGTTAACTAACGAGATTTCTAATCACCGTTTACACAATGCTATCGAATATAACACTTAAGGTATACTCGCTTATCACGCATACTAAACCACAGAGGTTAAAGATATACTGAATCTCTTTGCTTTACTCCTTAGTCATTCTAATCAAACGCCCGTAGAGCGCAGCTAAGGAAGATGACGAACTACCCACCGATCTGAAGGCTAAGTCCTCCGCGAGGACACTCTTTCGACATCGGACCACGGCGGTCGTAGGTGCAACAAGTACCCGACTAAAAGGCGACATTCCAGAGATGGCGCTGCCGCTGTGAACAGAAAAAGCGAATCGGATCATTTGGAACCCGTGTGTATTTGTGAGCGGAAGCTCTGGAGCTCGACCAACTCTGCGTACCGAGCGTCACGAACCTGTGGAGGACCTTTACGCTTGGTGGATCGCAAAATCTGATCTTTGGTGAGGCGACTCGCCTCGAAAGTTACCAAAGGGCCTTCTTTGCTCTGGCCTCTTACCAACGTCGCCGTTAACGCGTCGATCTCTCGTTTCTCGGCTGCTGCGCATAAGCGTACAGGCCATGCTCGAAGCCTAAGCGAAGAACTTACTTTTTGACATACCGTTGATATTCATCAAGACTCGCGATGCGTCGGTATACTCTGCGGTAGTCAAATCCATAGTTAATGCGAAGTCGCCTCGCGAAATCTATATTCTCTGTTCGATCGTGGGCGAAGGTTCAAATATCATGGCGCGGTAGGAGCTGCGCGCCGTGCTAAACTCTGTTGGGGCTAGTGGCGTCGCGAGAACTCCCGAATGAAGCACCGCGAGGTGATAATTGGGCTGTGCCCGCGTAACCCTCTGTACTTTACTCGCGGCTCCGCCGGTACGCGCCTCACGGGCGGGTTGCCTGCGCGGGCATAGCGGTAAGGAAAGAAATCGTTAGAGGTCGACTTACAACGGCTCTGAGGCGCGATCTCGAGTGAGAAGAATGAAACCAATCCTAAATATCCTATAGCCTCACGATCATTGGTGTGGTGCCTGACACCAGATAATCAAAACTCTGCGGATCTGGTCTGCGTAGACACTTTCAGAGGATTAAGCGCTCGATACCACTTTTGTCACGACCGAATGCGGGCGTGGTAGTGCCTTACCGGGTACCCTAGTGATACAACATCAGTGTCAGCGGAACATCTGACACATCGTGAAACAAATGGAGTACAAAGCGATGTCGAGAAAACTTGCCTTTCGGCATATATATAAATAACAACTCCTACAAATGAGCAGTTTAATCCTTTTTACAAACCCTCTTACAATTTACGCCTGCGGTACTCTACGGACCTCTACGAATGATATGATAACAACGGCGGGGCGGGGCCGTCATACCCTGAATGTAGCACCTGACAACGGGGACTATGCGAATAAGCCTCGGAGCGGAGCTTCCCAAGCGGCTGAGCGTGATCCTAGGCGAGGATCGGCGGTGTACCTTTACTGCGGCATGAGCGCGGCCGAAGAGGTCGATCTGGCCAGTGCAGAGTATGTGGCGAAAAATCGTAAATGAAATCATAGTAGTCTATATAAGCGGGAGACATGTATGATAGCAAACTACGATTCATGATAAATAGCGATCATATCAAGTCGGGGACTCGCGCCTCAAGTCATCACTCGATATAGCAATGGGTCTCGCGCCCACATCAATCATCCGTGGAATACCTTCGCCAGCTGCCGTGATCTATGATATATAAAGCACGAGGAATACGTGAGCGCGGGTCCGCTGTGTCCAAATAAAGCGATGCGGGGTAAATGCGAAGGCATAGCAGGCTACTAACGCCCGGTACTAACAAGGTCATAAAGCGTATCATGATATCTGTCTAGACCGCATGATCAAAGCCCGGTCGCTCGCGCGATATCAAATGTGCGCGTCTAGCCACAGAACTCCGCGACTCGTATAGGCCAATCTCGTAGGCGCGTGAGGTATAACCCGCGTCGAGGTAGCTACTCCGGCGTCGTCACGGACTCGCGATCGCGTAGCGCGTAGACGCGTGACCATAAAGGCGCGGCGCTAACACGGAACTCGTAGCTCGCGCTAGGCCGGGACCGCGTGAGGTATTCTCGAATCATGGTCCCCGGACCGCTGAGTCTACCCGCGTCGGGCGACAACCCGGAAACACGGTGAGTGGTATAATACCAACATAACGGTTTAACGTTTAAACAACGTAAGCCTGATCGAGAAAGCCGCTTTACACAAGCGTCACGAATACTAACACCGCGTAGCATCCTAATATGATTACTTATCAAATCGACAGAAGGTATTACAAGGCTATCACAAACCAATACAATCAAGTTATTCACACATAAGGTACTTTCTGCTATGTGTCAACATATTCGGGTTTCTATCCCCGAAGTACTTCATACATTAACTTTTTTTAAAAGATCGTTACTTTCACAAAGTCACCTGATACGTAGTATATGAAAATAGAGTGATTATCTTTTGAAGTGAATCAAAACACTTATCTTTGTAAAATCAAGTAACAACGTTATTATCAAGCGTCGAGTTTGCCTAATTTCAAATGTTCACGTTTCTTATTTTAGAAAGGTTTAGTAGTTCATAGTCTTATTCATTTAAGAATATAATTCTCTCTTTTAAACTATACGAGAAACATAAGCCTTATATGTGAGTAGGATATTCTTGTTTATAACAATCTTATTCTGACCATGATCTAGGAAATATCATTTTGTCTCGTCTTAGCACATGCGGATGGAAGTTTCTCTTGGTTTTAATAATACTTAATCTGTTAAAACATTTCCTTTTATTACTTTGCGATGGTTTGTCGATACGTTCGATTTCGAATCGATAAAACATTCTTAAGCGTTATTACCTAACTTCCCGTAAAGCTAGTATAACTCTTAAGTTCTCAAAACCAAGTATTACTTCTTCTTTGAAATGATTCAAAAATCTTTTGAAATACTTCAAGTTCTTTATTAACACATAACAAGCGATTATAGTTCAAATCGATTACCTTAAAAACCACAGTATTTTCTTACCAACGTAAATTTGTTATAACCAACTTCCCATAAAGCGTTATAACACTTTATGTTTTAAACAATCAAATACATTTAGCACGTATGCGTCTACCGTACTACATAGTTCACACGTATCATGCTAGAAGAGATAGGAAGAGGTTCGCGTACCTCGCGGCGAGTATCGACTAATAGCAAAGCGCTCGAAGTTCCTCGAGTCGTCGGCTACTCCTTAAGCCAAGTAGATCGCGCCACGCGCGATGCTTGACCTATAAGGCCACAAGTGCGCATTAACATCTAAATCTTATCGTAGAACATTCTACGAAAATTCGGCGGACACCCCCACTGCGGCGTAAATCTCCTCTATCGGGGCGGCTACGAAGCCAACGGGGGTTATACGTTTGTCGGGCGTGCACAATTCTACCTCGCGAGAAAAGGCTGAAGTCTCATGTCTGATCTATGTAAATCTGATTCGGTACTCTTCTTTCGAAAAGGTTTCTTATTATTGGGCTTAAGTCAAAAGACATTGCGATAACAGCGTTCGATACTATATATAGTATACTTGACTATATAATCTAACAACATGTAATTTCCAATTACAATAGGGGACAAGATATTTACCTCGATAAGCCCATAATTATCAGAGTTTAAATGTCGATCTGAGCAAGGTTTAGCTCACTGCTCAGTGCGCTCAGGCCAGCTCCAAACAACCCTTAGAAGTTCTAACCAACTTTTACTTAATACTCCGACTAACTATGGAGATTTTCCTTAGGGTTTCGGTTTTGTAGTGAAGGAAGTATAATAGTATTTACGGGCTTTTCGTATAAGTATAACCTTAGAATACTACAAGGTATCTGCTAAGGTAATTTGGGCATTATATGATACTTTTGAGAGTATTTCTACCGAGAGGGGTATTATCTGAAACAACTAGGCTAGGGGTACCGCAGTTAGCACCCAGGAGGGGGTGTATACCCTCGGCCTGCCCAGGGGAACTCTCGGCCAAGGGGAAGAGGGGCTCTCGGCGAAGACACTACACTAAGGGGAGGAAGAAGCTTTCAAGACTTAGGCAATTTTGTGGATGAATTAGTCTTGAAAGGGTGGGTATTTATAGGTCAAGTGAAGGCCAACCAATGGCGAGATCTTGCCAAGTGCAAGGCAAGTGTAGGGCGAGATCTTGCCGAGTGCACCTTATCCATCTACCGCCAAAATATCCTGCCAACCCGCCCGGCCAAACAATGGCCGTTCGGCCCGGCCCCCTTTCTGCGAGGTGTTCCAGTGAGAGGGTGACAAGTGTAAGCCCTCTTGTTAATCCAAAATGTTTAAATCTCTCGGAAAAATCCATAAAAATTAAAAATGTCATGGCGGAAATTCCCTACGAAAGTGTGAAAGCGTTTAGTCGAGCGACTCTAATCGGGTGTTGTGAACAAAAATAATTGCTGACCTAAATCACAAGTTCAAATTTTCCTCGTGCGTCCTTACGTACATACTGCGGAAATCTGGGTATAACAATCAACAAGTGGTGTACCTCTGCTGCGGCATGAGCGCGGCCCAGAAGGAGTCGATCTGGCCAAAGTGTATGTGCGAAAATCTTGTAAATGAAATCATAGTAGTCTATATAAAGCGGAGACATATATGATAGCAAACTACAATACATAATATGTAGCGATCCGTCAAGTCGGGGACTCGCGCCTCAAGTCATCGCTCAAATATAACTATGGGTCGTACGCATGATATCGATCATGCGTGGAACACCTTCCTCGCCTGAAGCGATCTGCGATAACCACACGAATTACCATGAACACGGGTCCGCTGTCGCCAAAAATCGTCTGGGGCAATCGAAGGCTAACTACGGATACCAAAGCGCGTCATCAAGCGGCGGCAAATCGAAAGCCAACTACGGATACAAAGCGTACCAACAAATCTATATAACCATACCACGAAGGCGGACCCGAGGGCAAATCTGCTAACTACGGATACCACTGCGCCGCGTGGCGGCGGGTAATCTGAACTAACTACGGATACGGCGGAATCACGAGACTTCATCTGCTGGCGGGCAGGGCAAGTCGAAGGCTAACTACGGATACAAGCGAATTAGCCCGACCTCGGGGGCAAATCGAAGCGACTACGGATACCAAGCGAATCG
The DNA here is from genome assembly GCA_029844215.1 of Przewalskia tangutica. Classification (NCBI taxonomy): domain Eukaryota; kingdom Viridiplantae; phylum Streptophyta; class Magnoliopsida; order Solanales; family Solanaceae; genus Przewalskia; species Przewalskia tangutica. The sequence continues at coordinate 222,864 of JAQGDG010000150.1, forward strand.
GTAAAACCTCGTGGAAGCTAGTCCGTGGAATAATAATAATCGCGAGCGTGCGTGGAATGCTCGTCGCTGCCGTGCGTCAGTAAGATCATAACAAATCAGTAGGCCTCGATCGAAAGCGGTGGTATAGAAATACAATACTAGCGCGACAAGGCTATCTGCAGCAAATATAGGCAAGTTACCACTGACTCGAGTACTTTCATTTTATGCCAAAGTCGATTTTAACCCCAAAGTACTAAATCGTTAAATTCTTTTAAAAGATCCGTTTCTTTTACAAAGGTCACCGATGCGTATTATCAAAAATAGAGTGACTAACATTTTAAGTAAACCAAAACAACTTCCATACTTTCCTTTTAAACCAAATTAAGACAATACTATGCCTTAACTTTTAGACCAAAACACTTCTCCTTTTAAAGTCAAGTTACCATTTTAAAACTAATGATAAAACCATTCTTTTGTTTTCATAAAGTCGTTATAACTAACTTCCCGTAAAGGCATTTATAACACTTTATGTTTTAAACAATTTAAGACAAAACCATGTCTTTCTTTTAAACCAAAACTCTTGATTCCTCGAGTCTCTTTTCTTTTAGAAATCAAGTTCCTTAATATTTCACATCAAGTCATTTATAAGTCAAGTCTCTTATCTTTTAAAAACCACAAACCATTTCTTTACCTCATAAAGTTGTTATAGCAAACTTCCCGTAAAGCCGTTATAACACTTTATGTTTTAAACCAACAAATTCATTTAGCATATGCCGTCTGCGTACTACATAGTTCACAACAATCATGCTAGAAAAGATAGGAAGAGGTTCGCATACCTCGCGGCGATTATCGACAATTAGCAAAGCGCTCGCGTACTCTAACCTTGCTCGCCTTTTCCACCGCCCGAGTAGAATCGCTACTCGTAGTACTTGACCTAAAAGGCCACAAAATGGCTATCGACCTCTAGATCTCTTCGTTGAATAATTCTAGATACAAGATTCCTTATTCTACGGAAAATTCGGCACCTCCCCACATGACCACGTAAATCTCCTCATCTGGCGAGGCTTGCTGCAAACACAAACCAACAATCCCGGGGGTTACGTCTAACGGGCGTGTACAATTCTACTCGCGATAATACTACAAATCTCGTAAATACGGTCCTATGTAAATCTGATTCAATTCTTTATAATCATCCTTCGATATATCTTATACTCGATTCTAAACTACTACTGACATGTAATCTCCGATTCTGATAGGAGGGCGTAGGTAATTACCTCGATAAGCCCAAAATTATCCAAGATATAAGTCGATCTGAGCAGCGTTTGGCTCGATTCCTTACGCTCGACCGCTCAAGCAACCCAGAAGTTTCTAAACAACCTCTTAACAACTTCATCTAAGCTATGAAGATTTTCTAGGAGCCGTTTTGCGACTATAGGATAAAGTAGTATTTCCGGGCTCTTATGTTGGGATTTTTTTGGAATACCACCAGGGATTTAGGCTAAAGTATTTGGAATAAGAACAATACTTGAAGAATTCTACTCAAGGTGGGGGGGTGTTTGGTCGAGAACTCACTAAGGGAGGGAGGGGAATTTTTTTGCCTTGAATACTTTCTAATGTGGATGAAATAAAGTCTTGTACACAAGGGGTATTTATAGGGAAATCAATGGCCAAGATCTAGGCAAGTGGATGGTGAGGATGGGGTACATGTGTGTGGGTAGTTGGCCAACCATTTGGCTACCACAAAAATGGGACAAGTGGCCACCTGAAATGGGCCAACTTGTCCGCAAAAAAGCGTGCCACTTGTCCTCTCGATTAACATGGCCTGGCCACGGGAGTGACACGTGTAGCCCCTGCTAAATCAAAATATTTCATCTTCGAAAATATCCGTAATGCAAAATCCGAAAATAAAGTGGGCCACAAAGCCGTAAATTTTCGTGGGCCCAGTGACCAATTCGGAAATAAAATTTCATAATTCTCAAATATTCCAAAAAGTCCAAATACCAAATCACGGGAATCAATTCCCTTTAACGAACATTTTTCCTTCACAAAATCAGGAAACTTTTAAGTGAAAAATCACATCTTTCTTCCTTTCCAATTTTACGGTCGTATTCTCATACGTACGTCCTCGTATACATACCTGGGAACTACGGGGTGTAACATGGAGTGGATTGGAACGTAATGATTTGGAGCTAAGACTATCCGGAGAACCGACTTGGAACTTGGATTAATTTTGGGAATTTTGAGGTAATGTCCTTATTCCCTTGATGTAAGTTGATATTACTCATTATTATGGATAGTAGATGAACTTGTGTTAAGGAAGATAAGGAAAATAAGGTGTATTTGTCCCATTTTTATGTTAAAGCCGAGACTAGGGGGTTTTCGGCGTCGTTGGATTCGTTGGTTATAATCGATGTTAACTTCACTTGTCGCATGTCAAAATGAAGTAATCATGTTAGTAATATGTGTTATGGAGTACATGTAAGTGTCGAAATGTAAATTGAATCATAAAGAATTAAGGAAAAAGGATCGTTGGAAGGTGGAAGTTGTTGTGACAATGTTGGACAGTTTTGTCGCCTTAAGCTTTCGTTGATTAATGTCGTTGTTACCTTCATTAATTTCATGTCATATGTTGAAGGAAATAATGTCATTAAATGTAGGTATGAATTATGTATAAGTGTGGATGTATGACTTGAAGTATAATGGATTTAAGGAAGGCTTATGTTGTTGTTGTTAGAAGCCGAGAATGGGCTAGAATTTTGAATATTTTGGTGCAGTTTTGTGGCAGTTTTACGGGCTGTTTTAGACTTGTATGTATGCAGGAAATTGGTTGTTAATTTCGGGCCTTGAAAAAAGTGGAAAAGTACGTAGAAACAAAGGAAATGCTGCCCAATTTTCCGTAGAATAAGAGACCTTACACTTAGTATTATTCTATGTTAAAAGTTAGGAGTTGATAGACATATTATGGTTATTATAGGTTGAAGTACTACGTGTAGCGTATTCTACTTGAAGGGTGGAATAGCTAGCAAGGTTGAAGTACTTTGGAGCATTTTGCTACTTGTCGTTAGTCGTCACGAGGTATGTGAACCTCTTCCTTCTTTTGGCATGTTCTACGTATGAAATATACATGTGGTGTTATTTCATGATTCCTTCTACTCTTAGAAGTTAAGAGGTAAGTATGTTGATTTAAACTATGTAAAATGTATGTCTAAGTTATCCTAAGTTCTTACCAAGTCTTATGGGGATGTTGGTAAGAGTCGTTAGGAAGTATTTGGAGTCGAGTTGACTTTGCTAATTTACTGCACTAATGAGAATAGGTATCGAACAAGCCATTACAACATTAACAAAATGTATCGACAATCAATTATATTGAAATAAGTAGAATTCTCCATCTGCATAGAAACTAAGATAAGACAAAATTGTATTACATTTTCTAGATCATGGCTGCTTTAATAAGATTGTTATAAACGAGTATAACCTATTCACAGCTCATAAAAGTATATGTTACTTAATTTAAAGAGTTTATGTTATGAAGTTTTAAGACTATGAACCTTGATTTCTTAAAAGGTTATGAGACTTTATTTTTCAAGTTATGGGACCTGATTCTTAAAGGTAGGAATGACTTGATTTAAAAAGTATGGTTTCCATGATTTATTTCAAAGGTTAAGAGGCTTGATTTCAAAAGAGAATGTAACTTGAGTTTTAAAAAGAAGAAGTTTATTGATTTAAAAGAGAAGGTGTGGCATGATTCTTTTATAAGTATGCATGTACGTAGTACTTTTGGGTTTAGTTTTCCCTAATGTTGTAAGAAATGAATGTGCCTTAAGTTCTCCAAAATGAAAGGTTGTTACAATAACTTTATGGGAAGTTGTTATAACGACTTAAGAAGAAGTAAGAAAAGATGGTTTAAAATGTTATGTGATTCACCGCGTCCCACAAATGGGCCGGGTTACGTTATGTGATACATTGAGTCCCAGAATGGGCCGGGCAGTATACCTATATGGGCAGACTTATGTGACTTTACCGCTTCCCAGAATGGGCACGGCGATTGTCACGACCGACCACGGGGCGGCCCGGTGCCTTACCGGGCACCACTGGTGATCTGACATCGAGAGAAAAACCGGCGGAAATAAAACATCTGAGATATGAAACAAGATAAAGAAAACAGGCTAACCAAACCGGTGGCCATTTTGCATATATATCTGAGAAATTTGAGCGATTACATCGCTTTACAGCCACTTGCAGCGGTACTACGGACCTCAGAGTGTAACAACAACTATGGCGGGGCGGGGCCATACGTACCACAGAATGTACAGAACCTACAACTCGGAAGCATGCAAAGATAAGCCTCGGAGAAGCGGGCTTCCCAATCTGAGCTGTGATCCATGGCGAGGATCAACAAGCGGAATGTACCTCTACTGCGGCATGAGCGGCCCCAGAAGGAGGTCGGTCTGACATGTACCAAGTATGTGGCGAAAATCGTAAATGAAATCATAGTAGTCTATATAAAGCAGAGACATATATGATAGCAAACTACGATTACATAATATGTGATCCGCGTCAGTCGGGGACTCGCGCCTCAGTCATCACTCAAATATAACTATGGGTCTCGTACGCAACATCAATCATGCGTGGAACACCTTCGCCATTGCCGCGATCTACGATAACCACGAGAGTACGCATGAACACGGGTCCCGTGTCCTAAAAACCGTGCGGGGCAAATCTGAGGCTAACTACGGATACCAAATCCGTATCATCAAGCGGCCAGGCAAGTCACGAAGCCAACTACGGATACCAAAGCGTACCAACAAATCTATATAACCTTACCACGAAGCTGACCCGGGGCAAGTCTGAAAGACAACTACGGATACCACGCTGCGCCACGTGGCGGCGAGGCAAATCTGAACTAACTACGGATACGGCCGGAATCACGAGACTTCGTCACAAAACTGAGCGGGGCAAGTCTGAAGGCTAACTACGGATACCAAGCGAATCGGCCACGACCTCGGGGCAAGTCGAGCAACTACGGATACCAAGCGAATCGGTAAAACCTCATGGAAGCTAGTCCATGGAATAATAATCACGAGCGTGCGTGGAATGCTCAAGTCACTGCCGATGCGTCCAAGTAAGATCATAACAAATCAGCCGGACCCTCCATGAGAGCAGCGGTGGTATAGGAATACAATACTAACGCGACAAGGCTATCACTGCAAACATAGGCAAGTTACACAACTCGAGTACTTTCATTTTATGCCAAAGTCGGGTTTTAACCCCAAGTACTACGTCGTTAAATTCTTTTAAAAGATTCATTTCTTTTACAAAGGTCACCCGATGCCCGTATTATCAAAATAGAGTGACTAACATTTTAAGTAAACCAAAACAACTTCCATACTTTCCTTTTTAAACCAAATTAAGACAATACTATGCCTTCTTTTTAGACAAAAACACTTCTCCTTTTAAAGTCAAGTTACCATTTTAAAACTAATGATAAAACCATTCTTTTGTTTTCATAAAGTCGTTATAACTAACTTCTCATAAAGCTGTTATAACACTTTATGTTTTAAACAATTTAAGACAAAACCATGTCTTTCTTTTAAACAAAACTCTTGACTCCTCAAGTCTCTTTTTAGAAATCAAGTTCCTTACTTTGGAAATTTAAGAAAATTAATGCTTGTTTATAATGATTCTTATTAAAGCGATCATGATCTAGGAAATGTAATACAATTTTGTCTTATCTTAGCTTACATGCGGATGGAGGTTTCTCTTTGGTTTTAATAGTGATTAATTAGTCAATACATTTTCCTTTATTAGCAGCTGATGGTTTGTTAAATCTTATTCTCATTTAAAATCAATATAATATTATTCCTTTTAAAACCCAGTACCCATTTCTCGTAAAAGTGGTTTCTATTTGTTTAACACAAACCAAGTCCTTAATATTTCATAACAAGTCACTTAACTTTGGAATCAAGTCAAGGACACAAAGGAAAATCAACTTCCTTTAAACACGCGTCGTCTACCGCACTAAATATATTCACAAATATCATGCTAGAAAGGATAGGAAGAGGTTCACATACCTCGCGGCGATTATCGACAATTAGCAAAGCGCTCCAAAGTACTCTAACCTTGCTCTCCTTTTCCACCGCTTGAGTAGAATCGCTACTCGTAATCTTGACCTATAAATGCCACTGGCGTCTATCAACCTCAAGATCTCTTGGTGGAATAATTCTAGATGCAGTTCCTTATTCTACGGAGAATTGGCAGCACCTCCCCACGCAACCCGTAAATCTCCTCATACAATGAGGCACGCTGCGAACCAACAATCCCGGGGTTACCGTCTAACCGGGCGTGTACAATTCTACTCCGTAAAAATACTGCGATCTCGTAAATCTGATCCTATGTAAATCTGATTCAATTCTTATCCATATTCATTCTACATATAGTATACTCAACTATACATTACTACAACATGTAATATCCAATTACAATAAGGGGACAAAAATCATTACCTTGATAAGCCCAAAATTATCCAAGATTATAAGTCGATCCTGAGCAATGTTTATGTCACGACCCGACCGCGGCGGTGCCCTACACAGGCACCGCAAAACATCTGACATAATAAAGCTGCTGCGGAAAAATCGTAACACATTTTTCTTAAAACCAAGGCAAAGCGGATAAGTGCCGTAATATAAATCACCCAAAGGGCTTACACTATCCAAAAATGTAATTACAATTCTAACGATCCACACGTGTGAATACATACCTCTAAGATTTGAACACCTCTGATGGCGGGACAAGGCCACTTGTACCACTGAATATACATAGCCGTGACAACTCGGAACATTGGAGCCGTCTCGCGATCTTTGAACCGAGGATCTAAGCTCGTGGATCCGTAACTATGTACCTAAACTGCGGACATGAGCGCGGCCCCAGAAGAATCGGTCTAACAGTGCGAATATGGAGCGAAATAAAATCTGATGCGCAGATCATAACTATACAAAGAATAGCGAGCAAGTATAAAAGTACATGCGGATCTGTAGTGTCATTACCACTTATGAACTTAATTGCATATCTGTTATACCGTATTTCGGTATGTATGCGTAAGGGAATACGTCAAAAGTTTAGCCTTAAAGTTTAGGCTTGGGCGATTTTTGGGCCTGACTCGCAAAGCGAATAGTTTTTAGGCGAAAGCGTTTCCACGGCTTTCGTAGGGTAAATTCGGCTAAGCCATTTCTAATTTTTGCGGATTTTTCAGAGGCGAAACATTTTGGAACAACGGGAGGCGACACTTGTCACCTCGATTGATGGACTTGAAATCGTCCATTTGGGCCGAATTGGACATGGTGAGCACGTTTTTGTGCCTTGTGCACAAGTCAAGGAGTTGGTAGGATATTTGTGTATAGTTAATCCTCACCTACACTTTCCTTGCACTTGTCTTAATCTTGGCCATTGGTTGGCCATAACGACCTATAAATACCCCAGAGATGAAGAGTTCTTCGTCCACAAATCTTTCAAGTCTTGAAAATCCTCTCCTCTCCTTTGTAGCTCTTTCGTCAACACTCCCCACTCCACTTGTGAGGCCCTTGGCGAATACCCCTCCCTCTAGCCTAGTAGTTTGGTGAGGCCACTGCTTAGCCAAAAATCTACCCCCTCCTTGGTAGAAAAGTTGTCTTCTAGTATTGTTATAATGCCCAAAATACCTAGCCCAAATACCTTAGTACTTAGTAGAAGTTGTGAAGAACTTCTAAGGTTTCCTTGGAGCATACAATTTAGGAGCAAAACCTTGCTCAGTAGCGACTTTTCTAGGATATTATTGGGCTTCAGGGTAACTAATCCTAACCCTCTTTTGAATTAGAGAATACTTCTTTGTAGTAGTATTAGAATAAGTATTAAATACTTAGAAGAATATCACGAATAGAATTGGTATTACCACAGTAGAAGGGTTTAAAGAAGAATAATCAAGCTGTACTTACATGGGAATTTGTTTTCTGATGAACTTATATAGCTCACCGGTAGGAAGTCTTTGCCCAACTTTCAGTAGAATTGTGAACCCTCTGTTTAGAATGACCTTGAGTAGTCTTTGATAGATATCTGTGACTATTATGGTGACTCTCTGTGTGACATATTGACTTGGCGGTGGTTTATTTGAGAAGGTATGTGATTCTTCCTAAAGCATGATATTTTACAATATATATATAGTGCGGTAGGCGTCGTGTGTTAACGAATAATAACCACGGCAATGTCTTTGACTTAAGCTGAATAATACTTACGGCAATGCCTGGCTTAAGCTTTGAATAACACTACAGCGATGCCTGGCTTAAGCACTTTGAATAATAAAGATCTGAAAGCATTTCAAAAGAATAATGAATCATTTTTAACAGAAGAGAACTAATTGGTTTTTAAACAGAAGCTTTAGAGTTATACTAGCCTTAGGGGAAGTTAAGTATAACCACTTAAGATTGATAAAAGAAAGCAGTTTGCCTATGTGTGTATAACGGACTTATATTGAATTGTGAAAAGAATAATAAGATGGTTTGATAAGTAGACATGATATGATGTTATGTGTGTTAGTGTCTTGTAGCGTTTGTGAAAAAGTATTCTTGTTGTGCTTATGTTGTTTTAACGATAATTTGTTAGGTTAGTGTAACATCACTCACCTCTTGACATATTCACAGGGGTTAAGGCGCCCTCCGTCTGCGGGGTAGACTCGGTGATGCAGGACCGTGATTGAGAATACCTCATGCGGGTCCAAGGGACCTATGCGAACTACGGGAGTTCGAGTTAGTGTGCGGGATTATACCTCATGCGGTCTATGTGGCCATGCGGACGGCGAGTCGGGGCGATCTTAGGAGTAGCTACCCTCGATGCGGGGTTATATACCTATGCGGGCCTATGTGATTGGCCTATCGTACTCTGAGAGTCCGTGATTAGGCTTGCATGGTGATACTACGGGCAATTGGCCTGCCCGATCATTCGCGACCTAGAAAAGACACATTCTGATTTACCTATTCTTTGCTCTTGTTTGTGATGTGTACTATATGCGGTTTCATGGTTGTTTCATACATCTTGCAAAGCTGTTTTTAAAATGATATGTTTCATTTAAGTTTCTGATTTCATATACTTAGTACTGTTATCTTGACCTCCTTGAGGCTGCGTTCATCTGCGGTAAGAGGCAGCAGTCTTAGATCACGATTCTTAGGATCTACGTTGGTGTCGGGAGCTCCGTCTTTTAGGAGGCTCTACTTTTAGGTATGATCTCCTGTTGTAGATAGTTACATGCGATCGGGGTATGGCGGGGCCACTGTCCGCCATAGTTGTATTTTCCTTAAGTGCGTAGTCATGTTATGCGATTGTCGGATGTAGCGCTAAGCCATGTTTATATATATATGCGAAAGCGTGTTTTCTCACATAAGGCATGTCTTATTTTATAAAATGTTTCATGTCTTGCTTGATATTTCCGATTACTACGATGTATGACTACTTGGGTGCCGGTAAGGCACGATCCACGGGCCACTGGGCAGTCGTGACAAAAAGTGGTATCGAGCGATTAATCCTCGGAAAGTGTCTGAGCCGTATCTAGTAAGTCTTGATTATCGGTGTGTTGTGCACCACACCAATAATCGAGGAGGCTATAGGATATTTAGGATTGGTTTCCATTCTTCTCATTACGAGATCGTGCTTTAGAGGTGTGTTATAGGTTGGACCCTCTAACGTATTCCTTTCTATGCTGATTATGCCTCGCGTAAAGGCAACCGGGCCCGAGAAGGGCAAGCGGTGAGAGGCTGCTAGCGAGACACCCAGTCACGAGGGCTCGGGCCAGTCTATACGAGGCGGCGAGTTCTATGGCGCCGCGGCCCAGCCTGAGACCACGGTACCAGCGCCTCATCCCGGCACGGCTGGGCGGAGAGTTAGGAAGTCTGAGAGATGCTTGACTATTGGCTAAAGTTGTGGCCCGTCGAGAAGGCTGGATCACGGCGATTCAGTTCAGCTCGGCCAGTCGCACCGTGGTACACCCGAGCACGTAGTTTGAGGCTACGAGATTTCTTGAGTTGTAGCCGCGAGTTTTTTGGTCGGCGGGAGGATGATCGCGAGGAGTTCATCCGTCGGCTTGAAGGATCGTGAGGTGATCGAGGCCTCGAGGCAGTCTGTGACGCCGGTTCGCATCGGTGCGTGATACGCGATCGATTGGTTTGATTCATGGGAGTTATCGGGAAACGCAGCGTCCCAGTGCAGGATGAGTTCTCGGAGGCTTTCCTCGCTCACCTTGCCTCGCGGATGAGAGGCGCGGGTGATAGATTTTTACTCTGAGGCGAGAGAGGGCCTTTGTCGGGAGTACAATGTCGAGTTTGATTCATTGGCTCGATATGTCCCGGCATTGGTAGCGAATATGGAGGATAGGGTGCAGCTATGTCAGGGCTGAAACGACTATATGGCGAGTCATGTGCGGGTGTTTCTCTCGGTAGGGTATGGACATTACCGCGTGCGAGCTCATGCTCTTGGATGTGAGGCGTAGAGACGCCGGGTTGTGACGGCAGAAGAAGACCGGGGCGCGAGGTCTTTTGGTAGCTATCGTGGTGGCGGCCTCGGCCGATCTAGTTGCACCACGGCCGGCCGAGCACTCTGCGCGTCGGCCACGGCGAGATATTGGCGGACCGGGGCGAGGACTTGAGCGTCGAGCGGCGGAAGTGCGGCGATCGAGACCACCCGCCGGTGTGGCCGTCGGTAGATCCCGCCGGGAGTTGTGGTATGGGAGTTTGTTTGATTGTGGCGGCGGGGTCACTATCGAAGGCTTGTCAGGCCAAGAGGCGATCTTGATGGTAGAGTCGACCTACGAGTTCTTTCGCGGGTCTTCTTCATCCCAGCGATTACTGCATACGGAGGCAATGTACTCATGGGCCGGAAGGTCGCGGCGAAGTCGTGGCGGGTCGATTCTAGCGGTCCTCGAACGCATTTATGCTTTGTCGGCCAGCGGATCGGAGGCCTCACGATGTCGTCACGGTACCTTATCGGTTTAGGTTTGATGTTTATGCCTTGATAGATCCGGGTTCTACTCTGTCCTATATATCTCCCCTTATTGCTAGTAGGATAGGGATAGAGCCTGAGTCCATAGACCCTTTTGAGGTAGCTACGCCAGTGGGTTATTCGGTGGTTGTTCGGCGGGTATATAGAGCTTGTCCTGTGACCGTTCTGATCGTCGGACCACTGGACTTGATAGAGTTAGAGATGATTGACCGGCGTGATCATGGGGATGGATTGGCTAGCTTCTTTACGCCAATGTTATTGAGAGAGAAAGTAATGCAGTTCGGTTTCTGAGGCCGGTTGTTGAGTGGGAGAACGCGGTATCGCCAGGGTAGGTTTATTTCCTACCTCAAGGCTAGGAAGATGGTGCGAAGGGTATATCTACCATCTCGTTCGGGTGTTTGATCACGAAGGCTGCGGTACCAGATTTTGATCGATTCGATGATCGTGAGTTCCCGGGCGTGTTTCGGATGACCTCCGGGTATCCCTCACGAGAGGAGATTGAGTTTTGTATTGACATATTGCGGACACTCGGCTATTTCCATTCGCCATCTGAGAATGGCACTGCCGAGTTGAGAGAGTTGAAGGATCGGCTTAGAGATTTCTTTGGAGAAGGGCTTCATCGGGCCTAGTGTTTCTCCAGGAGGCGCGGTATTGTTCGTGAAGAAGAAGGGCGGGGCCAGCTGCCCGTATGTGTTGATTCTGACGGTGAACAAGGTGACCATTAAACGAATACCCGTTCCGAGTTGATGATTTGTTCGACGATTGCGAGTGCGAGATGTTTCTCGAGATTGATCTGCGATCGGGCTATCATCAGTGCGAGTCGAGAGAGGTGGATGTCCCTAGGGTGCATTCGGGACGATGCGGGCATTATGAGTTGAGGTCATGTCTTTTGGGTTGACGATGCTCGGCGGTATTCATGGATTTGATGAACCGAGTGTTCAAACCATTTTGGACACGTTTGTGATAGTGTTCATTGATGATATCTTGGTTTATTCTCGCTCGGAGGCGGGGCATGCGGAGCATTTGAGGCTATCTTGTGATTCTCGGAGACCAGCGATTATGCGCCAAGTTTTCCAAATGTGAGTTTTGGTTGACTTGATGGCGTTTCTTGGGCATATTATCGGGTGATGGCGTTCAGTGGATCTGGCGAATCGAAGCGATCGGGACTTGGCCTGACCTGCTACTCGACGAGAGGTTCGCGATTTTAGGCCTTGCGAGGATATTATCGGCGGTTCGTGGAAGTTTGCTTCTATCTACTGCACCGTTGACTAAGTGACTCGGAAAGCGACCAGTTTGATGGTGATGCTTGTGGCGGGGTTTCGATTCTTTGAAAGAAGCCCGGCCGCCCCGTTCTTACTCTTCGGAGGTCGGATGGTTATGTCGTGTATTGTGATGCGTCGGGCATCGGGTTGGGATGTGTGTTGATGCGGCATGGCGGGGTTATAGCATATCATCCGATGGTGAAGAAACACGAGAGGAACTACCCGCGTGATTTGGAGTTGGCGGTGTGATTCGCGCTTTGAAGATGCGGAGGCCTATTTGTATGGGGTTCGCGTGGATATTTTTACGGACCACAGAGCCTCGGTATATCTTGACGGAGGAGCTGAACTTCGGCGAGGCGGTGGTTAGAGTTGCTTAAGGATTACGATGTTGATATCTGTACCACGGGAAGGCGATGTTGTGGCGGATGCTCTTGAGTCGTAGGTCGATGGGAGCCTATCGGATGTGCGGCTAGAGAGGAGGACATGGTTAGTGATTTGCACGATTAGCGAGCCTTGGTGTCCGTTTGATTGATTACGATAGCGGTGGGGTTAGAGTTCGTGAGGTTGTCGAGTCTTCCATCGTTGAGGAGGTGAAGAGCAGCGATTCGAGATCCGGCTTTGATTCGATATCGTGTCTGACTCTTACGTGAGGCAAGGGTCGCTTTTGAGGTAGCACGATAGGGTGCTAAGGTTTGAGCGGTGTGTTCGGATGTTTGAGGACTTGTGAGTTCTTGGGAAGCACCGTAGCGGCGTTACTCTATCCGTCAAATTCGACCAAGATGTACCGCGACGCCCAGATCGTGTATTGGTGGGATGGCTTGAAGAGGGCGTTGCGAGTTCGTAGCTCGGTGCGTGTTGTCGGCGGTGAAGGCGAGCACGAGGCACAGTGGTTTATTCTGAGCGATTGAGATCGAGCACGGAAGTGGGAGGTAATCAACATGGACCGTCACGGGATTACCTGCCTTTCGGAGGAGACATGATTCTATATGGGTTATCGTCGGCGGTGTGAAATCAGCCCACTTTCTTCCGTCGGGGCGACTTTTGGTGAGATTATGCGAACTCTACATCAGAGATCGTCGGTGCATGGAGTCCTACCCGATCATATCGACGAGAGCCGGTTCCGGCTAACGGAGAGTCGCTTCCGAGAGGGTTTAGGGGCGAGTGAGCTGACGATCGCATTTCATCCGCAGCAGACGGACGGCGGGCGCACTATCGGACTGCGAGGATATCTTTGCGAGCTGTGTTATTGACCGATGGTAGTTGGGAGGATCATTTGCCTCTAGTTGAGTTCGCGTATAATAATAGCTACCACTCGGTATTGGATGGCGCCACGAGGCCTTGTATGGGAGGAAGTGCGGTCGCCTATAGGTTGGTTCGATGTGGGCGAGTGCAACTAGTGGGACCAGATTTGATGCGGCGATGGATAAGGTGAAGCTTATCAGGCGGCTATTGGCGGCTCGAGTCGGCGAAGTCGTATCAGATCATCGTCGTCGGCATCTTGAGTTCGAGGTTCATGATTGGGTTTTCTAAAGGTGTCACCCGTGAAGGGTGTGATGAGATTCGGGAAGAAGGGTAAACTTCGGCCACAGGTACGTTGGGCGTTTGATTGTCGCGAGGTAGGCAAGGTTGCCTACGAGTTGAATCTGCCGTCCGTCTGGAAGCGATGCATCCGGTTTTCACGTATCTATCTTTGAGGAGATGTATCGGGGATCCATCTAAGTACACCGATTGGCGATGTCGGTGGCCAGGGGTTATCGTATGAGGAGATTCCATAGCGATAGTCGATCGTCGGGTTAGGCGTCTGCGGACGAGGCGGGGCTTCCGTCAAAGTCTTGTGGCGAGCGAGCTCGGGGGAGAGATGGCGTGGGAGGCGAGGAGGACATGAGGCGAAGTATCCTCACTATTCCCAGCGCCTCCGGGTAATTCACTTTCCTACTTGTAAATTTTCATTATCGTTTATGCCTAAGTGTTGTTTTGTGGCGTGTGGCATTTGCAAGCTGTTTAAGTTATGAAGAATCTTATCGTTAAGCTGTCTTGGGAAGGAACATTCGGGCGAATATTTCTAAGGAGGGAGAATGTTATACCGTATTTCAGTATATGCGTGGGGAATACGTCTGAAAGTTGTAGCCTTAAAGTTTAGGCTTGGGCGATTTTTGGGCCTGACTCACAAAGCGAATAGTTTTTCAGGCGAAAGCGTTTCCCACGACTTTCGTAGGGTAAATTCGGCTATGCCATTTCTAATTTTGCGGATTTTAGAGGCGAAACATTTTGGACCAGCGGGAGGCGACACTTGTCACCTCCGATTGATGGACTTGAAATCGTCCATTTGGGCCGAATTGGACATAGTGAGCCGTTTTTGTGCCTTGTGCACAAGTCGAGGAGTTGGTAGGAATTTTGTGTATAGTTAATCCTCACCTACACTTGCCTTGCACTTGTCTTAATCTTGGCCATTGGTTGGCCACTTCGACCTATAAATACCCGGCAGAGATGAAGAGTTCTTCGTCCACAAATCTTTCAAGTCTTGAAAATTCTCTCCTCTCCCTTTGTAGCTCTTTTCGTCCAAGCACTCCCCCTCCACTTGTGAGGCCTTGGCGAATATCCCTCCTCTGGCCTAGTAGTTTGGCGAGGCCCACTGCTGCCAAAATCTACCCCCTCCTTGGTAGAAAAGTTGTCTTCTAGTATTGTTATAATGCCCAAAATACCTAGCCCAAATACCTTAGTACTTAGTAGAAGTTGTGAAGAACTTCTAAGGTTTCATGGAGCATACAACTTAGGAGCAAAACCTTGCTCGGTAGCGACTTTTCTAGGATATTATTGGGCTTACAGGGTAACTAATCCTAACCCTCTTTTGAATTAGAGAATACTTCTTGTAGTAGTATTAGAATAAGTATTAAATACTTAGAAGAATATCACGAATAGAATTGAGCTATTACCACGGTAGAAGGGTTTAAAGAAGAATAATCAAAGCTGTACTTACATGAATTTGTTTTCACGATGAACTTATATAGCTCAGGGTAGGAAGTCTTTGCCCAACTTTAGTAGAATTGTGAACCCTCTGTTTAGAATGACCTTGAGTAGTCTTTGATAGATATCTGTGACTATTATGGTGACTCTCTGCGCGACATATTGACTTGGCGGTGGTTTTATTTGAGAAGGTATGTGATTCTTCCTAAAGCATGATATTTTACAATATATATAGTGCGGTAGGCGTCATGTGTTAAGCTGAATAATAACCACGGCAATGTCTTTGACTTAAGCTGAATAATACTTACGGCAATGCCTCGCGGCTTAAGCTGAATAACACTTACGGCAATGCCTCACGGCTTAAGCACTTTGAATAATAAAGATCAAAGCATTTCAAAGAATCTTTGAATCATTTTTAGAAGAGAACTAATTGGTTTTAAGCGAAGCTTAAGAGTTATACTAGCCTTATGGGAAGTTAAGTATAACCACAAGATTGATAAAAGAAGCAGTTTGCCTATGTGTGTATAACGGACTTATATTAAATTGTGAAAAGAATAATAAGATGGTTTGATAAGTAGACATGATATGATGCTATGTGTGTTAGTGTCTTGTAGCGTTTGTGAAAAGAGTATTCTTGTTGTGCTTATGTTGTTTAACGATAATTTGTTAGGTTAGTGTAACATCACTCGCCTCTTGACATATGCAGGGGTTAAGGCGCCTCCGTGCGGGGTAGACTCGGTGATGCAGGACCGTGATTGAGAATACCTCATGCGGGTCGAAGGGACCTATGCGGGCTACGGGAGTTCGAGTTAGTGTGCGGGGATTATACCTCATGCGATCTATGTGGCGTGCGGACGGCGAGTCGGGGCGATGCGAAGAGTAGCTACCCTCGATGCGGGGTTATATACCTATGCGGGCCTATGTGATTGGCCTATGCGGACTACGAGTCGAGTTAGGCTTGCATGGTGATACTACGGGCAATTGGCCTGCCCGATCATTCGCGACCTAGAAAAGACACATTACGATTTACCTATTCTTTGCTCTTGTTTGTGATGTGGCACTATATGCGGTTTCTTGGTTGTTTCATACATACTTGCAAACTGTTTTTAAAATGATATGTTTCATTTAAAGTTTCTGATTTCATATACTTAGTACTGTTATCTTGACCTCCTTGAGTGCGTTCATCTGCAGGTAAGAGGCAGCAGTGCTAGATCCACATTCTTAGGATCTCTGCTGGTGTCGGGAGCTCCGTCTTTTCGGAGGCTCTACTTTTAGGTATGATCTCCTGTTGTAGATAGTTACATGCGATCGGTATGGCGGGGCCACTGTCGCCATAGTTGTATTTTCCTTAAGTGCATGTAGTATTTATGCGATTAATCGGATGTAACTGCTAAGCCATGTTTATATATATATGCCGAAAGGCGATGTTTTCTCACATAAGTTGTGTCTTATTTTATAAACTGTTTCATGTCTTGCTTTATATTTCCGCTGATTACTCTGATGTATGACTACTTGGGTGCCCCGGTAAGGCACCAGTCACGGGCCCTGGAACGGGTCGTGACAATATCATTATCTTTTCCATTCCATTAAGAGTTATAGCCATATCTTACGTACATACTTAGGAGAAGTCATTAAGTTTATTATCATCTAATTTACTTATCCTTCATAACCTAATCCGACTCTTTACGGAGGGACGCCTATACTGCCCGGCCCCGGGGCGCGATAAAATCTGATGCGCCACAAGGTATCTTGCCGGCCCGTCTACGGGTGCGATAATGTCATATAGTGCGCGTAAGGTATCTTGCCGGCCCGTCTGCGGGTCGATAATGTCATATAGTGCGCGTAAGGTATCTTTGCGGCCCGTCTGGGTCGATAATGTCATATAGTCTGCGTGGGTATCTTTGCGGCCGTCTGCGGGTCGATAATGTCATATAGTGCGCGTAAGGTATCTTGCGGCCCGTCTGCGGGTCGATAATGTCATATAGTGCGCGTAAAGGTATCTTTGCCGGCCCGTCTGCGGGTCGATAATGTCATATAGTGCGCGTGGGTATCTTTGCCCGACCCGTCTGCGGGTCGATAATGTCATATAGTGCGCGTAAAGGTATCTTTGCGGCCCGTCTGGGTCGATAATGTCATATAGTCTGCGTAAGGTATCTTGCCGGCCCGTCTACGGGTCGATAATGTCATATAGTGCGCGTAAGGTATCTTGCCGGCCCGTCTATGGGTCGATAATGTCATATAAAACTGGAATTTAACTTGACGTGCTTGGCTCTACTCGCTTTAGAAAGACTCTTTTCAAATAAAACTTCCCCGATACTAACAACTATAATATCAAGTCCTATCCACCTTTCCAGACAAGTCACAATACCTTTTTAGAATTTCAATTACCGGCTTCTAAATCAAGTGACTTCTTTAATAAAAACCTTAAGCAATTGGTACCTTTAAAACAATTTGCCCTTCTTTATTTCAAATCATTTCTTGTTTATGTTACTGAAGAAAACCATTCTCTTAACCTCCCATAAAGCTATTACAACTAACTTCCCATAAAGCCGTCATACTAACCTTATGCCTTAAACTAATTCATTCATTCTATAACCAAGAGACTTATACTTTCAAATCAAATCACATAGCTTTCAAAATACTTCAAGTCTCTTAACTTTTAAGAAAACAAGTTTCAAAGTCTTAAAAACTTCATACGTAAACTCTTTTAAATTAAGTAACATATACTTTGGTGCGTTGTGAATAAGTTATACTTATTTATAACGATCTTATTCAAGTAGCCATGATCTAGAAAATGTAATACAATTTTGTCTTATCTTAGCTTCTACGCAGATGGAGAATTCTACTTGTTTTAACATAATTAATTGTCATTACATTTTCCTTTATTAGCAGCTGATGGCTTGTTCGATACTTATTCTCATTAGATGCGTAAATTAGCCAAGTCAACTCGACTCCGAATACTTCTAACGACTCTTACCAACGTCCCCATAAGACTTGGTAAGGACTTAGGATTTCTTAGGCGTAGCTTTTACATAGAGTAAATCAACATAACTACCTCTTAACTTCTAAGAGTAGGCGGAATCATGAAATACTACTACATGTATATTTCATACATAGAATCATGCCAAAGGAAGGAAGAGGTTCACATACCTCGCGGCGATTATCGACAAGTAGCAAAATGCTCCAAAGTACTTCAACCTTGAGCTATTCCGTTCTTAGTAGGATCTGCTATACTTAGTACTTGACTATAATGGTCGCGGCGTCCATTAACCTCTTTATTTCAAGCGTAGAATATTCTAAGTGCTAAGTCACTAAATTCTACGGAAAATCGAAGACACCTCCTTTGTTTTACTTACTTTGCCACCTTTTTCAAGGCGAATACAATAACCAAACACGCCGCGTTTAAGGCCCGATCAATGCGATCAACAATAGGGGATTACGGGCTACTAGGCGTGTAAAATTCCGCCCCAAGCGATATCAAAATAATACAACTTACTAGGCCAATTATTTAACGGAAGTACTCTGACATCAATTATTATCAATTTCCATTTCAATCCAAGTTATTAGCCTAACATGATATCAAGTATGACGATTATAACTACTATAATCTCGAGTAAACAACATCGGCGATTCTAATAACGACTAAATTGTAATCGACTTAACATGGCTTACATCGTTTGGATTTTTCAAGGCTCTGATCAATCCATAATCATATAAACTTGACACCTATATTTCATGCTAGCAACAAGTAAAGCTAACAACAATATAAATAATCTTGTAACACTTTCAAAGAACAAGATTATACCTCGATGAAACTTAATCAACTCGATCGAATTAGCTCTTTAGTAGTTTAGAGCCTCTCCAAGACACTTGATCCGCTTGTTGAGACCGCTTAGAACAACGCAACAATTATCATTCAAATCTCCAAACAAAACCTAGAAAGACCATTAGGTTTTAGTTTTGACTAACAGTAAACTACATTTTTCCAAGATTTTTCTATTGAGATATGCTTACACTACCCTCAAGAACCTTGGTTTAAAGTGTGGAGCTTATTGGACAAGAAACAAAATTTTTTCTTTCTTCTTGTGCTAGAACCCGAGAGCACCATCTCGAAGTTCTTCAATTTGTGTAATTTTTTCTAAGTGTAGAATGCTCAAGTCTTGCTACTAGTAGTATACTTATAACACAATGGAGGGCTTGGATAACAACACTTGTTAAAATTGGAGGGAAGAGATCAAGCCAAATGGCTCTTGACTTGGTCAACTATGTCAAGCTCTAGCAAGACTAATCTTTTACCTTGGTCAATGACCATTATGCCCTTGCATAAATTCGACCAAGCCATGTGGGGAGGTGCCACGTGTCACCCTCTCATTCGTCCATAAAAATTCCATGAACCTCGTGGGCCCCACAAAGCGTAAAATTTCTCGGGTGGGCCCACGTGACCAAATCCTTTAAAAATAGATTTCCATAATATTAATAAGTTCCATACTCTTGATTAATGCATTTTGAGAACCTAATTCTCACCAGCGAACATTTTCCTTTCAGGCGTTCGGAAGATTTTGATCGGAAAAACAATTCTTCCTTTCGTACTAATTTCAAGTCTTGAGTTCCTTACGTACATTCTCTTAAACATGTCACGGAGTTACGGGGTGTAAGCGTCACGCCCGAACCGGGCGTGTGGGTGCCCTACAGGCACCATACATATAACAATACAAATGTCTGCGTAAATTAAATAACCTCATTTTTTTAAAACAACCGTGCGTGCAAGGGCAAAGCCGACAAGTGCCGTATATACATAACCAAAGACACTACACCGTGCGTAGGTCAATCCACGTATGAATACGGACCTCTAGGAGTTAAAGCGAAATGTGGCGGGACAAGGCTCATGCGTACCCAGCGTACAAAGCTTATCTTGAAGGAAATATACCAAAAGATAAACTCACGGATAGAGGGCTATCCAAAACCACGGCGAGGATCTACACTGCCGATCACGCAAAGCGTACCTAAACTGCGGCATGACGCGGCCCGAAAGGAGGTCGATGCGAAGAATGTACCAAGTATGTGAACAATAAATGCGTAATGAAATCCTCTTGATCTAAACAAAGCGGAGACATGTATGATAGCCACTCTGATCTACAAAACACATAGCGGTCATATCAGTCGGGGCCTTGAAGCCCTCGAGTCACTACTCGGATATAACTATGGGTCTCGCGCCCGTAATATCAATCGTGCGTGGAATCCTTCCTCTGCCGGCGATCCATGATATAACATAACGCAAGTCCAGCGGTGGTATAGCATCTTGGGGTTTACCCGCCACTTATACTCTTACCACGGAGAAGGTGGTAAGCGGTGGTATAGCGTCTTGGGGTTTACCTCACTTATACTCTTACCACTGAAGGAGGTGGTATAACGTCTTGGGGCTTGCCCGCCGTTTATCTCTTACCTATCTCAATGGCCGTCGAGCAACACATGGCGGGTGGTGCGTCTTGGGGTTTACCCTCACTAATACTCTTACTGGAGGAGGTGGTATAACGTCTTGGGGCTTGCCGCCGTTTATACTTTTACCCTATCTCGAGCCATCAAACAAGACATAAGCCTACCATTATCTTATAAAAATCCGGAATTTAACCCAGTACTACTGTAGCGAGCATGCGTGGAATCCAGCGTCATCGATGCGTCGATAACTTACAACAAGGCGGTAGACCATGGCCAGAAGTCGCGACAACAATAAAACATAATACTTGCACTCGAGGCTATTTCCGGCACGTATAGGCAAGTTCTCGATTAACCAAGCCAAAGTACTTATCAAGGCACACATAGGATAATTCTCGTTTTATCAAGCCAAAGTACTAATCAAGGCATACATAGAATAATTCTCTTTTAACAAGTCAAAGTACTTATCAAGGCACATTAGACAAATTCTCAATTTATCAAGCCAAGTACTAATCAAGCATACAGAATATTTCTCTTTTAACAACTCAAAGTTCTTATCAAGTCACAATTTAGACAAATTCTCAATTTATCAAGCCAAAGTACTAATCAAGGCATACATAGGATAATTCTCATTTTATCAAGCCAAAGTACTAATCAAGGCATACATAGAATAATTCTCTTTTAACAAGTCAAAGTACTTATCAAGGCACACTTAGACAAATTCTCAATTTATCAAGCCAAAGTACTAATCAAAGCATACATAGAATAATTCTCTTTTAACAAGTCAAAGTACTTATCAAGGCCTGCTTTAGACAAATTCTCAATTTATCAAGCCAAAGTACTAATCAAGGCATACATAGAATAATTCTCTTTTAACAAGTCAAAGTACTTATCAAGGCACACTTAGACAAATTCTCAATTTATCAAGCCAAAGTACTAATCAAGGCATACATAGAATAATTCTCTTTTAACAAGTCAAAGTACTTATCAAGGCACTTTAGACAAATTCTCAATTTATCAAGCCAAAGTACTAATCAAGGCATACATAGAATAATTCTCTTTTAACAAGTCAAAGTACTTATCAAGGCAGCAGACAAATTCTCAATTTATCAAGCCAAAGTACTAATCAAGGCATACATAGAATAATTCTCTTTTAACAAGTCAAAGTACTTATCAAGGCACACTTAGACAAATTCTCAATTTATCAAGCCAAAGTACTAATCAAGGCATACATAGAATAATTCTCTTTTAACAAGTCAAAGTTCTTATAAAGGCACACTTTAGACAAATTCTCAATTTATCAAGCCAAAGTACTAATCAAGGCATCGTAGAATAATTCTCTTTTAACAAGTCAAAGTACTTATCAAGGCACGCTTAGACAAATTCTCAATTTATCAAGCCAAAGTACTAATCAAGGCATACATAGAATAATTCTCTCTCTTTACAAGTCAAAGTACTTATCAAGGCACACTTTAGACAAATTCTCAATTTATCAAGCGAGTACTACATCGTACATTCTTTTATAAAAGACTCGCTTTCTATGTAAAGCTCGAATACTAACACGTAGTATCAGGCGTGTCTATTTTCAAAGTAAGTTACTACTTTTAGAAAACTCATTTCAAAGCTTGAAATCAAGTAACTCCAAATTTTCACAATCTAGGCAACTTATGGATTAATCAAAATAGACAACTTTCTAACCTTCCATAAAGCCGTTATAACCAACTTCCCATAAAGCGTTATAACCGCTTTATGGTTTAGACATATCCGTTCCTTGATAACCGAGAGACTTATACTATTAAAACCAAGTATCACATCTTACAAATCAAGTTCTTAACTTTCAAAAATACTTGAGTCTCTTGTGGTTAGAAAACAAGTTTTCTTCTACTTGTTTAAACCTCGAGTAACTTCACCCTTAGCACAAGTTACTTCTCTTAAATCATGTCATTTCTCCTCTTTTAAATCAAATAAGTAAATCACTCCTTTGACTCACTAAAGTCATTATAATGACCTTTAGGTTTTAGAACAAGGCCTGAGCCAAAAGATTTGAAACCAACTTACTTTTCAAGTCTCTGTGCCTTTAAGAAAAATACCTTCACTTTTAAGAATCCAAACTTCCCTAAGGAAAGGGATTATACTACTTACAATTTAAACATCAAAGTACACTCGAAGTACATAGAACAAATTCTATTTTAGGCAATCCAAATACAAGCAAGGAATGGATCATTCGAGGAGTAGAACTTACTTTCTTTATTCTAAGGAATCATCTAGAAGAGGAGATAGTTCACATATCTTTTAGGCTAATATCCACAAGCTAAGCCCGAATCGCGTGCGTGTAGAAGTGTCAACCTATAATGGTCACAACAAGACTATCAACTTCTAGTCTCGGCGTGAATAATACTAAGTATAAGTCTACAATTCTCACGGAAAATCGGCGACACTTCCTTTGTTTCTACTCACTTTGCCACCTTTTTCAGGTCGAATACAATAACCAACCGCCACGTTTAAGGCTCGAGCAACAACAAACAAAGGGATTACCGCCTTACAATCGTGTAAAATTCCGCCCATGATTCATACGAAATAGTCTAAGGCACTAGCCAATTCTCGGCCAACTTACATAGCAACACTAAGTCTTTTCCAATCCTTTTCCAATTCCAAGTTCTAAGGTCTAACATGTTATATAGTCTAAACAACCCAACAACTACACTTTCCTTCTTTATACAACATCGGCGGCAAACTAATAATCGACTAGAATTGAAATCTTAAAGTTAAACATCTAGATTTGGATTAGGGTTCGATAGCGATAAACATATCAAACTTCATACTATATTACACATGCTTGCTAAAATCCATAGCTCTGACAATAAGTAAGCCTTAACTATTAAAGCGACAAAATTTATACCTTTCAAAGCCCTTAAAATTTCCAAGATTGAAGTCGCCTTAGCAATTATTAGCTCGCTTTCCTTAAGTTCCAATCCGCTCGAAGCACTCCTTGAGGCCTATGAAGAACCCGTGCTTGAGTTCGACTTCAAAGTTGAAGAACTCCATAGTTTCCGCCTTGCGACTAACGTGAAAACTCCGTTTTTCGAAATCTTTCTATTGAGATAACCTTACAATACCCTTGGGAACATTGGGTTAAAGTCTTGTGAACAAAGGATCAAAACTACAAATTTTTGTGTGGGAACATGGCAAACCGAGAGCGACTATAGTGGACAACAAGGTTTCTAATTTTTCTAAGTGTAGAAATGCCAAGTCTTGCTACTAGTAGTATACTTATAACCTGATGGAGGCTTGGATAACAACTGTTAAAATTGGAGGAAGAGATCAAGCGAATGGCTCTTGACTTGGTCGACAATGTCGATCTATTAATTAGCAAGACTTTCTCATCTACACAATGGTCAAATGACCATTTTACCTCGCCCATTTCGTCGAAGACCACGTGTGGGGTGCCGCGTGTCGCCTCTCATTCGTCCATAAAATTACGTAACTCTCGTGGGCCCGCAAAGCGTAAAATTCCTCGGGTGGGCCCAGCGTGACCAAATCAGTAAAATAAATTTCCATAAAATACTAAGTCCCATACTCTTCAAATAATGCATTTTGAGAATCGATTCTCAATAACGAACATTTTCCTTTAGGCGTCAGGAAGATTTTCGTCGGAAAAACAATTCTTCTTCGTACGATTTCCAAGTCTTGTTTCCTTTCGTACATTCTCTTTTCACGGGTTACGGACTTACGGGGTGTAACATTCTTCCCCAGAAACATTCGTCCCGAATGTTCTTAGTCGATTGTCACACTATACAAACTCGGCACAATCTACATACTATGCCTATCGATCAAATGCACAAGACCAGCGATGTCACACGCCACCGCGTAACATCGTAAACATAATAATGGACCTTCCGTCAGTGGTCCCTTCTCACAAAACTCGAAGGTTCTGATCTTCCCAAACACGGGATCCTTAGAGGTTCCTTTCTTTCCTTACTTGTCATACTTTCGTACTTTCAAACTCATCTAGTACGTCTGAAATCTCAAATTATGTTTACGTTCCCCGATCCTTGGAGTTACTAACCAACTTGGCCATTATGCTACTTGAATTTCCGCTAAGGCCATACCGGTCCTTATGACCTAGTTAAGGTGGAGCAGCGTCCACAAACTTCGTACAGCGATTAACTAAACTTGGGCACGGCATCCTCGGGACCACATCGCATCGCGGGACCGTTTCTAGCGTTACCCGTTTCAAACTATCGGTGACCGAAATGAGTCCATAACCCGGCTAAATGCGTCACTCGTAACTTCTCATTCTTAGTGCGAAATAAATCTCTCTCTTATCTCGAGAGTACTTCTTACCTACCCTATTCACAGAGGTTAGTCACATAAGCCAAAGTATTTCTCTTGCGCGATCTTCCTATCGGTCTTACAACATACGGGGTAATTACAAGTTGTGAACTCTGTCTGACTATAGTCTCGGTTCACTATCATTCTTGTCAACATTCTTACTTCTCACTTTACTAATCAAAGTATCCTACCTGCAGGGTACTATCACTTCTAACTCTTGTACGGCTATCTTGGTCAATAACATGCTTCCTAAGCGACCATAGTCTTCTCTGTAGAAAGCTGGAGGCTCGGTCTTTGGGGCCTCGAACTGCTTGAGAAGAACTTCATGCGTGTGGAACAACATCCGGTATAACACAGGCATAAGCCTATCAACTCCACGAGTCGACTAGTAGCTCCTGCTACTCCTTTGCCTACAGGCGGTGTTGCCCTCGCGGAGGCATAAGCGTAACCTGACAATCGTCGAGAGGAATTATCTTACTAACACGGCTCTGTACGATCTTAGAAGTGAGAAGAATAGAAACCAACTCCTAAATGTCCTGTAGCCTCACTGTTTATGGGTGTGGCGCGCAACACGCAGATAATCAGACTCTACTAGACACGATGCATGTAGACATTAGGGGCCATTGCTCTGATACCACTCTGTCACGCCCGAACCCGGGCGTGGTAGGTGCCTACACAGGCACCGCCTGCATAACAATACAAGTAAGCTGCGGAAATTAAATAACACCTCATTTTTTTAAAACAAGCGTGCGTGCGAGGGCAAAGCCGACAAGGCTGCCGTATATACATAACCAAAAGACCTTTACACGTCGTGAGTCAATCCAGCGTATGAATCTGGACCTCTGGAGTTAAGCGAAATGTGGCGGGACGAGGCCCATGGTACCCAAGCTACAAAGCACATCTTGAAGGACATATACCAAAAGATAAACTCACGGATAGAGGCTATCCAAAAACCACGGCGAGGATCCTACGCTGCGATCACCAAGCAGCGTACCTAAACTGCGGCGTGAGCGGCCCGAAGGAGGTCGATGCGAAGAATGTACCAAGTATGTGAACAATAAATCTTTGTAATGAAATCATAACGGATCTAAACAAAGCGAGGAGACATGTATGATAGCCACTACGATACAAAACACATAGCGATCATATCAGTCGGGGGCCTTGAGCCCTCGAGTCATTACTCGGATATAACTATGGGTCTCGCCCGTAATATCAATCGTGCGTGGAATCCTTCCTCACTGGCGATCCATGATATAACATAACATCAAGTCCCGGTGGTATAGCATCTTGGGGTTTACCCGCCGACTTATACTCTTACCACGGAGAAGGTGGTAAGCGGTGGTATAGCGTCTTGGGGTTTACCGCCAGCATACTCTCTTACCACGGAGGAGGTGGTATAACGTCTTGGGGCTTGCCGCCGTTTATACTCTTACCACTATCTCGGCCGTGGTCGAGCAACACGCATCAGCGGGTGGTGCACGTCTTGGGGTTTACCTCACTAATACTCTTACCACGGAGGAGGTGGTATAACGTCTTGGGGCGCCCGCCATTTATCTCTTACCTATCTCGGCCGCCATGAGCAAGACATAAGCACTACCGTATGTACATAAAAATCAGAATTTAACCCAGTACTACAAGTAGCGAAGCATGCGGTGGAATCCCATCGTGTCGGTGCGTCGATGGTAACTTCTGACAAGACGGTAGACCATGGCCCAGAAGTCGCGACAGCAATAAAACATAATACTTGCACTCGAAGGCTATTTCCGGCCACGTATAGGCAAGTTCTCAATTAACCAAGCCAAAGTACTTATCAAGGCACACGTAGGATAATTCTCGTTTTATCAAGCCAAAGTACTAATCAAGGCATACATAGAATAATTCTCTTTTAACAAGTCAAAGTACTTATCAAGGCACTTAGACAAATTCTCAATTTATCAAGCCAAAGTACTAATCAAAGCATCATAGAATAATTCTCTTTTAACAAGTCAAAGTACTTATCAAGGCACACTTTAGACAAATTCTCAATTTATCAAGCCAAAGTACTAATCAAGGCATCGTAGGATAATTCTCATTTTATCAAGCCAAAGTACTAATCAAGGCATACATAGAATAATTCTCTTTTAACAAGTCAAAGTACTTATCAAGGCACTTAGACAAATTCTCAATTTATCAAGCCAAAGTACTAATCAAGCATACATAGAATAATTCTCTTTTAACAAGTCAAAGTACTTATCAAGGCACGCTTTAGACAAATTCTCAATTTATCAAGCCAAAGTACTAATCAAGGCATACGTAGAATAATTCTCTTTTAACAAGTCAAAGTACTTATCAAGGCACACTTAGACAAATTCTCAATTTATCAAGCCAAAGTACTAATCAAGGCATACATAGAATAATTCTCTTTTAACAAGTCAAAGTACTTATCAAGGCACACTTTAGACAAATTCTCAATTTATCAAGCCAAAGTACTAATCAAGGCATACGTAGAATAATTCTCTTTTAACAAGTCAAAGTACTTATCAAGGCACACTTAGACAAATTCTCAATTTATCAAGCCAAAGTACTAATCAAGGCATACATAGAATAATTCTCTTTTAACAAGTCAAAGTACTTATCAAGGCACACTTAGACAAATTCTCAATTTATCAAGCCAAAGTACTAATCAAGGCATACATAGAATAATTCTCTTTTAACAAGTCAAAGTACTTATCAAGGCACACTTTAGACAAATTCTCAATTTATCAAGCCAAAGTACTAATCAAGGCATACATAGAATAATTCTCTTTTAACAAGTCAAAGTACTTATCAAGGCACAATAGACAAATTCTCAATTTATCAAGCCAAAGTACTAATCAAGGCATACATAGAATAATTCTCTTTTAACAAGTCAAAGTACTTATCAAGGCCTGCGTTAGACAAATTCTCAATTTATCAAGCAGTACTACATCGTACATTCTTTTATAAAGACTCCTTTCTATGTAAAGCTCGAGATACTAACACGTGTAGTATCAGCGTGTCTATTTTTCAAAGTAAGTTACTACACTTTTAGAAAACTCATTTCAAAGCTTGAAATCAAGTAACTCCAAATTTTTCACAATCTAGGCAACTTATGCGGATTAATCAAAATAGACAACTTTCTAACCTTCCAAAGCCGTTATAACCAACTTCCCGTAAAGCGGGTTATAACCGCTTTATGGTTTTAGACATATCCGTTCCTTGATAACGAGAGACTTATACTATTAAAACCAGTATCACATCTTTACAAATCAAGTTCTTAACTTTCAAAAATACTTGAGTCTCTTGTGGTTAGAAAACAAGTTTTCTTCTACTTTTTAAACCTCGAGTAACTTCACCCTTAGCCTGATTCTTGCTCTTAAATCATGTCATTTCTCCTCTTTTAAATCAAATAAGTAAATCACTCCTTTGACTCCCAAAGTCATTATAATGACCTTTAGGTTTTAGAATTCAAGGCCTTGTAAGATTTGGAAACCACTTCCTTTTCAAGTCTACATGCCTTTAAGAAAAATACCTTCACTTTTAAGAATCCAAACTTCCCTAAGGAAAGGGATTATACTACTTACAATTTAAACATCAAAGTACACTCGAGGAAGTACATAGAACAAATTCTATTTTAGGCAATCCAAATACAAGCAGGAATGGATCATTCGAGGAGTAGAACTTACTTTCTTTATTCTAAGGAATCATCTTTAGAAGAGGAGATAGTTCACATACCTTTTAGGCTAATATCCACAAGCTAAGCGAATCGCGCGTGCGTAGAAGTGTCGACCTATAATGGTCATGACAAGACTATCGACTTCTAGTCTCAGCGTAGAATAATACTAAGTATAGGGTCTACAATTCTACGGAAAATCGGGCGACTTCCTTTGTTTCTACTCACTGCCACCTTTTTCAAGGTCGAATACAATAACCAACACGCCACGTTTAAGGCTCCAAGCAACAACCAAACAAAGGGGATTACCGCCTTCAATCGTGTAAAATTCAGCCCGATTCATCTGAAATAGTCTAAGGCACGCTAGCCGATTCTCGGCCAACTTACGTATAACACTAAGTCTTTTCCAATCCTTTTCCAATTCCAAGTTCTAAGGTCTAACATGTTATATAGTCTAAACAACTTAGCAACTACACTTTCCTTCTTTATACAACATGCGGCGGCAAACTAATAATCGACTAAATTGAAATCTTAAGTTAAACATGCTAGATTTGGATTAGGGTTCGATAGCGATAAACATATCAAACTTCATACTATATTACACATCTTGCTAAAATCCATAGCTACAACAATAAGTAAGCCTTAACTATTAAAGCGACAAAATTTATACCTTTCAAAGCCCTTAAAATTTCCAAGATTGAAGTCGCGCCTTAGCGATTCTTAGCTCGCTTTCGCTTAAGTTCCAATCCGCTCGAGCACTCGTAGAGGCCTATGAAGAACCCGTCTTGAGTTCGACTTCAAAGTTGAAGAACTCCCTTAGTTTCCGCCTTGCGACTAACGTGAAAACTCCGTTTTTGAAATCTTTCTATTGAGATAACCTTACAATACCCTTAGGAACATTGGGTTAAAGTCTTGTGAACAAAGGATCAAAACTCTGATTTTTGTGTGGGAACATGGCAAGCAGGAAGCGACTATAGTGGACAACAAGGTTTCTAATTTTTCTAAGTGTAGAAATGCCAAGTCTTGCTACTAGTAGTATACTTATAACCTGATGGAGGCTTGGATAACAACACTTGTTAAAATTGGAGGAAGAGATCAAGCCAAATGGCTCTTGACTTGATCGACAATGTCGAGCTATTAATTAACAAGACTTTCTCATCTACACAATTGTCAAATGACCATTTTACCCCTCGCATTTCGTCGAGACCACGTGTGGGGTGCAGCGTGTCGCCCTCTCGTTCGTCCATAAAATTCCGTAACTCGTGGGCCCGCAAAGCGTAAAATTCCTCGGGTGGGCCCAGCGTGACCAAATCCGTAAAATAAATTTCCATAAAAATACTAAGTCCATTACTCTTCAAATAATGCATTTTGAGAATCGATTCTCAATAACGAACATTTTCCTTTAAGCGTCGGAAGATTTTCGTCGGAAAAACAATTCTTCGCTTCGTACCGATTTCCAAGTCTTGTTTCCTTTCGTACATTCTCTTTTACGAGTTACGGACTTACGAGGTGTAACATTCTTCCCCAGAAACATTCGTCCCGAATGTTCTTAGTCGGTGTCACGTTATACAAACTCGGCACAATCTACATACTATGCCTATCGATCAAATGCCTGAGACCAGCGATGTCACGCATGACCACCACGTAACATCGTAAACATAATAATGGACCTTCCGTCAGTGGTCCTTCATGAAACTTCGAAGGTTCTGATCTTCCCGAACACGGGATCATAGAGGTTCCTTTCTTTCCTTACTTGTCATACTTTCGTACTTTCAAACTGCATCTAGTACCGTACAAAATCTCAAATTCTGTTTGTTCCCCAATCCTTAGAGTTACTAACCAACTTGGCCATTATGCTGCTTGAATTTCCGCTAAGGCCATACCGGTCCTTACGACCTAGTTCGGTGGAGCAGCGTCCACAAACTTCGTACAACGATTAACTAAACTTGGGCCTAGCATCCTCGGGACCACTATCACGCATGCGGGACCATTTCTAGCGGCGTTACCCGTTCAAACTATCGGTGACCCGAAATGAGTCCATAACCCGACTAATCGTCACTCGTAACTTCTCATTCTTAGTGCGAAATAAATCTCTCTCTTATCTCAAGGTACTTCTTACCTACCCCTATTCACTAGAGGTTCGTCACATAAGCCAAAGTATTTCTCTTGCGCAATCTTCCTATCGGTCTTACAACATACGGGTAATTACAAGTTGTGAACTCTGTCTGACTATAGTCTCGGTTCACTATCATTCTTGTCGACATTCTTACTTCTCACTTTACTAATCAAAGTATCCTACCTGCAGGGTACTATCACTTACAATGCTAGCACGGCTATCTTGGTCAATAACATGCTGCTTCCTCGCTGACCTATAGTCTTCTCTGTAGAAAGCTGGAGGCTCGGTCTTTGGGGCCTCAGGCTGTGTGAGAAGAACTACGTAGGCGTGGAGCAACATCCGGTATAACACAGGCATAAGCCCTATCAACTCCACGAGTCGACTAGTAGCTCCTGCTACTCCTTTTGCCACTACAGGCGTTTGTTGCCCTCGGAGGCATAAGCGTAACAATGATACATCGAGAGGAATTATATTACTAACACGACTCTGTACGATCTTGAGTGAGAAGAATAGAAACCATCTCTAAATGTCCTGTAGCCTCACTGTTTATGGGTGTGGCGCGCAACACACCGATAATCAAGACTCTACTAGACACGGTCGTAGACATTCAGAGGCCATGCTCACGATACCACTCTGTCACGCCCGAACCGGGCGTGGTGGTGCCTACAGGCACCGCCACATATGATACAATACAAATGCGGAAATTAAATAACCCCCCATTTTTTTTTTAAAACAACCGTACGTGCAAGGGCAAAGCCGACAAGTGCCATATATACATAACCAAAGACCTTTACACCGTCGTGAGTCGATCCAGTATGAATCTGGACCTCTGGGAGTTAAGCGAAATGTGGCGGGACAAGGCCACGTAGTACCCAGCTGTACAAAGCACATCTTGAAGGACATATACCAAAAGATAAACTCTGGATAGAGGAGCTATCCAAAAACCACGGCGAGGATCCTACACTGCGATCACGCAAGCAGCGTACCTAAACTGCGGCGTGAGCGCGGCCCCGAAAGGAGTCGATCTGAAGAATGC
Organism: Przewalskia tangutica; assembly: GCA_029844215.1. Lineage (NCBI taxonomy): Eukaryota > Viridiplantae > Streptophyta > Magnoliopsida > Solanales > Solanaceae > Przewalskia > Przewalskia tangutica. The sequence goes on from JAQGDG010000150.1 coordinate 254,672, forward strand.
ACCAAGTATTTGAAAAGTAATTACTGTAATGAAATCATAACAGTATAAACAAAGCAGGAGACATGTATGATAGCCAACCTACGATTACAAAACACATAGCGATCATATCAAGTCGGGGCGCGAAGCCCTCGAGTCACTACTCGGATATAACTATGGGTCTCGCGCCGTAATATCAATCATGCAGTGGAATCCTTCCTCACTTGCCGTGATCCATGATATAACATAACAACAAGTCCCGCGGTGGTATAGCATCTTGGGGTTTACCCGCCGACATACTCTTACCACGGAGAAGGTGGTAAAGCGGTGGTATAGCGTCTTGGGGTTTACCCTGCTTATACTCTTACCACGGAGGAGGTGGTATAACGTCTTGGGGCTTGCCTCGTTTATCTCTTACCACTATCTCGGCCGTGAGTCGAACAACACGTAAAGCGGGTGGTGCGGTCTTGGGGTTTACCGCCGCTAATACTCTTACCTGGAGGTGGTATAACGTCTTGGGGCTTGCCGCCGTTTATCTCTTTACCTATCTCGTGAGCCGTGAGCAAGACATAAGCACTACCGTATCTTACATAAAAATCAGAATTTAACCCAGTACTACAAATAGCGGAAGCATGCGTGGAATCCCAGCATCAATGTCGGTGCGTCGATGGCTTACAACAAGGCGGTAGACCATGTAAGTCGCGACAACAATAAAACATAATACTTGCGCTCGAAGGCTATTTCCGGTACATATAGGCAAGTTCTCAATTAACAAGCCAAAGTACTTATCAAGGCACACGTAGGATAATTCTCGTTTTATCAAGCCAAAGTACTAATCAAGGCATCGTAGAATAATTCTCTTTTAACAAGTCAAAGTACTTATCAAGGCAGCTTAGACAAATTCTCAATTTATCAATCCAAAGTACTAATCAAAGCATACATAGACTAATTCTCTTTTAACAAGTCAAAGTACTTATCAAGGCCTGGCTTTAGACAAATTCTCAATTTATCAAGCCAAAGTACTAATCAAGGCATACGTAGGATAATTCTCATTTTATCAAGCCAAAGTACTTATCGAGGCACTTAGACAAATTCTCAATTTATCAAGCCAAAGTACTAATCAAAGCATACATAGAATAATTCTCTTTTAACAAGTCAAAGTACTTATCAAGGCACCTTTAGACAAATTCTCAATTTATCAAGCCAAAGTACTAATCAAGGCATACGTAGAATAATTCTCTTTTAACAAGTCAAAGTACTTATCAAGGCACGCTTAGACAAATTCTCAATTTATCAAGCCAAAGTACTAATCAAGGCATACATAGAATAATTCTCTTTTAACAAGTCAAAGTACTTATCAAGGCACTTTAGACAAATTCTCAATTTATCAAGCCAAAGTACTAATCAAGGCATACATAGAATAATTCTCTTTTAACAAGTCAAAGTACTTATCAAGGCACTTAGACAAATTCTCAATTTATCAAGCCAAAGTACTAATCAAGGCATACGTAGAATAATTCTCTTTTAACAAGTCAAAGTACTTATCAAGACAGACAGACAAATTCTCAATTTATCAAGCCAAAGTACTAATCAAGGCATACATAGAATAATTCTCTTTTAACAAGTCAAAGTACTTATCAAGGCACACTTTAGACAAATTCTCAATTTATCAAGCCAAAGTACTAATCAAGGCATACGTAGAATAATTCTCTTTTAACAAGTCAAAGTACTTATCAAGGCGCTTAGACAAATTCTCAATTTATCAAGCCAAAGTACTAATCAAGGCATACATAGAATAATTCTCTTTTAACAAGTCAAAGTACTTATCAAGGCCGCCTTTAGACAAATTCTCAATTTATCAAGCAGTACTACGTACATTCTTTTATAAAGACTCCTTTCTATGTAAAGCTCGAGATACTAACACGTAGTATCAGCGTGTCTATTTTTCAAAGTAAGTTACTACACTTTTAGAAAACTCATTTCAAAGCTTGAAATCAAGTAACTCCAAATTTTCACAATCTAGGCAACTTATGCGATTAATCAAAATAGACAACTTTCTAACCTTCCAAAGCGTTATAACCAACTTCCCGTAGCGTTATAACCGCTTTAGTTTTAGACATATCCGTTCCTTGATAACCAGAGACTTATACTATTAAAACCAAGTATCACATCTTTACAAATCAAGTTCTTAACTTTCAAAAATACTTGAGTCTCTTGTGGTTAGAAAACAAGTTTTCTTCTGCTTTTAAACCTCGAGTAACTTCACCCTTAGCACAATTCTTGCTCTTAAATCATGTCATTTCTCCTCTTTTAAATCAAATAAGTAAATCACTCCTTTGACTCCTAAAGTCATTATAATGACCTTTAGGTTTTAGAACAAGGCCTTGCCAAAGATTTGGAAACCACTTCCTTTTCAAGTCTCTATGCCTTTAAGAAAAATACCTTCACTTTTAAGAATCCAAACTTCCCTAAGGAAAGGGATTATACTACTTACAATTTAAACATCAAAGTACACTCGAGGAAGTACATAGAACAAATTCTATTTTAGGCAATCCAAATACAAGCAAGGAATGGATCGTTCGAGGAGTAGAACTTACTTTCTTTATTCTAAGGAATCATGCTAGAAGAGGAGATAGTTCACATACCTTTTAGGCTAATATCCACAAGCTAAGCCGAATCGCCGTGCGTAGAAGTGTCGACCTATAATGGTCACAACAAGACTATCGACTTCTAGTCTCGGCGTAGAATAATACTAAGTATAGGTCTGCAATTCTCACGGAAAATCGGGCGACACTTCCTTTGTTTCTACTCACTTTGCCACCTTTTTCAGGTCGAATACAATAACGACACGCCACGTTTAAGGCTCGAACAACAACCAAACAAAGGGGATTACCGCGCCTTACAATCGTGTAAAATTCCAGCCGATTCATCTGAAATAGTCTAAGGCCTGCTTGCCAATTCTCGGCCAACTTACGTATAACACTAAGTCTTTTCCAATCCTTTTCCAATTCCAAGTTCTAAGGTCTAACATGTTATATAGTCTAAACAACCCGACAACTACACTTTCCTTCTTTATACAACATCGGCGGCAAACTAATAATCGACTAAATTGAAATCTTAAAGTTAAACATGCTAGATTTGGATTAGGGTTCGATAGCGATAAACATATCAAACTTCATACTATATTACACATCTTGCTAAAATCCATAGCTACTGACAATAAGTAAGCCTTAACTATTAAAGCGACAAAATTTATACCTTTCAAGCCCTTAAAATTTCCAAGATTGAGTCGCGCCTTAGCAATTCTTAGCTCCTTTCCTTAAGTTCCAATCGCTCGAAGCACTCCAGAGGCCTATGAAGAACCCGTGCTTGAGTTCGACTTCAAAGTTGAAGAACTCCGTAGTTTCGCCTTGCGACTAACGTGAAAACTCCGTTTTTGAAATCTTTCTATTGAGATAACCTTACAATACCCTTGGGAACATTGGGTTAAAGTCTTGTGAACAAAGGATCAAAACTACAAATTTTTTGTGTGGGAACATGGCAAACCAGGAAGCGACTATAGTGGACAACAATGTTTCTAATTTTTCTAAGTGTAGAAATGCCAAGTCTTGCTACTAGTAGTATACTTATAACCTGATGGAGGCTTGGATAACAACGCATTAAAATTGGAGGAAGAGATCAAGCGAATGGCTCTTGACTTGGTCGACAATGTCGAGCTATTAATTAGCAAGACTTTCTCATCTACACAATTGTCAAATGAACATTTTACCCCTCGCGTTTCGTCGAAGACCACGTGTGGGGTGCCACGTGTCGCCCTCTCATTCGTCCATAAAATTCCGTAACCTGCGTGGGCCAAAGCGTAAAATTCCTCGGGTGGGCCCAGCGTGACCAAATCCGTAAAAATAAATTTCCATAAAAATACTAAGTCCATACTCTTCAAATAATGCATTTTGAGAATCGATTCTCAATAACGAACATTTTCCTTTAGACGTCAGGAAGATTTTAATCGGAAAAACAATTCTTCTTTCGTACCGATTTCCAAGTCTTGTTTCCTTTCGTACATTCTCTTTTCACGAGTTACGGACTTACGGTGTAACATTCTTCCCCGCAGAAACATTCGTCCCGAATGTTCTTAGTCGGTGTCACGCTATACAAACTCGGCACAATCTACATACTATGCTATCAATCAAATGCACAAGACAGCGATGTCACATGACCGCGTAACATCACGTAAACATAATAATGGACCTTCCGTCGTGGTCCCTTCTCACAAAACTTCGAAGGTTCTGATCTTCCCAAACGGGATCCTTAGAGGTTCCTTTCTTTCCTTACTTGTCATACTTTCTCGTACTTTCAAACTAAATCTAGTACACGTCTGAAATCTCAAATTCTGTTTACGTTCCCCGATCCTTGGAGTTACTAACCAACTTGGCCATTATGCTACTTGAATTTCCGCTAAGGCCCTACCGGTCCTTACGACCTAGTTCGGTGGGCAGCGTCCTGAAACTTCGTACAGCGATTAACTAAACTTGGGCACTGGCATCGCCGGGACCACATCGCATCGCGGGACCGTTTCTAAGCGGCATTACCCGTTCAAACTATCGGTGACCGAAATGAGTCCATGCTTGACTAAATCGTCACTCGTAACTTCTCATTCTTAGTGCGAAATAAATCTCTCTCTTATCTCGAGTACTTCTTACCTACCCCTATTCCAGAGGTTAGTCACATAAGCCAAAGTATTTCTCTTTGCACAATCTTCCTGTCGGTCTTACAACATACGGGGTAATTACAAGTTGTGAACTCTGTCTGACTATAGTCTCGATTCACTATCATTCTTGTCAACATTCTTACTTCTCACTTTACTAATCAAAGTATCCCTACCTGCAGGGTACTATCACTATTTGCTAATGCGGCTATCTTGGTCAATAACATGCTGCTTCCTCGCTGACCACATAGTCTTCTCTGTAGAAGCGGAGGCTCAGTCTTGGGGCCTCAAACTGTGTGAGAAGAACTCGCCATTGTGGAGCAACATCCGGTATAACACAGGCATAAGCCTATCAACTCCACGAGTCGACTAGTAGCTCCTGCTACTCATTTGCCACTACAGGCGGTGTTGCCCTCATGGAGGCATAAGCGTAACACTGTGATCGTCGAGAGGAATTATCTTACTAACACGACTCATGTACGATCTTAGAGTGAGAAGAATAGAAACCAACTCACTAAATGTCCTGTAGCCTCACTGTTTATGGGTGTGGCGCGCAACACGATAATAAAGACTCTACTAGACACGGTCTGTAGACATTCAGAGTAGCGCTCTGATACCACTCTGTCACGCCCGAACCCGGGCGTGGTGGTGCCTACACAGGCACCCTGCATAACAATACAAAGCTGCGGAAATTAAATAACACCTCATTTTTTTTTAAACAGCGTGCGTGCAAGGGCAAAGCGACAAGGTGCCGTATATGCATAACAAAAGACCTTTGCCGTCATGAGTCGATCCACGTATGAATCTGGACCTCAGAAGTTAAGCGAAATGTGGCGGGACAAGGCCGTAGTACCCAGCGTACAAAGCACATCTTGAGCGACATATACCAAAAGATAAACTCACGGATAGAGGAGCTATCCAAAACCACGGCGAGGATCCTACACTGCCGATCGCAAGCAGCGTACCTAAACTGCGGCATGAGCGCGGCCCGAAAGGAGGTCGATCTGAAGAATGTACCAAGTATGTGAACAATAAATGCGTAATGAAATCATAACGATCTAAACAAAGCAGGAGACATGTATGATAGCCAACCTACGGTACAAAACACATAGCGGTCATATCAAGTCGGGGGCCTTGAAGCCGCCGAGTCCTTTACTCGGATATAACTATGGGTCTCGCCCGTAATATCAATCATGCGTGGAATCGCCCGCCATTTGGCGTGATCCATGATATAACATAACATCAAGTCCCGCGGTGGTATAGCATCTTGAGGTTTACCCGCCAATACTCTTACCACGAGAAGGTGGTAAGCGGTGGTATAGCGTCTTGGGGTTTACCTGACATACTCTTACCTGGAGGAGGTGGTATAACGTCTTGGGGCTTGCCCGCCGTTTATCTCTTACCACTATCTCGGCCGGCCGTCGAGCAACCGCAAGCGGGTGGTGCGTCTTGGGGTTTACCCACTAATACTCTTACCACGGAGGAGGTGGTATAACGTCTTGGGGCTTGCCGCCATTTATACTCTTACCTATCTCGGCCAGACCATCAGACAAGACATAAGCACTACCGTATGTACATAAAAATCAGGAATTTAACCCAGTACTACAAGTAGCAGGCATGCGGTGGAATCACATCAACGTCGATGCGTCGGTAACTTCTGACAAGACGGTAGACCGCTTGGCCAGAAGTCGCGACAACAATAAAACATAATACTTGCACTCGAAGGCTATTTCCGTACGTATAGGCAAGTTCTCAATTAACAAGCCAAAGTACTTATCAAGGCACCGTAGGATAATTCTCATTTTATCAAGCCAAAGTACTAATCAAGGCATCGTAGAATAATTCTCTTTTAACAAGTCAAAGTACTTATCAAGGCGCAGCAGACAAATTCTCGATTTATCAAGCCAAAGTACTAATCAAAGCATACATAGAATAATTCTCTTTTAACAAGTCAAAGTACTTATCAAGGCACACTTTAGACAAATTCTCAATTTATCAAGCCAAAGTACTAATCAAGGCATACATAGGATAATTCTCATTTTATCAAGCCAAAGTACTAATCAAGGCATACATAGAATAATTCTCTTTTAACAAGTCAAAGTACTTATCAAGGCACACTTAGACAAATTCTCAATTTATCAAGCCAAAGTACTAATCAAAGCATATATAGAATAATTCTCTTTTAACAAGTCAAAGTACTTATCAAGGCACACATAGGATAATTCTCATTTTATCAAGCCAAAGTACTAATCAAGGCATACATAGAATAATTCTCTTTTAACAAGTCAAAGTACTTATCAAGGCACACTTAGACAAATTCTCAATTTATCAAGCCAAAGTACTAATCAAAGCATACATAGAATAATTCTCTTTTAACAAGTCAAAGTACTTATCAAGGCACACTTTAGACAAATTCTCAATTTATCAAGCCAAAGTACTAATCAAGGCATACATAGAATAATTCTCTTTTAACAAGTCAAAGTACTTATCAAGGCACAGACAAATTCTCAATTTATCAAGCCAAAGTACTAATCAAGGCATACATAGAATAATTCTCTTTTAACAAGTCAAAGTACTTATCAAGGCCATGCTTTAGACAAATTCTCAATTTATCAAGCCAAAGTACTAATCAAGGCATACATAGAATAATTCTCTTTTAACAAGTCAAAGTACTTATCAAGAGGCAGCAGAAAAATTCTCAATTTATCAAGCCAAAGTACTAATCAAGGCATACATAGGATAATTCTCATTTTATCAAGCCAAAGTACTAATCAAGGCATACATAGAATAATTCTCTTTTAACAAGTCAAGTACTTATCAAGGCACGCTTAGACAAATTCTCAATTTATCAAGCCAAAGTACTAATCAAAGCATACATAGAATAATTCTCTTTTAACAAGTCAAAGTACTTATCAAGGCACCTTTAGACAAATTCTCAATTTATCAAGCCAAAGTACTAATCAAGGCATACATAGAATAATTCTCTTTTAACAAGTCAAAGTACTTATCAAGACGCAGCAGACAAATTCTCAATTTATCAAGCCAAAGTACTAATCAAGGCATACATAGAATAATTCTCTTTTAACAAGTCAAAGTACTTATCAAGGCACACTTTAGACAAATTCTCAATTTATCAAGCCAAAGTACTAATCAAGGCATACATAGAATAATTCTCTTTTAACAAGTCAAAGTACTTATCAAGGCACACTTAGAAAAATTCTCAATTTATCAAGCCAAAGTACTAATCAAGGCATACATAGAATAATTCTCTTTTAACAAGTCAAAGTACTTATCAAGGCACAGACAAATTCTCAATTTATCAAGCCAAAGTACTAATCAAGGCATACATAGAATAATTCTCTTTTAACAAGTCAAAGTACTTTTCAAGGCACACTTTAGACAAATTCTCAATTTATCAAGCCAAAGTACTAATCAAGGCATACATAGAATAATTCTCTTTTAACAAGTCAAAGTACTTATCAAGGCACACTTAGACAAATTCTCAATTTATCAAGCCAAAGTACTAATCAAGGCATACATAGAATAATTCTCTTTTAACAAGTCAAAGTACTTATCAAGGCACACTTTAGACAAATTCTCAATTTATCAAGCAGTACTACATCGTACATTCTTTTATAAAGACTCGCTTTCTATGTAAAGCTCGAGATACTAACACGTAGTATCAGCGTGTCTATTTTTCAAAGTAAGTTACTACACTTTTAGAAAACTCGTTTCAAAGCTTGAAATCAAGTAACTCCAAATTTTCACAATCTAGGCAACTTATGTAGATTAATCAAAATAGACGACTTTCTAACCTTATAAAGCCGTTATAACGACTTCCCGTAAAGCCGTTATAACCATTTATGGTTTTAGACATATCCGTTCCTTGATAACCAAGAGACTTATACTATTAAAACCAAGTATCACATCTTACAAATCAAGTTCTTAACTTTCAAAAATACTTCAAGTCTCTTGTAGTTAGAAAACAAGTTTTCTTCTACTTTTAAACCTCAGTAACTTACCCTTAGCCAAGTTACTTCTCTTAAATCATGTCATTTCTCCTCTTTTAAATCAAATAAGTAAATCACTCATTTGACTCCTAAAGTCATTATAATGACCTTTAGGTTTTAGAACTAAGGCAGCCAAAAGATTTGGAAACGAGCTTATTTTCAAGTCTCATGCCTTTAAGAAAAATACCTTCACTTTTAAGAATCCAAACTTCCCTAAGGAAAGGGATTATACTACTTACAATTTAAACATCAAAGTACACTCGAGGAAGTACATAGAACAAATTCTATTTTAGGCAATCCAAATACAAGCATGGAATGGATCGTTCGAGAGTAGAACTTACTTTCTTTATTCTAAGGAATCATGCTAGAAGAGGAGATAGTTCACATACCTTTTAGGCTAATATCCTGAAGCTAAGCCGAATCGCGTGCGTGAAGTGTCAACCTATAATGGTCACAACAAGACTATCGACTTCTAGTCTCAGCGTAGAATAATACTAAGTATAGGGTCTGCAATTCTCACGGAAAATCGGGCGACTTCCTTTGTTTCTACTCACTTTGCCACCTTTTTCAGGTCGAATACAATAACCAACACGCCACGTTTAAGGCTCCGAACAACAACCAAACAAAGGGGATTACCGCCTTACAATCGTGTAAATTCAGCCCCATGATTCATCTGAAATAGTCTAAGGCCGCTAGCCAATTCTCGGCCAACTTACATAGGCACTAAGTCTTTTCCAATCCTTTTCCAATTCCAAGTTCTAAGGTCTAACATGTTATATAGTCTAAACAACCCGACAACTACACTTTCCTTCTTTATACAACGTGCGGCTTAAACTAATAATCGACTAAATTGAAATCTTAAAGTTAAACATGCTAGATTTCGGATTAGGGTTCGATAGCGATAAACATATCAAACTTCATACTATATTACACATGCTAGCTAAAATCCATAGCTTCTGACAATAAGTAAGCCTTAACTATTAAAGCGACAAAATTTATACCTTTCAAAGCCCTTAAAATTTCCAAGATTGATCGCGCCTTAGCAATTCTTAGCTACTTTCCTTAAGTTCCAATCTGCTCAGCACTCCTTGAGGCCTATGAAGAACCCGTCTTGAGTTCCAGCTTCAAAGTTGAAGAACTCCCTTAGTTTCCGCCTTGCGACTAACGTGAAAACTCCGTTTTTCGAAATCTTTCTATTGAGATAACCTTACAATACCCTTAGGAACATTGGGTTAAAGTCTTGTGAACAAAGGATCAAAACTCAAATTTGTTTGTGTGGGAACATAGCAAACAGGAAGCGACTATAGTGGACAACAAGGTTTCTAATTTTTCTAAGTGTAGAAATGCCAAGTCTTGCTACTAGTAGTATACTTATAACCTGATGGAGGGCTTGGATAACAACACTTGTTAAAATTGGAGGAAGAGATCAAGCCAAATGTCTCTTGACTTGGTCGACAATGTCGAAGCTATTAATTAGCAAGACTTTCTCATCTACACAATGGTCAAATGACCATTTACCCCTCACCATTTCGTCCAAGACCACATGTGGGGTGCCGCGTGTCATCTCTCATTCGTCCATAGAATTACGCCAACCTGCGTGGGCCACAGCGTAAAATTCCTCGGGTGGGCCCAGCGTGACCAAATCGTAAAATAAATTTCCATAAAATACTAAGTCCCATACTCTTCAAATAATGCATTTTGAGAATCAATTCTCAATAACGAACATTTTCCTTTCAGGCGTCAGGAAGATTTTCCGTCGGAAAAACAATTCTTCCTTTCGTACCAATTTCCAAGTCTTGTTTCCTTTCGTACATTCTCTTTTACAGGTTCTGGACTTACGGGGTGTAACAGTAACAGTTTAGCTCCAAATCCTTACGCTCCAACCCGCTCCAAGCAACCCTTAGAAGTTTCTAAACAACTTCTCTTAACACTTCATCTAAGCTATGAAGATTTTTTTAGGGCTTCATTTTGCGACTATGGAATAAAGTAGTATTTCCGGGCTCTTATGTTGGGATTTCTTTGGAATACCACAAGGGATTTAGGCAAAAGTATTTGGAATAACAACAATACTTGAAGAATTCTACTCAAGGTGGGGGGTGGTGTTTGGACGAGAACTCACTAAGGGAGGGAGGGGAATTTTTGCCTTGGAAACTTTCTAATGTGGATGAAATAAAGTCTTGCACACAAGGGGTATTTATAGGGAAAACAATGGCCAAGATCTAGGCAAGTGGATGGTGAAGATTGGGTACATGTGTGTGGGTAGTTGACCAACCATTTGTTCACCACAAAAATGGGACAAGTGGCGCAAAAATGGGCCAACGTCGCAAAAAAGCGTCCACTTGTCCTTCTCGATTCGCCAACATGGCCCACGGGGTGACACGTGTCGCCCCTACTCGTTCAAAATATTTCATCTTAGAAAATATCGTAATGCCAAAATCCGAAAATAAAGTGGGCCCATAAAGCGAAGTAAATTTTCAGTGGGCCCGCGTGACCGATTTCGGAAATAAAATTTCATAATTCTCAAATATTCCAAAAAGTCAAATACCAAATCACGGGAATCAATTCCGCTTTACGAACATTTTCCTTCACAAAATCCGAAAACTTTTAGTCGAAAAATCACGTCTTCTTCCTTTTCAATTTAAATGTCGTATTCTCGAGCGTGCGTCCTCGTATACATACTGCGGAACTACGGGTGTAACATTCTTCCCCCTAGAAACATTCGTCGAATGTTCCTTCTAAATCTCGAAACACGCTGTGTCGGTATAGTCTTCCTACTATGCTTACGAAACCATTTATGCCAGCGTGGCCATAATACAACATACTTTCATAGCACATCGAGCCAAGCGAAGAATCATCTCTAAAGCGTATATCAATACCATTAGCTCCACCCGTGGTCTAAAGGATACTTTCTTGGCATCTTAGCCTCTTTTCTTACTAAGTCGTACCTTCGTACCTCGAACTCTTTCTCTTATCGTGCCACATTTACATCATTCTTGATTTCCAAAATCTACGGGTTACTATCTCTAACTTGGTCATCATACTAGCCTCAAATTCCTTTAAGGCCATTCCGGCCTTCGATCCGATGCAGTCGAACATATCCACGAACTCATCGATGGTTACCTAAACACGGGCTAGCACCCTCGTGACCTACCACCGGCGGGAACACCTCGGCCACCCGCCATTCAGCTGCGGGTTGACTCGCGATATGGCCTCGCCCGACCAGCCGTACTAAACTCGTTCCCGTCCGGAACAATATTACGATTCACGTCATGAAAGCTACCACTTCCGTCTCACACTACCCGTGGAATTATCCACATATATATCACGCATACCAAGTACTTGATAAGGACCAGCGTAACATCCACTCGGGGCGGCGCTTGCATCGAGTCCCATTTGTTATAAATTCTAAGGCTCCCGTTTTCGTCCCAACTTACCCTTTTCAACTACCCGTGTTTTCTAATCACAGCTTACGATGCTAACCGAACATAGCACTCGCGTGTATCTACCATGCGACTAAACAAGTCTCTTAAAGTGAAGATATCTCTGTAACTCTTGCCTCGCTTTCACTTTGCTCTAATCAAATCACCTGCTCTGCTGGCGCGTAACTCTGACGGTGATGAACCATACGATCGAAGGTGAGTCGTAACATCCGCGCCACCTGTTAGGACAATTTCTCGCAAAATGGCCTGCGTCATAAGCCTAACAATCTATCTAGCGATGCGACACTCCACGTAAGAACACTTACCACACGGCCCATACCGGGTGGGGTGGCCTCTGCAGCTAACACCCTTCCTCTCAGATCCCGGTCGAATTATGGCCCGACTGGTAGGCTAAGTCGTCCCGCATGTATCCTCCTCTTAGGACATTCTCTCCTTACATGGCCACGGCGGCCCGGTAAAACAAGCGTTATTAAAAAGCGACATTTCCTCGGGATGGCGTCTACCGCATAGTGAACAACGAGGCGAATACGGTGGCTAGAACCTGTGAAAATCGTGAACGGACACCTGGAGTCTGACCAACTCCTAAATACCGAGCGTCACGAAGTCGTGGAGGACCACTGCATCTTGGAGGCGCGCATAACGATCTGCTGGCGAGAAGGTCGCCTCGAAAGTTACCAAAGGACCTGCTGTTACGGCCTCTTACTGGCGATCTTGGTTAATCCGTCGACCTCCACGTTCCTCGATCTGCTGCGCGTGGCTGTCTGCGGGCAATGTCCGTGTCGGTGAAGAGCTACTCTTGTACAACTCTGCTAGATAATCGTCATGTCACGTGACATATCGGTGCACTCTATCCTCCGTATGCGCCACTAGCAGCGGGGACATAGCGAGCGATAAGTCAAACTACATACTATATTCGAACCGTCGCGTTACGCCTCGACCTCCTAAATCTATGCGCGAGCTCTCGCCGTGCGAGGGCAAGAAGTGTAAGAAATGCCTGCGAGGTCTTGATCACTTTCATGATCGGCTGCGGCTGTTGAATAAACTCACGAGGATCTTCGCCGGTCCTCGATCCATAGGACTCGGGTGGACCACGAATCAGAAGTCCGAAATCTCAACTATCGGATCTAGGGTGAACTCACGATGCTGCCGGAACCAGCTCCGTCAGTCCTTATTCGACCACGGACTAGCTAGTAATGGCGGGTGTCTCCTTGTAACTCATATCCTCTGCTCCGTGGTGGGATTAGAGGCTCGGTATCGTGGTCTCGGTGGCTCACGCTCTTGCTCTAAACTCTCACAGGGCTAGCGGCGTCATGAACTCCCGAATGAGCGCTATCTCGAATAATGGTAGGCGTGCCTGCAGTAACCTCTGTGTTCTACTCGCGACTCCTCTGTTGTCTTGCCCTCGCAGGCTCTGGTTGCCTTGCGTAGAGGCATAGCGGTGAAAAGAATCGTCGGAGGAGTCGACTTATAACACGGCTCTAAGGCACGATCACGAGTGAGAAGAATGGAAACACGTCAAAATATCCTGTGACCTCACGATTATAGATGTGGTGCGCAGCGATAATCAGACTACTGAACGCGATGCGTAGACACTTTAGAGACTAAGCGCTCACGATACCACTTTTGTCACGACCGACCACGGGCATGGCGGTGCCTTACCGGGCACCTAGTGATCTGACATCGAGAGAAAAACCGGCGGAAATAAAACATCTGAATATGAAACAGATAAGAAAAGCAGGCTAACCAAAGCGGTTGCCTTTTTCATATATATCTGAAATTTGAGCAGTTACATCATTTACAGCCACCCTTGGCGATTACTACAGGACCTGCAGAGTGTAACAACAACTATGGCGGGATAGGGCCGCCCATACGCTGAATGTACAAGAACCTACAACTCGAAGCATGCAAAGATAAGCCTCGGAGAAAGCGGGCTTGTCTGTTGAGCTGTGATCCATGGCGAGGATCAGCAACCGATGTACCTCTACTGCGGCATGAGCGGCCCGAGGAGGTCGATCTGGCGGTACCAGTATGTGGCGAAAATCGTAAATGAAATCATAGTAGTCTATATAAAGCGAGACATATATGATAGCAAACTACGATTACATAATATATAGCGATCACGTCAGTCGGGGACTCGCCACCAAAGTCATCACTCAAATATAACTATGGGTCGTACGCAAAATCAATCATGCACGTGGAACACCTTCCTCATTTGGCGATCTCGATAACCACACGAAGTACGCATGAACACGAGGTCCCGCTGTGTCCTAAAAGCCGTGCGGGGCAAGTACGAGGCTAACTACGGATACAAGCGCGTCGTCAGCGATCGGGCAATCACGAAAACCAACTACGGATACCAAAGCGTACCAACAAATCTATATAACCATACCACGAAGCTGTCCCGAGGGCAAATCACGTAACTACGGATACCACTGCGCGCCGCGTGGTGGCGGGGCAAATCTGAACTAACTACGGATACTGGCGGAATCCACGAGACCGTCCTGAGCGAGCAGAAATCTGAAGGCTAACTACGGATACCAAGTCGAATCAGCCCGCGACCTCGGGGCAAATGCGAGCGACTACGGATACCAAGCGAATCGGTAAAACCTCATGGAGCTAGTCCGTGGAATAATAATCATGAAGCGTGCTCGTGGAATGCTCGATCCTTTGTCGATGCGTCGAGTAAGATCATAACAAATCAATGGCCCTCCGTGAGAGGCGGTGGTATAGAATACAATACTAGCACTCTGAGGCTATCGCGCAAACATAGGCAAGTTACACGCTTCGAGGTACTTTCATTTTATGCCAAAGTCGGTTTTAACCCCAGTACTACGTGCGTTAAATTCTTTTAAAAGATTCATTTCTTTTACAAAGGTCACCCAATGCCGTATTATCAAAATAGAGTGACTAACATTTTAAGTAAACCAAAACAACTTCATACTTTCCTTTTTAAACCAAATTAAGACAATCTTATGCCTTCTTTTTAGACAAAACACTTCTCCTTTTAAAGTCAAGTTACCATTTTAAAACTAATGATAAAACCATTCTTTTGTTTTCATAAAGTCGTTATAACTAACTTCTCGTAAAGTTGTTATAACACTTTATGTTTTAAACGATTTAAGACAAAACCATGTCTTTCTTTTAAACCGAAACTCTTGACTCCTCGAGTCTCTTTTTAGAAATCAAGTTCCTTACTTTGGAAATTTAAGAAAATTAATGCTTGTTTATAATGATTCTTATTAAAGCGATCGTGATCTAGGAAATGTAATACAATTTTGTCTTATCTCGGCTTACATGCGGATGGAGGTTTCTCTTGGTTTTAATAGTAATTAATTAGTCGATACATTTTCCTTTATTAGCAGCTGCGGTGGTTTGTTCGATACTTATTCTCATTTAAATCAATATAATATTATTCCTTTTAAAACCCAGTACCCGTTTCTCGTAAAAGCGGTTTCTGTTGTTTAACCTGAACCAAGTCCTTAATATTTCATAACAAGTCACTTAACTTTGGAATCAAGTCAAGGACCAAGGAAAATCAACATCCTTTAAACACGCGTCGTCTACGCACTAAATATATTTCACAAATATCATGCTAGAAAGGATAGGAAGAGGTTCACATACCTCATGACGATTATCGACAATTAGCAAAAGCGCTCCAAAGTACTCTAACGCGCTGCGCCTTTTCCACCGCCCGAGTAGAATCGCTCTTCGTAGTCTTGACTATAAAGGCCTGGCGTCTATCGACCTCGAGATCTCTTGTGGAATAATTCTAGATGCAGTTCCTTATTCTCACGGAGAATTGGCGACCTCCACTCCCATGACCGCCAAATCTCCTCGCTGCGAGGCTGCTTTGCAAACCAACAATCCCGGGGTTACGTCTAACGGGCGTGTACAATTCTACTCCGCAAAAAATACTACGATTATCTTGTAAATGCGATCCTATGTAAATACTGTTCAATTCTTATCCATATTCATTCTACATATAGTATACTGACTATACGTTACTCTGACGTGTAATATCCGATTCTGATAGGGGACAAAGATCATTACCTCGATAAGCCCGAAATTATCAAGATTATAAGTCGATCTGAGCAGCGTTTAGCTCAATCCTTACGCTCCAACCCACTCAAGCAACCAGAAGTTTCTAAACAACCTGCTTAACAACTTCGTCTAAGCTATGTAGATTTTCTAGGGCTTCGTTTTGCGACTATGGAATAAAGTAGTATTTAGGCTCTTATGTTGGAATTTCTTTGGAGATACCACAAGGGATTTAGGCTAAAGTATTTGGAATAACAACAATACTTGAAGAATTCTACTCGAGGTGGGTGGGGGTGTTTGGGCGAGAACTCGCTAAGGGAGGAGGGAATTTTTCCTTGGAAACTTTCTAATATGGATGAAATAAAGTCTTGCACCAAGGGGTATTTATAGGAAAACAATGGCCAAGATCTAGGCAAGTGGATGGTGAAGATTGGGTACGTGTGTGTGGGTAGTTGGCCAACCATTTGTTCGCCCAAAAATGGGACAAGTGGCGCGCCAAAATGGGCCCTTGTCCTTCTCGGTCGACAACATGGCCACCACGGGGTGACCGTGTCGCCCCTACTAAATCAAAATATTTCATCTTAGAAAATATCCGTAATGCCAAAAATCCGAAAATAAAGTGGGCCACAAAATCGTAAATTTTCGTGGGCCCAGCGTGACCAATTCGGAAATAAAATTTCATAATTCTCAAATATTCCAAAAAGTCCAAATACCAAATCGGGAATCGATTCCGCTTTAACGAACATTTTTCCTTCACAAAATCCGGAAACTTTTCCGTCGAAAAATCACATCTTTCTTCCTTTCCAATTTAAATGTCGTATTCTCGAACGTACGTCATCGTATAAATACTCTGGAACTACGGGGTGTAACAACAATATACCTTATGGGCAGACTTATGTGACTTAACCGCGTCCTAGAATGGGTCGGGCAATATACCTTTATGAGCAGACTTATGTGACTTTCTGGCGTCCGAATGGCGGACGATATACCTTTATGGCGGACTTATGTGACTTTACGCGTCCCGAGAAAGGGCAGGCGATATACCTTTATGGTCGGACTTATGTGACTTTCTGGCGTCTCAAAATGGGCGAGCAATATACCTTTATGGGCGGACTTATGTGACTTTCCGCGTCCGAATGGTCAGGCGATACCTTTATGGGCAGACTTATGTGACTTTACCGCGTTCCAAAATGGGTCGGGCAGTATACATTTATGGGCAGACTTATGTGACTTTATCGCGTCCCAAAATGGCTCAGGCAGTATACCTTTATGGGCAGACTTATGTGACTTTACCGAGTCCCAAAATGGGCCGGGAATTATACCTTTATGGCCAGACTTATGTGACTTTACCGCGTCCCAAAATGGGTAGGCGGTATACCTTTATGGGCGGACTTATGTGACTTTCTGGCGTCCCAATTGGCGGGAAGTATACCTTTATGGGGCGACTTATGTGACTTTTCAGCGTCCCGAATGGTAGGCGATGCTCTGTATGGCGGACTTATGTGACTTTCTGCGTCCCGAGAATGGTAAGGCGATATATCTTTATGGGAACTTATGTGACTTTACGCATTCGAATGGGTCGGGCAATATACCTTTATGGGCGGACTTTGTGACTTTACGCGTCCCGAATGGGTGGGCGATATCTTTATGGGCGAACTTATATGACTTTACGCGTCCCGAGAATGGGCGGCGATATACCTTTATGGGCAGACTTATGTGACTTTATCGCGTCCCAGAATGGGTCGGGCAGTATACATTTATGGGCAGACATATGTGACTTTACCGCGTCACAGAATGGGTCGGGCAGTATACCTTTATGGGCAGACTTATGTGACTTTATCGCATTCCAGAATGGGCCTGGAAGTATACCTTTATGAGTAGACTTATGTGACTTTACCGCGTCCCGAAATGGGCCGGGCAGTATACCTTTATGGGCAGACTTATGTGACTTTACCGCGTCCCAGAATGGGCCGGGCGATATACTTTATGGATAGACTAATGTGACTTTCTGGCGTCCCGAATGGGTCAGGCGATATCTGTATGGGCGGACTTATGTAACTACGCGCATCCCGAGAATGGGCGGCGATATACCTTTATGGGCGGACTTATGTGACTTCTGGCGTCCCGAATGGGTAGGCGATATACCTTTATGGGCAGACTTATGTGACTTTACCGCATCTCAAAATGGGCCGGGCAGTATACCTTTATGGGCAGACTTATGTGACTTTACCGCGTCCCAGAATGAATCGGGCAGTATACCTTTATGGGTAGACTTATGTGACTTTACCGCATCCCAGAATGGGCCGGGTAGTATACCTTTATGGACAGACTTATGTGACTTTACCGCGGCCCAGAATGGGTCGGGCAGTATACATTTATGGGCAGACTTATGTGACTTTACCGCGTCCCAGAATGGGCCGGGAAGTATTCCTTTATGGGCAGACTTATGTGACTTTACCACGTCTCAAAATGGGCCGGGCAGTATACCTTTATGGGCAGACTTATGTGACTTTACCGTGTCCCAGAATGGGTCGGGCAGTATGTCACGACCGACCGGGGCGCGGCGGTGCCACTACACAGGCACACTGTTCAAGTATCATCGAGAGAATAGCGGTGAACATACACAACATAAACACGTGTGTAAACAATAAACACAGGCTGGCCGATAAAGGTGTCTTCCATAATATAAACATAATCAAAGTACAAGCTGTACAACTCGGTTCTTACATTGACCACGTATGTGAATACGGACCTGCAGGAATAACAAGCGTGGCGGGACGAGGCCCACCGTACCACGAATGTACATAAATCTACAACATCGGGGAAAGGCGTACAAAGAGACAAGCCTCGGAGAAATGGAGCTTGGCGTCGATAAGTGATCACAGAATGAGGATCCACCATTTACCCCACTGCGGCGTGAGGCGGCCCAGGAAATTCGATTACCTGATATGTACTAAGTATGTAAAAGCTGGAAAATCTGTAATTACATCATAAGTTTAAAACAAAGCGGAGGCATGTATGGTAGTCAAATTACGATTACTGCTGTGCCTTACTAACAATGAGAGTAAATAGGGTATACTTACAACATAAAATAGGAAGCTCGCGATCAGCGGGACCACCCGCCCGCGATGTCATTCGCGATCCTACTCGCGGGACTATTTCACCCGTAGGTCGCGTTGACCGCGTGAGGTATTCCTCGCGTGGGACTATTTCACCCGCGTAAGCCGCTACGGAATCGCGTGAGGTATTCTCGCATAAATTTGGACCGCCGCGTGGGACTATTTCTCCGCGTAAGCCACTTGCGGACTCGCGTGGTATTTCTCGCGTCGTGGGTAGCAAATCCACGGAATATGCAAATGCCACAAACGGGAATGACCCGTAAAGAATAACATACCACTAGCAAAACCGGCTATGCGATACATAAGCAAGTTAAGAATCCACAACTTCTTATTATTCTTGTTCACATACACTCGTTTAAGTTTACTTAAGGCACTAACATGTCTTTTTAAAGATCAGGAATTTAACCCAAGTACTACATACTTCTACTCTTTAAAACAAATGACTCTTTTCATATAAAACTTCGAAGATACTATTAACCATAGTATCAAGTCAATTACATTTCAAGGCAAATCGCGATACCTTTAGAAATAAAGTTAGGTTTCTAAATCAAGTGACTCGTTTTCTTATAAAACCTTAGGCAATTGATGCCTTAAAATCAAATTGCCTTTTCATTAAAATAAAGTCATTTATCCTTCCATAAAGCTAATATAACTTGACTCCCCATAAAGTCGTTATATTAACTTTATACCTTAATAAATACAATTTCCTATCGAGGAATTATCGTTTAAAAGCGAAACAAGTATCACGTACTTTAAAATTCTTCAAGTCCCTTAACTTTAATAAAACTTAAGACGTCCTTAATCTTTTCAAAGAAGTGAATTAATCCCTAACTCACCCGACTTGGCCATTCATAAAACTAGTAAAGGATATCAAGATCTTGTCGTCTCTGCAGTACTATATCGTGTAACTAGTCATGCTCGAAAGATAGGAAAAGTTCTACATACCTCTTGGGTCGAACCACGCCAAATACAAATTCCGCTTGTAGAATATCAACCTATAATATCCGCAATCGTCTATTAACGACTTACTTTAAGCGTAGAATATTATAAGTGTAAAGTCTCTAAATTCTACGGAAAATCGGACATCGCCTCCTTTGTTTCTACTTACTTTGCCACCTTTTTCAAGGCGAATACAATAACCAAACCGCCACATTTAAGGCCGATCAATGCGATCAACAATAGGGGATTACCGCTACTAGGCGTGTAAATTCCATGATAGATATCAAACTAATACGACTACTAGTCGATTTGGCCGTATAAGTACAACAATACCAATTCTTATCAATTTCCATTTCAATCCAAATTGTTAGCATAACATGATATCAAGTCGCGATCGATTATACTACTATAATCTTGAAGTAAGTAACATCGGCGATTTTTGTAAATGATCAAATTGTAATCGACTTCACGTGGCTTACATTACAATTTGGATTCTAAGGCTCAAGCGATCCATAATACTTATAAACTTCAACACATATACTTCATACTAGACGTATAAAGCTAACAACAATATAAATAATCTTGTAACACTTTTAAGGGACAAGATTATACCTTAACGAATCTTAATCCAACTCCGAATCGAAGTCGCTCCTTGCAACTTAGAGCCTCTTGAAGACACTTGATTCGCTACTTGAGACCCTTAGAACAACACCGACAAATTTCCTTCAAACTTCCAAACAAAACCTAGAAAGACAACTAGGTTTTAACTGCGACTAACCGGAAACTATCTTTTTAGAGATTTTTCTATTGAGATATGCTTACGGTACACTCAAGAACCTTGGTTTAAAGTGGGAGCTTAATGAGCAAGAAAAAATTCTTTTCTTAGAGAGTGAACCCAGAGCACTAGCTCTTGTTCTTCAAATTTCATGAAAATTTTCTAAGTGTTGGACTCAGCTCTTGCTACTAGTAGTATTATATAGTGCAATGGAGGGTCAAGATGCAACAAATGGGTGTTTTGGATGAGCTCTTAACAAATATTAAGCCTTGTGGGTCCTTTGACTTAGTCGAATCTCAAGCTCTCAAGTTGCAAGACTTGTCTTGCTAACAAAGTCGATTACCCTCTTGCCCTTGCAAAATTCGTCGAGGCATCATTAAAGGGGTGGCACGTGTCATACTCCCGTTCGTCATAATAATACGTTTTCAGACAATTTCATAATTAGATAAATTTTTACAAGTCTCGAATCTTAACAACGTGAGTTCTTACGTGCGTTCTTAAAACGTGTCACGATAAAAATACGAGTGTAACATTCTTTTAAAAACATTCGTCCCGAATGTTCTTTGATCAAACTTATAATTAGCGACATAGATTCCTTTCCAACCCGACGTACCAATAATGCCACGTGGCCACGTAAAAATATTTAAGCAAAAGAATACTTGATTAAAACTTGACAAGTAAGGAAGATGAATTACACGAAGGTATAGGGAATAAGTGAGGATACTTCGCCAGCGTATCCTCTTCAACTTCCCAGTCATCTCATGCGGTTATCGTTATCCTGAAGACTTTGTGGAAGCCCGTCGCGGTCGCGATCGCCTTACAGCGATCAGTATCGCTATTGTCACGATTCGGGGCCGTGGTGGTGCTACCGGGCGCCCAGTAGTCATCATCAGTAATCGGCGGAATATAAAAACAAGACATGAAACAAATGTAAATTAAGACACAATTTCTGAGAAAAGTCGCCTTTCGGCATATATATATAGACCAAAATCTGGCAGTTACATCCCAACTGTACAATAGGACTATAGACCTCTAATGAAGTAAACAACTATGGCGGGACAGGGCCCCGCCATACCCTGAATGTACAAAACTATCTACAACAACGGAAATCATACCCAAAGTCGAGCCTCGGAGAAGATGGAGCTCTGCCAACGAAAGATCTGGGCGAGGACCATTACTGCTTCCACTTTTGCGGCGTGAGCGGCCCAGGAGAGTCGATCTGCAATTGCAGTATGTGAAGCGTAAAGTACTTAAATGAAATCATATCATTTTAAAACCGGTTTACAAATATATGCGAAACAAACAAGTAAGCGCATAGTGCCACATCACAAATAAGAGCAATAAGAGGTAAAGCGTAATAGGTCTCTTTCTCTGCTGCGAATGATCGAAGCAAGGCCGATCGCCCATAGTATCGTTAAGCGTGCCTAATCACTGAACTCGCGATCGCATGGAAGCCACTCGCGTAGGCGCGTGGTATTCCCGCATCGGGTAGCTACTCCTCGGCGTCGTCACGGACTCGTAGTCGCGTGGCGCATAGACCACGTAGCCCGAGGACCGCACTAACACGGAACTCTCGTAGCTCGCATAGGCCGGGACGCGTGAGGTATTCTCGAATCATAGTCACCTGGTGCTGACTAAACCAGCGTCGGAGGCGACAACCCCGGTATCATGTCGAGGTGAGTGATATAATACTAACATAACGACTTATCGTTAAACAACATAAGCCTGATAAGAATAACCTCTTTACCTGACGTTTACAAGATACTAACACACGTAGCATCGCGATATATCTACTCAACACACCATCTTATTATACTTTCGAATCAATACAAGTCTTTCATAAACACATAAGTAAGCTGTTCCTTTTATCTTTCTTAAGTGGTTATACCTAACTTCCCGTAAAGCTAGTATAACTCTTAGCTTTTGTTTAAAACAAATATTCTTCTTCTTTCAAAATGATTTATAATTCTTTTGAAAGACTTGAGTCTTATTATTAGGGCTTAAGTCAAAGACATTGCGTAAAACTACGTCCGATTAACACCACGTCTCTAGTACTATATATATATTTTAAAATATCATGCTTAGAGTATAGGAAAAATCACATACCTCATATGAAATCCACCACCGAGTCGAATATGTGTGCGGAGAATCAACCTATAATAGTCGAATGCGTCTATCGATGTCTAGACTACTCAAGACTATTCTAAGAAGGGGTTCTTTTTCTCTACGGAAAATTGGGCGACACTTCCCGTCAAGCTACACAAGTCTCTGTAAATCTGATCTATGTAAATCTGATTCAATTCTTCTTTAAATCTTCTGATGTGATTATAGTTCAATTCTAATCTTTAATATCCTTCTATGTATTTTATACTTATTTCTATACATCTACAGTATGTATTCTCCAATTACAATAGAAGGATAATATTATTTACCTCGATAAGCCCAATATTATCCAAGATATAAGTGTCGATCCTGAGCAAGGTTTAGCTCATGTCAGCAGCTCGATCCGCTCTAGAAACCCTTAGAAGTTTCTACACAACTTACTTACAACTTCAACCAACAATGAAGTTTCTCCTAGGGTTTCGTTTAGTGGCTAAAGGAAGTATAGTAGTATTTTCCGGACTCTAAGTATAGAGGTAACTTTGGAAATAATACAAGGGATTGGCTAAAGTATTTTTGGGGATAGTAACCCTTGAGTATTTCTACCAAGAGGGGGTAGTGTTTGGCTAGGGCTTCCGAGAGGGGAGGTTTGGAGACTACAAGGAAGGGGAGGGAGAGGGTGTTTCGGCTAGGCTCTTTTGGAGGAAGAGAGCTTTGGGCGAGAGCTCTTAAGGAGAAAGGGGATTTTGAGACTTGGAAGATAATTTGTGGATGAAGAACTTCAACTTAGGGGTATTTATAGGGCTTTCAAGGGCCAAGATGAAGCCAAGTGGTAGGCAAGTGTAAGGTGGAGATTTAGGCAAGTGTCATATCCATCTACTACACAAATATCTATCAACTCTTGACCAAAACTTAGCACAAAAAATGTGCCAAGGCAAGCCCTTTGCCGTCAACGAGGTGACAAGTGTCGCCTCTCGTTGGTCCAAAATATTTCATCTCTCGGAAAAATCCGCAAAAATAATAAATGACATAGCCGGAATTTTCCCTACGCAAAGTTTGGAAAACGTTTCGTCGGAAAACGATTCTTTTCGTGTGTTGTGCACAAATTCATCCTAAGCCTTAAGTTTAAGGTTGAACTTTTGTACGTACGCCCCCACATACATACTCTGGAAATACGGGGTATAACATTCTCCCCTCCTTAGAAACATTTGTCCCGAATGTTCCTTCCCAAAACAGATAACGATAAAGTTCCTCATAACTTAAACAGTTTGCAAATGCCACATCTGACCTGAAAACAACAACTTAGGCATATATGACAATGAAAATTTACAAGTAGGAAAGTGAGTTACACGGAGGTGTGGGGAATAGGTGAGGATATACGCCTCATGTCTCCTCTGTTTCCCACGTCATCTCCTCCACTGAGCTCGTTCCGCGAGGCGGCGGAAGCCCGTCGCTTCCGCATGAGCGCCTAACACGGCGATCGATTATCGCTATGGGAATCTCCTCATCACGATAACCCCGATCACTGGACATCGTCAATCAGGTGCACTCTAGATGGATCCCGTCATCTCGCCGGCATAAACATGAAACACCGGATGCCTTTGCCTCCGGATCGGACGGCAGATCGACTCGTGAGCAACCTTGCACTGCCTGCGGACAATCGATAGGGTCGATGTACCTTGGTGAGTTTCCTTCTTCCGAACCTCATCGCACCGCCATGTGTGACACCCGGAAAACCAATCATTAACCTCGAACTCGGATCTGGCGGCGATGATCTGCGTATGACTTACGCCGACTCTGGTATCGATGTAGCTCTGGATAAGCCGCGCTTATCCGCACTTTCACGCGCAAATCAGGTCCCATTAGCGCACTCGCCCACGTCAAACCAACTGTCGGCGATCTGCCTTCCTCCGTACAAGGCCTCATGTCGCCGTCGAATCTTTGGAGTGGTAGCTATTATTATCTGTGAGCTCAACTAGAGGCAAATGATCCTCGGCTACCCACGAAGTCAATAACGTAGGCTCGCGTATATCACCGAAGTGCGGATAGTGCGTTCGGCTGTCCGTCTGCGTGGATGGAATCGATTACTCGGGCTCACTGCGTCCTAAACCATACGGAAAGACCTCGAAGTTAGCGTGGCCCAGGCTCCTGCATGCGATATGATCGAAATAGGGACTCGTCGTGCGATCGGCGATCTCTCGGATGTAAAGTGCAGCATAATCCTCGGTAGAAAAAGTCATCTGACGGGAAGAAAGTGGGCTGATTTAAATCGACTGTCGGCGATAACCGGATAGAATCATGCTTCCTCTGAGTGCGAGGTGTCCGTTGATAAAGTCCGTGTTGATCGCCTCCACTGGTCGGGATCTCGTAAATGCGCAACAAACCACCGGGCCTGCGGTGCTCTGCCTTCGCTGCGACAACACGGGCCGAGCCACAAACTGCGGCGTCCTCTTGAAGCCATCCCGCGATACGGTCTGAGGTCGTGGTACATCTTGAGTCGACCGGATGGATAGAGTAACGTCTTGTTGTGTGCTTCCCCAGAACACTGCTGCGAAGTCTGCGATATCGGAACACACAACGCCCTCGAACCTTAGCACGTCGGTGCTACCTCAGGACCGTTCCTCCGAAGGCGGTATCGCGGTACGGCGTCAAAGCGGATCCTCAGCTGTTGCCTCTTCACCTCGCCGGCGATGGAAGACTCGGCAGCATCTCGAACTCGAGCATGCGCTATCGAGAATCAATCAAGCGGACACGAGGCTCGCTAAGCGATGCAAATCGCGAACCGTGCCTCCTCTCCGTGCGTCGATAGACTACCCATCGACCTACGGTAAGGGCATACGCCGGCGTTGGCCTTCCGGGTGTGAGTGAGGATATCGACATTATAATCCTTAAGCAACTCTAACCACCGTCTACGCCGTAAGTTCGGCTCCTGCAGGTGAAGATATCTTTGGAGGCTCTTGAAGTCTGTATAAATATCACATGAACCCCGTACAAATGGTGCCTCGGATCTTGGCGTGAATCGCCGCGACTCCGAATCATGGGTGGGGTAGTTCCTCTCATGCTTCTTAAGTACTGTCGGAATCGTGCGCTATAACCTTGCCTCTTTGCGTCAACCTGCATCCCGACCCGATGCTGACGCATCACGATAAGCGACATGGCCGTGCGGACCTACAGAAAAGTAAGAGCGAGGCGATGTCGATCTCGCCGATGGCGGAAACCACTGCTCCGCGCGTCAGTCCACTAAAACTTTGCGCATACGAGTCGGCTAGTCAATGGTGCGAAGATAGAAGCAAACTTCTCTGACGAATCGATAATAACTGCGAGGCCCGACTGCGAACCTGCGCCGGATAGTAGGTCTAGGCAACTCTTGTTGCCTCGATCTTGGCGTATCCACGAATACCATCGGCCACGACTATATGCCCGAGAAAAGCCACGAAGTCCGAGGAACTCGCGCGAAAACTTGGCGTATAACTTACAGTCTGGAGAACTCTCGCTGATCGCCAAATGCTCCGCGTGCTCGCTCTGGCGAGAATAAACCAAGATGTCATCAATGAACACTATCACAAGCGTGTCCAAAAATGGCGAACACTCGGTTCATCAAATCCATAAATACGCGGGCATTGGTCAACCGAAAGACATGACCACGAACTTATAATGCGTACGGTCGGAATGCGATCCTAGGAGATCCGCCTCTCGACTCGTGCACGATAATAGCGATCGCGAATCAATCTTGGAAAACATCTACGCACCACTGCGGTAGTCGAACAAATCATCAATCACAGGAAGGGGTATACATTCTTAATGGTCACTTGTTGCACCTGTAATCAACACGTGCGCGATGTCCGTCCTTCTTCTTCGCGAACAATACCGGCGCTCCCGGGGAAAACACTAGGCACGATGAAGCCGCTTCTCGGCCAAATCTCTCGGTGGTCCTTGACTCTCTTAACTCGGCGGGTGCCGTTACGTATGGCGGAATGGAAATAGGTCGAGTGTGAAGCTCTGTCGATACAAAACTCTATCTCCTCTCGGGAGGTTGGGAGGTCGTGCGGAAACACGTGCGGGAACTCTCGACTCTTTGGAACATCTTGAAAATCTGGTGCGACCTCGGTATCAAACACGAGCGAGATGGTAGATATACCCGCCACGCGTCTTACTAGCCTTGAGGTAAGAAATAAACCTACCCGCCGGCGACCACGGTGTTCCTCCCACTCAACAATGGCTCGCCGAAGCTGGGCCGTACCACTCTCTCCTGCGGTCTACATTGGCGTAGCAAGCTAGCGATCCGTACGAATCACGCCGAAATCGGTCATATCCGACTCTATCAAGTCGGCTGGAGTGCGGCATTGCGTATAGTCGCTGGACAAGCCATATACCGTCGAGCTACCACGAATCACCCATGGCGTAGCTACCTCGAAAGGGTCTATGGACTCGGGCTCTATCCACTATCCTACTAGCAATAAGGGGAGATATATGGGGCCAGTAGAACCGGATCGATCGAGGCATACGTCACAGCGAGCGATAAAGTACACGGCGACATCGAGTGAACTCACGGTCTGCCATTGGATAAGGCATAAATGCGGTTCTGAGGACCGCTAGAACTGGGACCCGCGCCACGACCTCTGCCTTTACCTGCTGGACCATAAGTATCTTGCCCTCCGGGGTGAGTAACTGTAGGAGACGAAGAAGACCAGTGAAAAGAACACATGGTGACCCTGCCACCGCGTTGCTCTGAGTCGGACGATCTCTGAAGTGGCCTGCATCCACAAGTGTAGCAACCTCTAAAGTAGGACCACAACTCACGAGATTTGATCTACCGCATCGGCCCAGCGAGGAGGTGGTCTCGATCGGTTAGCGCCTCTGCTACCACGGAAGTCAGAAGTCTTGGACCAGCGTGCCGAATACTCTGTTACATGTCTTGAAGGCGGAGCGGGAGTGCTCTGGTGGTGTGGTGCAAATCTAGGCTATTTCTTGGCCGTCCACCGATAGCTTCCAAAAGACCACTGCCGTCTGGTCTTCTGCTGTCTGTCTGTCGACCCGTCGGCTCTACGCTCGCCGCGTCAGTGCGTGAGCTGCGTGCGGGTAATGTCCATGCACTGGTGAAGAGCCACACCGCCAAGACTTCGGCCATATAATCATCTAGCCTGTGGCGTGGCGATGTACCACATCGCCATATCTGCTACCAGCGAGGGACATATCGAGCCAGCGAATCGAACTCGGCGTTGTACTCCTGGCGTGCGTCCTCTGTCTCGGCAACAAAAATCTGTCGGCGTGCCTGCGCAAATGGAGGCAAGAAGTGATGAGAAAGGCCTCAGAGAACTGCGTCCCAGTAGGCTGGGGCGCGTGCTCTCCCGGGATAACTCGCGAATCAAACTAATCGTTGCGCGGTATCACGCGGCTATGTGAACCGAAGATCACGGACTCGGTCTCTGAAGCCTTGATCACTCGCATGATCCTGCAGGCGGATGAACTCCTGCGGATCATCCTCGATCCTCGACCGTAGAACTCTGGCGGGCTCTGACTCGAGAAAATCCAGTAGCCCATATGCGATCTCGGGTGAACGCGATCTTCTTTGGGCTGAAGGCTGCTGCATCCGACCTATCCTCGTATGCGCCGCGATCACGGCGATGGCGGCCATCTGCGTAACCCGTCTCATCTGCTCCGGTGTGGAAGCGGAGGTCGCAGTGCGGGTCTCGTCGACCCTTCTGCGACCCTAAACCTCTTTGGGGCGTGGCGTCGTGGAACTCGCCGTCTCGGTATAGCCCGGGCACGAGCCTGCGTGACTCTCGGTGTCTACTAGCGACTCCATTGCGCCTTGCCATACGGGCGAATTGCCTTATGTGGGCATAAGCATTCTGAGAAAGGAATCGTTAGGGGTCGACTTATAACCACGACTCTAAGGCACGATCTTAGAGTGAGAAGAATGAAACCAATCCTAATTATCCTATAGCCTCACGATTATTGGTGTGGTGCACGCCGCGATGTCGAACTACTAGATCACGGTTTGTAGACACTTTACGAGGATTAAGCGCTCGATACCACTTTTGTCACGACCGTTCGGGGCGTGTTGGTGCCTTGCGGGCACCCAAGTAGTCATACATCCAGTGTCGGCGGAATATAAAAACAAGACATGAAACAAATGTAAATTAAGACACAATTTCTGAGAAAAGTCGCCTTTCGGCATATATATATAGACCAAAATCTGGAAGTTACATCCCAACTGTACAATAGTGTCACGACCCGACCCCGGGGCCGCGACTGGTACCCTACCGGGTTACCCTGTCAGGTATATGTCAGAGAAAAAGCAGCGGAACATACATAAAACAAAATCTGTACAAGGTAAACATCACTATGGCCGATAAGGCCGTGCTTTCATAAAATAACTTAGCAGAAAGTGAAACAGTCCAACTTATCATTATAGTCACGACCCGTTCGGGGCCGTGGTAGTGCCTCCAGGCACCCAGTAGTCATACATCAGTAATCAGTGAATATAAAAACAAGACATAAAGCGAGTTGTAAAAAAAGAGACACGGTTTATGTGAGAAAAAGTAAGCCTTTCGGCATATATACATAAACATAGTTTTTGCGATTTACATCCCAGTAGCTGCAGGACTCTGAGACCTCTGAAAGTAAACAACTATGGCGGGACGGGGCCGCATGCCATACCTGGCTACAAGCTAACTGGGGAGATCGTGCAAAAGTAGAGCCTCAGGAGAAGATGGAGCTCGACACCAGCGCAAAGATCCTAGGATGTGGATCTAGCACTGCTACCCTTACCTGCGGCATGAGCGCGGCCCCGAAGGAGTCGATTACAGGTACTAAGTATGCGGCGTAAAGTACTTAAATGAAAACATATCATTTTAGAATCGATTACATATATGTATGAAACAACGAGGTAACACATAGTGCCACATCATAAACAAAGCAACAATATATGTATGCGAGTCTTTTCTAGGCTGCGAATGATCGAGCGGGGCCAGTGCCCATAGTATCATTAAGCGGGCCTAATCACGGACTCAGTAGTCGCGTAGGCCAACTCGCAGAGCTGCGTAGGCGTAACCGCATCGGTGCTGCTCTCGGCATCGTCTGGACTCGTAGTCGCGTGGCCACATAGACGCGTGAGGTATAACCCGCACACTAACACGGAACTCGTAGCTCGCGCATAGGTCACTGGACCGCGTAGGGTGTCCTGCATCATAGTCACCTGGTGCTGAGGTATACCCAGCATGGACGACTTAACCCCGGTATTTATGTCAAGAGGTGAGTGATATAATACTAACATAACATCTTATCGTTAAACACATAAGCACAATGAGAATACCACTTTTATACAAATGTTACAAGACACTAACATACGTAACATCATATCACATCTCTTATCAAACCATTTTATTATTCTTTCCATAGATCAATGTAAGTTTGTTATAAACACATAAGTAAACTGTCCCTTTTATCTTTCTTAAGTGGTTATACCTAACTTCCCATAAAGCTAGTATAACTTTTAAGCTTGATGTTTAAAAACCAATTAGTTCTCTTCTGTTAAAATGATTCAGTATTCTTTTAAAATCATCAGATTCTTATTATTGGGCTTAAGTCAAAAGACATTGCCGTAAGTATTATTCAGGCTTAAGTCAAAAGACATTGCCGTAGGTATTATTCAGTTAACACATGTACGTCTACCGTACTATATATATATTTGAAAGTATCATGCTTTAGGAAGAATCACATCATTCTCGTGAAAACCACGCGAGTTGAATATGTAGCGCGAGAGAATCAGCCTATAATAGTGGACACGTCTATCAGCGTCTAGACTACTCGTAAGCAGATTCTAAGCGGTCCTTTATTCTGCGGAAAATGGGCGGAACTTCCCTACGGTGAGCTACTCAAGTCTGTGAAAGCTTGATCCTAAGTAAGTATAGTTGATTATTCTTCTTTTAAACCCTTCTTTGTGATAGCAGTTCAATTCTATTACGTAATATTCTTCTAAGTATTAATACTTATTCTTATACTTCTATAGTATGTGTTATACCGTATTTTAGGGTATATGCGTGAGGCGTGCGTCACGAAAGTTTAACCTAAAGTTTAGGCATGGGGCGTTTTTGGGCCTGACTCTCACAAAGAATCGTTTTTTAAAAAGCGTTTTACTAGACTCGCGTGGGATAAATTCGGCTATGCCATTTCTAATTTTTGCGGATTTTTCAGAGGCGAAACACTTTGGACCAGCGGGAGGCGACCTTGTCACCTCCGATTGATGGATGTGAGGCGTTCGCAGGGCGAATGGATGGCTTATTTTTGTCTTGGAGTTGGTAGGATATTTTTGTGCAAGTGGATAAGGTACACTTGCCTAATCTGGCCTTACACTTGCCTTGCACTTGGCATAATCTTGGCCATTGGTTGGCCGTCCCTTGACCTATAAATACCCTCTTGTGATGAAGAGTTCTTCGTCCACAAACAAACTTTCTAAGTCTTGAAAAATCCTTCCCTCTCCGGCCAGGCATTTTCGTCCAAGCCATCCCCCCTTTGAGTAAAGTTTGGCGGGGCCCCCTAGCCTAGCGAAATCTACCCCCTCACTTGGTAGAAAAGTTGCCTTCTAGTATTGTTATAATGCCCAAATACCACAGCCCAAATCCTTAGTACTTAGTAGAAGTTGTGAAGAACTTAAGGTTTCCTTGGAGCTATCGGACGTACAACTTAGGAGCTAAGCCTTGCTCAGGATCGACTTTTATCTAGGATATTATTGGGCTTCAGGGGTAAATAATCTTGTCCTTCTTTGTAATTAGAGAATACATCTTTGTAGTAGTATAAGAATAAGTATTAAATACTTAGAAGAATATTCACAGAATAGAATTGAGCTGTTATCACGATGAAGGGTTTAAAGAAGAATAATCAAAGCTGTACTTACATGGGGTATTTTCCTGATGGCTGGAGTAGCTCATGGGTAGGAAGTCTTTGCCCAATTTTTCGTAGGATATAGAACCTCTGCTTAGAACTGTTTACAGAATAGTCTGAACGTTGATAGACGTGTCTCACTATTATAGGCTGATTCTCTGCGCGCGACATATTCAACTTGGCGGGTGGAATTCGCCGAGAAGGTATGTGATTCTTCCTAAAGCATGATATTTTTAAAATATATATATAATGCGATGAGCGTACATGTGTTAGCGAATAATAACTCGGCAATGTCTTTCGACTTAAGCACGAATAATACTTACGGCAATGTCTGTGACTTAAGCTTTGAATAATAAGGATCGCAAGCATTTCAAAGAATCTTGAATCAATTTTTCTGAGAAGAGAACTAGTTGGTTTTAAAGCGAAGCTTAAGAGTTATACTAGCTTTATGGGAAGTTAGGTATAACCAGCAAGAATGATAAAAGGCGATTTACATGTGTTTATAACGGACTTATATTGATTTGTGAAAGAATAATAAGATGGGTTGATAAGTAGGCATGATATGATCTATGTGTGTTAGTGTCTTGCTAGCGTTTGCGTAAGAAGTATTCTTGTTGTGCTTATGTTGTTTAACTATAATTTATTGCGTTAGTGTAATATCACTCGCCTCTTGATATGTTAGGGGTTGCGCCCTCCGTCTGGGGTAGACTCGGCGATGCAGGACCGATTCGAGAATGCCTGCATGCGAGTCCGAGGACCTATGCGGAGCTGCGGGAGTTCGGGTTGGTGTCTTGAGGTTATACCTGCATGCGTCCATGTGGCCATCGGACTCTGGTCGGGACGATGCAGGAGTAGCTACACCGATGCGAGGTTATATACCCTATGTGGGCCTATGTAGTGGACTATGAAGCTACGGGAGTCGAGTTAGGCTTGCGTGGTGATACTGCGGGTATTGGCCTCCCGATCATTCGCGACCTAGAAAAGACACATTCTGATTTACCTATTGTTGCTCTTGTTTATGATGTGGCACTATGTGCGATTACCTTAGTTGAACATTTCATACATATATGTAAACGATTTTTTAAATGATATGATTTCATTTAAGTACTTTGCGATTTCACATACTTAGTACTGTTATCTTGACCTCGCCGAAGTGCGTTACGTACGCGGTGAGAGAGCGGCAGTGCTGAATCGCGTCCTTGGATCTCTTTGCATTGGTGTCAGAGCTCCATGTTCTTCGGAGGCTCTACTTTTTGGTATGATCTCCTGTATTGTAGATAGTTTTGTACATTGAGGTGTGGCGACACTGTCCATAGTTTTTACTTCATAGAAGTGCCAGTCTATTATGCAGTTGGGATGTAGCTTGAAACTTGGGTTATATATATATCTTGAAAGGTAAGCTTTCATCGGATAAATTGTGTCTCGTTTACAAGCTTGTTTCATGTCTTATTTTATATTTCCCTGATTTTCTACGATGTATGTGCTTGGAGTGCCGGGTAAGACACCGATCCACGGGCCGGGCGAAGCTCGTGACAAAAATGGTATCGAAGCGATTAATCCTCGGAAAGTGTCTGAGGTAGTATCTAGTAAGTCTTGATTATCGATTGTGTTGTGCCACCAATGTCGGAGGCTATAGGATATTTAGGATTGGTTTCCATTCTTCTCACTCTGAATCGTGCTTTAGAGATGTGTTAAGTTGGACCCTCTAGCGTATTCGCTTTTACATGCGATTATGCCTCCGCGTAAAACTTCGGCCCAGAAGGGCAAGCGGCGAGGCGCTAGTGGGACACCTAGAGTCACGAGGGCTCGGGCGGTCTATACGAGAGGCAGCGAGTTCTACGCGCCCGACCCGAGAGGGTTTAGAGGCACGGCCCGGGCTGATGGACCACGTACCTACACCTCGATCCCGCGGCTGGGCATATGAGATGGGTTCTGGAGAGATGGCGATTCTTGGCGGGATGTGGCGGCATGAGAACGAGTGGATCTGGCGGTTCGATCCCGGCCGATCGTGCAGTGGTTCACCGAGAAGGCGAGAGGATTTGAGCTCGAGACTTCTGAGTTGTAGCCCGATTTCTGGTCGGCGGAGGATGATCATGCAAGTTCATCCGTCGACTCTGGAGGATTTTGAGAGTGATCGGGCGTCGGGCCGGTCGTGATCTTTGGCTCAATGACCACGCGTCCCAGTACTTGGGATGAGTTCTCGGAGGCTTTCCTCGCTCGGCTTCTTGCCTCGCGGATGAGAGAGGCGCGGTGATAGATTTTCTTCTTTGAGGCGGAGGCGCCTTGCGATCGGGAAGTACAATGTCGAGTTCGATTCTTTGGCTCGATATGTCCCGGCGTTGTGCGAATATGGAGGATAAGTGCCGCTCGTCCGGGCTAGATTACTATATGGCGAGTCTTGTGCGGTTGTTTCTCTTGTTGGGTATGGACATTACGCGTGCGAGCTCATGCTCTTGGATGCGAGGCGTGAGGACCGAAGCGGGTTGGACGGCGACAGCGAAGAAGGCCGGCGGCGAGGTCTTTTGGTGGCTATCGTGGTGGCGGCCTCGGCGGCCGATCTAATTTGCACCACGGCCGGCTCGAGCACTCTGCGTCCTCGGCCACGGCCGGGGACATTGAAGCGAACCGAGGCGAGGACTTGAGACATCGAGCGTGAGAAGTGCGGCGTCAGGACCACCCGCCGGTGTGGCCGTCACGGTAGATCCGCCGGGAGTTGTGGTGCTGCTATGGGAGCTTGTTTGATTGTAGCGGCGGGAGTCACTATGCGAGAATTGTCGACGAGGCGATCTTGATGGTAGGGGTCGACTACGGTTCTTTCGCGGTCTTCTTCATCCCGACAGTTATCGCCACGGTCTGGTACTTATGGACCAGCGGTCGCGGCGAGGTAAGTGGCGCGGGTCGATTCGCGGTCTCGAGAACCGCGTTATGCTATCCGGCCCGCGGGATCGAGGCCTCGCGCTGATGTCGTCACGGTACCTTATCGATCTGCAGGTTTGATGTGTATGCCTTGATGAGCCGGGTTACTGCTCTGTCTATATATCTCCCACTTATTGCTAGTAGGATAGGGATAGAGCACGAGTCCATAGACCCTTTCGAGTAGCTACGCCCGATGGGTGATTCGGTGGTAGCTCAGCGGGTATATAGGGCTTGTCCGGTGACCATTCTGATCGTCGGACCACTGGCCGGCTTGATAGAGTTGGATATGATTGATTCGGCGTGATCATGGGTATGGATTGGCTGGCTTCTTGCTCGCCAATGTAGGCTGCGAGGAGAAAGTAGTGCGGTTCCGGTTTCTGAGGCGGTTGTTGAGTGGGAGAACGCGGTATGCGCCCGTAGAAGTAGGTTATTTCCTCACCTCGAGGCTAGGAAGATGGTGCGAGAAAGTGCATCTACCGTCTCGTTGGTGTTTGATCACGCACGAAATTTGCGATGCCAGATTTTGATCGGTTCAGTGGTCGGAGAGTTCCCGGGCGTATTTCGGGCGACCTCCGGGTATCCCTCCACGAGAGAGATCGAGTTTGTATAGATGTGTTGCGGACGCTCGGCTATTTCGTTCCGCCATGCAGGAATGGCACATGTAGAGTTAGAGAGAGTTGAAGGATCGGCTTAGAGACTTGCTGAGAAGGGAGAAGCTTCATCAGACCTGGTGTTTCTCCGCGGGAAGGCCTTGGTGTTAAGTAAAGAAGAAGGGCGGGGCCGGCTGCGCGTGTGTTGATGCGAGCGAGTGAACAAGGTGACCATTAACGAATGCCGCCCGGGATTGATGATTTGTTACCGA
The DNA here is from genome assembly GCA_029844215.1 of Przewalskia tangutica. Classification (NCBI taxonomy): domain Eukaryota; kingdom Viridiplantae; phylum Streptophyta; class Magnoliopsida; order Solanales; family Solanaceae; genus Przewalskia; species Przewalskia tangutica. The sequence continues at coordinate 290,438 of JAQGDG010000150.1, forward strand.
CCCGGTTGCGGTGCGAGATGTTTCTCCAAAATTGATCTCTGATCGGGCTATCGTCAGTGCAGTCGAGAGGTGGATGTCCCGGAATGCGTCCGGACGAAATCTGGAGCATTATGAGTTCGGTCATGTCTTTTGGGTTGACCCAATGCTCGGCGGTATTCATGGATTTGATGAGCAAGTGTTCAAACCATTTTGAACCGTTTGTGATAGTGTTCGTGATGATATCTTAGTTTTATTCTGCTTCGAGGCGGGAAGCGTACGGGCGTTTGAGAATTGTCTTGTGATTCTCAAGGACCGGCGGTTATGATTCTCGCCAAGTTTTCAAATGTGATTTTGGTTAACCCGGTGGCTTTCCTTGGGCATATTATTCGGGCAGATGGTATTCGGGTAGATCGGCGAGATGAGGCAGTCGGGTTGGCTAGACCTCTACTCAGAAGCGAGGGATTCGCGTTTTACGGGCACTTGCGGTTATTATCGGTTCGTAGAAGTTTGCTTCTATCTACGCACCGTTGACTGGTGACTGAGCAGCCAAGTTTCGGTGGACTGATGCTTGTGGCGGGGTTTCGATTCTTTGAAAAGAGGCGCGGCCGCTGGTTCTTACGGGTGCTCTTCGGAGGGTCGAGACGGTTATGTTGTGTATTGTGATGCGTCGGGCGTCGGGTTAGGATGTGTGTTGATCGTGGGGGCAAGGTTATAAGCGTATCGTCGACGGTGAAGAAACCACGAGGAAGCCTGCTGTGATTTGGGTTAGCGTGGTGATTCGCCTTGAAGATCTGCAGAGCACTACTTGTATGGGGTTACGTGTGGATATGTTATACGGACCGCGAGAGCCTCCGGTATATCTTGACGGAGAGGAGTGAACTTCACGGCGAGAGGCGGTGGTTAGAGAGTTGCTTAGGATTACGATGTTGATATCACACCTACGGCACGGGGAAGGCGATGTGCGTAGCGGATGCTACTTTGCTTGAGTAAATGCGTCGATCGAGGAACTGCTCGGATCTGCGACTAGAGAGGAGGGGACATGGTTCAGTGACACATCAGATTCGCGAGCCTTGGTGTCCGTTTGATTGATTACGATACTTGATGGGAGTTCGAGTTAAATGAGGTTGGACTAGGAGTCATTAGTATCGTCGGAGGTGAAGAATAGCGATTCGATGATCCGATTTGACACGTTATCGTGATCTGGCTCTTAAGTGAGGAAAGGTCGCTTTGAGGTAGCGCGTGATGGGGTGCGCTAAGGTTTTGAGCGCAGTTGTGTGTTCGGATGTTTCGGGACTTGGCGTGAGAGTTCTTGGGAGCGCGGAGCTTCTGTAGCGCGTTACTCTATCGTCATCCAGTCGACGAAGATGTACCACGACATCGTCTGTGTATTGGTGGGATGGCAGAAGAGGACGTTCACCCGAGGATTAAATAGCTTCGATGCACGTGTTGTCCGGCGGAGGTGAAGGTAGAGCACCCGAGAGGCACGGTGGTTTTGTTGCCAGGAGCGATTGAGATCGGGCACGGAAGTGGGAGGTAATCCAACATGTATTTTATCAGGATTACCTGTCGCTTTCGGAGGAGACATGATTCATATGGGTTATAAGTGCGGCGGTGGCGAAATCAGCCAGCTTTTCTTCCAGTCGGGGATGACTTTTACCGGTGAGGAGTTATGCGGACTTTACATCAGAGATCGTCAATTTGTTTTGCTGGAGGTCTATTTCGATCATATCAGACGGAGGAGCTTGATTCTGGCTAAGCTTACGGAGAGTCTTTCGAGAGAGGTTTAGGGGCCTTGGTGAGCACAGTCTGCATTCCGTGCATCGAGGAGCCAGACGGTGGCGGCGCCTTATCGAGACTCGCCCTTGAGGATATCACTGCGAGCTTTGTGTTACTCCGACTTTCGGGTGCGTGGAGGATCGTTTGCCTCTGGGTTGAGTTTGCGTGCAATAGCCATACCACTCGGTATGTCGAGATGGCGCCTTATGAGGCCTTGTATGGGAGGAAGTGCGGATCGCCTATAGTTGGTTCGATGTGGGCGAGGAGTGCGATTAGTGGAACCAGATTTGGTGGCGAAGCGATGGATAAGGTCAGGAAGCTTATCCGGGAGAAGGTTCTTTGGCGGCTCGGAAGTCGGCCAGAGAAGTCATATACGGATCATCGTCGTTGGCATCTTCCGGAGTTAGAAAGTTCATTGATTGGAGTTTTCTAAAGTTATCGCCCATGAAGAGGTGTGATGAGATTCGGGAAGAGCAGGAAACTCGGCCGAGTGACGTTAGGGCCGTTTCGATGTGTCGCGCTGGTAGCGAGGTTGCCTGAGTTGGATCTGTCCGTCTTGGAGCGGTGCTGTCCAGGTTTTTCCACGTGTCCCTATCTTTGTGAGAGATGTATCGGGGATCGTAAGTACGCCGTTGGCGATGTCGGTGGCGAGGGGTTATCGTATGAGAGATTCCCGTAGCGATGTCGATCGTCGAGTTAGGCGTCTGCGGACCCGAAGGGCGTGGCTTCCGTCAAAGTCTTGTGGAAAGCTTGAGCTCGGGGAGGAGATGGCGATAGTGGAAGCTGAGGAGGATATGAGACAGTATCCTGCTATTCCCAGCCTCGGGTAATTCACTTTCTCTACTTGTAAATTTTCATTACTCGTTTATGCACTGAAGTGTTGTTTTGTGGCGTGTGTGGCGTTGCAAGCTGTTTAAGTTATGAAGAATCTTGCTCGTTAAGCATGTCTTGGAAGAGCGTTCGGGACGAATGTTTCTAAGGAGAGAGAATGTTATACCACAGTATTTTCCGGGTATATGCGTGAGGCGTGCGTCGTCACTGGAGTTTGCTTGTAAAAAGTTTAGGCAGCGGCGGGGGCGTTTTTGGGCACAACTCTCTGACAAGAATGCGTTTTTAAATGAAGCGTTTTACTGGACTTCGCGTAGGATAAATTCCGGCTATGCCATTTCTAATTTTGCGGATTTTTAGAGGCGGCTCTTTGGACCAGCGGGAGGCGACACTTGTCACCTGCGATTGATGGATGTGAGGCGTTCATAGGGGCGAGATGGATGGCTTATTTTTGTCTTGGGTTGGTAGGATATTTTGTGTGCAAGTGGATAAGTGCAGCGCCACAATCTTGGCCTTACAACTTGCCTTGCACTTGGCGTAATCTTGGCCGTTGGTTGGCCATCCATTCGACCTATAAATACCTCTCTTGTGATGAAGAGTTCTTCGTCATGACAAACAAGCTTTCTAAGTCTTGAAAAATCCTTCCTACTCCGGCCATGGCATTTCGTCAAGCCGTCCCACAGCACTTTTGAGTAAAGTTTGGCGAGGCCCCCCTGGCACATAATGAAATCTACCCCCCCTCATGCGGTAGAAAAGTTGCCTTCTAGTATTGTTATAATGCCCAAATACACTATTGAATCCTTAGTACTTAGTAGAAGTTGTGAAGAACTTCTAAGGTTTTCGCTTAGGTGCTATCGGATGTGCAACTTAGGGTAAGCCTTGCTCCGGATCGACTTTTATCTTGGATATTATTAGGCTTTCACCAGGAGTAAATAATCTTGTCCTTCTTTTGTAATTAGAGAATCATATTTGTAGTAGTATAAGAATAAGTATTAAATACTTAGAAGAATATTCTGAGAATAGAATTGAGCCCCATTATCACAGTGAAGAAGGTTTAAAAGAAGAATAATCAAAATTTGTACTTCATGGGAATTTTGTTTTCACGATGTTGGAGTAGCTTTCGCGGGTAGGAAGTGCTGCCCGATTTTTCGTAGGATATAGAACCTCTTGCTTAGAAGCGCATTTTACAGTTAGTCTGAGCGTTGATAGGCGATGTCACGAAGCTAATATAATTTGATTCTACTGTAGCGACATATTAACTTAATGCGGTGGAATTAGCGAGGAAGGTATGTGATTCTTCGCAAAGCGCCCAGTATTTTAAAATGTATATAATGCACGGTGAGCGTCGTAATATTAGCGAATAATAACTCACGACAGTGTCTTTCGACTTAAGCTTTGAATAATACTACGACGTGATGTCGCTGACTTAAGCACGAATAATAAGGATCGAAAGCATTTGAAAAGAATCTTGAATCAATTTTCTGAGAAGAGAATCTAGTTGGTTTTAAAGCGGAAGCTTAAGAGTTATACCTGAGCTTTATGGGAAGTTAGGTATAACCAGCTTGAATGATAAAAGGCAGTTTACCTATGTGTTTTCTTGAGACTTATATTCAAGTTTGTGAAAGAATAATAAGATGGGTTGATAAGTAGGCGTGATATGATGCTATGTGTGTTGAGTGTCTGCATAGCGTTTGCAAGTAAGAGAGTATTCTTGTTGTGCTTATGTTGTTTAAGCCCATAAGGTATTTAGTATTGCGTTAGTGTAATATCCCATACTCAGCCTCTTGACGTATTCTTAGGGGTTAAAGGCGCCTCCGTCTGGCGGGAGTAGACTTCGAGCGATGGGACCATGATTCGAGAATACCTCATGCAGGTCGAGAGGACCTATGCGGAGCTACGGGAGGTTCCGGAGTTAGTGTGCGGGGTTATACCTCATGCGGTCCTATGTGGCCGTCACGGACTACGGAGTCGGGGCGATCTTGAGGGTAACTGCCCTCGATGTGGGGTTATATACCCTATGCGGGCGGTTCAATAATGAGTGGCCTATGCGGACTACTGAGTCCGGAGGATTAGGCTTGCATGAGTGATACTACGCGGAAATTAAGCCTACCCGATCGTCAGCGGCCTAGAAAAACTTAATACAGTTTACCTATTGTTCTTTGCTTGTTTATGATGTAGTATATGCGATTACCTTAGTTCATTTAAATACGTATATATGGCTGATTTTTTTAAATGATATGATATCATTTAAGTACTTTCTGATTTCATGCTTAGTACCATTTATGCCGGCCTCCTTGTTTGCGTTAATGCGTGGTAGAGGCGGCCGGTGCTAGATCGTGCGTCATAGGATCTGCTGCATTGGTGTCGGGCTCCGGAATTTTATAGGAGAGCTCTGCTTTTGGTATGATCTCCCTTTGTATTGTAGATGGTTGTACATTGGGTATGGTGGAGCCTGTCGCCATGATTTGTTACTTGGCCAAGTGCGTGATCTGTTATGCGGTTGGGATATAGCTATGAACTTAGTTATATATATATCTTTTAGAAAGGCAAGCTTTTCGTCAGATAAAGTGTGTCTCGTTTACCATTTATTTCATGTGCTTATTTTATATTTCTTTGATTTTCTACGATGTATGGTATGGCAGGTGCGGGTGAGCACCGATCCACCCACGAACTCCCGAGGCAGTGCGTGGCGATATGCATTCTCTCACAATACAAAGAGGGTTAGGATTATTTACCTGGTAAACCCGATAATATCCTAGATATATAAGTCGATCCAGATGAAGCAGCTCACAAGTTATCATCAGAATGGCTCGAGAGCAGCAAGTTAACACCACAACCTGCCCCAGTACTAAGGGATTTGGGCTAGAATTATTTTGGGCGTGCAATCTTTGAGAGGCAACTTTTCTACGAGGAGGGGTAGATTTCGGCTAGAGGTAGGGGATAGCCTGTTCATCTCAAGGGGGAGGGTATGTTGAAAAGGCAGGGAGAGGAAGATTTTAGACTTGGAAAGTTTGTTTGTGGATGAAGAACTCTTACCATCACAAGAGGTATTTATAGGTCGAGGATGTGACGATAGCCCAAAATTATGCAAGTGCAAGGCAGAGTGTAGGTCGAGATTTGACAAGTGTCACTTGCTTGAGCACTTTTCAAAATATCCTACCCGACTACTTGACAAAAATGGCACTCCGTTCGGCCCGTATTGGCGCCTGCGTCCACGGTGGAGGTGCGGTATGCGCTCCCGTTGTGAAAGTGTTTGCGTCTCGGAAAAATCGCAAAAATTAGAAATGGCATGGCGGAATTTATCCTCACGAGTTGTGTAAGCGTTTGATCGGAAAGCGATTCTTTTAATGAGTTGTGCCCAAAAAAGCGTCGGTTGCCTGCTTTAAGGCTAAACACCGTGCGTCACGCCTCGGCGTGCGTACTGCGGAAATACGGTATAACATTACCACGTAGAAAGCGTCGTCGAATGTTCTTTGAGCAGGATAACAATAAGGTTCTTCGCCAACAGAAATTTTTCTGAATGCCCGCAGCGCGGCCCGCAAAATCAACACTTAGGCATAGCGATAATGAAGATTTACCGTGGAAAGTGAATTACAGGTGTGGGAATGGGGTGAGGTCCATACGCCTCGCGTATCTCGCCGGCTTCGCGTCGTCGCCACCGAGCTCGTTACGCCCGCGAGCTTTGTGGAAACCCGCGTCGTTCGTCCGCTGACGCCTAACACGACGGTCGATTATCGCTATGGGAATCTCGCCGTCCCGATAACCCCTCGATCACTGGACATCGTCGTCGGATGCCGCTACGGAATGGATCTCGCGTCGTCGCCGGTAATAGAAACATGAAACCGCACGGATGCTGCGCGCCTCCGGTCCGGACGGCGGATCGAGCTCATAAGCGGCGCCCGCACGCCAGGACAATACGAAGCGGCCCGATGGCACGCGAGTGAGTTTCCCCTTCTTCCGGAATCATCCATTACCGCCCGTGGGTGTGGCTAGAAGCCCGATAAAGCGAGCCTAGAACTCACGTCGCAAGCGGCGATGATACTGCGTGACCGCATGCGACTGCGGGCTGTCGTGACCTCTCTGGATAAACACTTATCCGCTGCTCTTCACGCCGTCTGGTCCCCTTAGCGCGCCGCCCACGTCCAGAACTAGCCTATGAGCGATCTGCGTATCGTACAAGGCCTGCATGGCGTGAATGTTTGGGTGGTAGCTATTGTTGTATCTGAAACTCAACTAGAGGCAAATGATCATCGGCTACCCGGCAGTCCAATAACGGTTTCGCGGCGTATCACCGAAGTGCGGATAGTGCTGGCTGCTGCTTTGTCGATGCATGCGTGGATGGAATGCGTTACTCGGGTTTCGCTGCCGTCCACTAAACCGCCACGGAAAGACCTCCGAAGTTAGCGTGAAGCCCAGGCCTACATCGATATGATCGGGGAAATAGGGACTCAAGTACGATGCGGCGATCTCTTTCCGGATGTAAAGTCTGGCGTAATCCTCGGTAGAAAGTCGTCACGGCCGGGAAGAAAGTGGGCTGATTTAGTCGACTGTCGGCGATAACCCGTATAGAGATAAATATGCCATACGAGTGTGAGGTAATCCTGTGATAAAGTCAATGTTGATTAGCTCCACTTCGGTGCGGGATCTCACATCGTGCGCAGTGAGCCACGGGCTCTGGTGCTCTGCCGCTGCGGCCCGACACGGTATTTCGAGCTGAACTTTGCAGCGTCCTGTGAGCCGTCCACGATACGGTCAGGTCGTGGTACGTCTTTGATCGACCACGGATGGATAGAATGGCAGCTGTGTGCTCCACAAGAACCTGGCTCTTGAGTCTGAAACATCACAGGCCGCCTGACACAACCCTCTCGAACCTTAGCGCCCCAGTCGGTCTTTGCCTCAGGGCCGCTCCGCCATGAAGAATGCGTATCGCGATAGCGATGTCAAAGCGGATCCTCGGCTGACACTCTTCGCTCCCGCCGGCGATGGAAGACTTCGGCAACCTGCGAACTTCGAACGGCTATATCGAGAATCAATCAGCGGACACGAGCTAAGCTGGCCGATGCGAGTCGCGAACGTGTCATATACCGGCTGCGCGTCATTAGGCTCGTCGACTTCTGACTAAAAATACGCGCAGCGTTGGCACTTGCGGGTGGTATAGGATATCAACGTAAGCGTCAGCAAAGCAACTCTAACCACCGTCTACATCGTAAGTTCGACTCCGCTTTGGTGAAGATATCTTCCGGAGGCTCTTTGTGAGTGCGTATAAATATCGCGTGAACGTACAAATAGTGCCTCGGATCTTGGCGTGAATCGCATTGTGACTCCGAATCATGGTAGGTTAGTTTCCTCGTGTTTCTTAATTTTGTCGGGATATGCGGCTATAACTTTGCCTCTTTGCATCATCGCATCCGGCCGATCGCAGCGTATAAATATCACGAGCATAGCCGTGCAGACCCTGCGGAAAATGAAACGGGAGAGTCGTCGATCTCTCATGTGTTGGAAACCACCTTTCGCCAAGCATCAGTCCACTTTGAAACTTAGCTCATACGAGTCGGCCTAGTCAATGGTGCGAGAGATAGAAGCAAACTTCGCAATATGATAATAACACCGAGGCCCAGCCTGCGAACCTGCGCCGGGTAGTAGGTGGGCAAGTCGGCTATACGATCTTAGCGTATCATTTCCGAATGCCGTCAGCCCAGACAATATGCGAAAAGCCGAAGTTAGCAAAACTCATTGGAAAACTTGGCGTATAAGCTGCGAATCGGGAGAAGCTGTAAATACGATCTCGAAATGCTCGCGTACTCTGCTCTGGCGAGAATAACCCAGGAATGTCGTCGATGAGCAAGCTATAACAAGCGTGTCAAAAATGGTTTGAACACTCGGTTGTCAAATCCATGAACACCACCGGGCATTGGTCAATCAAAGACATGACCACGAACTCATAATGTCACGGTCCCGAATGCGATCCCAAAGGAATAATGAGCCCTGCGACTACTTTGATGATGGCAGCCGTAGATCAATTTTGGAGAAACATCTACGCACCACATGGCCCGATCGAACAAATCATCAAATCACGGGAAAATTATGCGTTCTTAATGGTCACCTTGTTGAATTTTTGTAATCAACACGTGCATGACTGTCGTCCTGCAACGCGCGACGTCTGTGACCCGAAACCTTGCCGTCTGATGAAGCCGCTTCTCCAATGATCTGGGTGATCCTTGACTCTCGGCTGGCGGTGCATTATGGCGGAACAGAAATAGGCGAGTGTGCAGCTGTTTGTCTATACAAAACTGCGATCGCCGGAGGATGCAGTGCAAATGCGGAAACCGCGTCTGGGAACTGCCGACTCAGGCGGCGAAAATGCTGATGCAGCGGCCTCGTTATCAAACACGACGAGATGGTAGATGTACCGTACGCACCATCTTCCTAGCCTTGAGGTGAAATAAACCTACCACGCCGGCGTCTGATTGCTCATAAACCGACGGCCATTCACCGAGAGCGGGTCGCTACTCTCTCCTGCGATGCATTGGCGTAGCAGAAGCTAGCCAATCGTACCAATGATCGTATCGAAGTCAGTCATATCCAACTCTATCAAGTCGGCTGGGAGTGCGGCGGCGTAAGTGAATCGCTGGACAAGCCACTATACCGCATGCAGAGCTACCCTTGAATCACCCATTTGGCGTAGCTGCCTCAGAAAAGTGCATGGACTCGGAGCTCACATCCACACCATCACCCACTAGCAGCGGGGAGATATATAGGGCCAGTAGAACCGGATCTATCAAGGCATACATCCATCCGGTGATAAGGTACATGACGACATCCAGTGAACTCCACGATCACTTAGAATTTGAATGAGCATAAATCGAGTTCGGAACAGCTAGAAGCTGGGACCGACAGCGACCTCTGCCCATGACTGCTGGTCGTGGGTACCTCAAGGCGAGTAAGCGAAGGAGATGATGGGCAAACCTTGAGACCTGTAAATTTAAAGCCCTACCGCCTTGTGCCTCCGTCATAGACACCATGAATATTGTTGCTTGGCTATAACCAAACTCGGAGAAGTACCCGCAATTATTATACCGTATTTCGGTATGCGTGGGGCGTCGTGAAAATTTGAACTTAATAAAAAGTGAGCAGCGGGAATTTATTTGTGCCTGACACGGTTAAGTGCGTTTTTAAATGAAAGCGTTTTCACGACTTCGTAGGGGAATTTAGGCTATGGTTTAATTTTTGCAGTTTTTAGAGAGGCGAAACATTTTGGACAGCAGAGGCGACCAACTTGTCACCACTCTCATTAAGTTACCTTAGGCGGTAAAGGGGGTTAGGCGAGATGGCGTTGTTTTAGTCAGCGAGGTTGGTAGGATATTTTGGTGGTAGATGGATAAAGGTGCACTTGGCAGATCTTGGCCACACACTTGCCTTGCACTTGGCAGATCTTGGCCGATGGTTGGCACTTTGCTGAACTATAAATACCCACAACTGGAAGGCTTAACCGTCGTTCTAAAATATTTCCTAAGTGTTAAATCCTCATCACTTCGCTTAGTGTAGAGAGTTCGGCGAGCACCACATAAATGGCGGGAAGCCACTTCCACTCGCGGGGTCTTGGCATTAAGTGCCACTTAGCCTAGTTGTTTCGTATAATACCACTCTTGGTAGAAATACTCTCCAAAGTATTGTTATAATGCCCCAATTAACTTAGGAGTGAACCTTGGAGTATTCTAAGGTTATGCCTCTGAAAAGCCGGAAATACTATTATACTTCCCTTGAGTCACAAAACCGAAACCCTAAGGAAAATCTCATGGTTAGTTGGAGTAATAAGTAGAAGTTAGTTAGAGCTTCTAAGGGTTGTTGGAGGCGGTCGGGCCCAGCGGAGTAGGAGCTAAACCTTGCTCGGGATCGCGTTTAAACTTCCCGGATAATTATAAGAACTTTATAGGGAGTAAATATCTTGTCCCTACTATTGTAATTGGAATTACATCTTTATTATGATTATATAGTTGGTACTATATATAGGGCAGGCGTAGTTATCGCTGATATCTTTTGACTTAAGCTGAATAATAAAAGCCTTTTGAAAGAAATCTTGTTATGTTACATAGAGGCGTAATGCAGTCTCAAACTTGTGTAGCTTTTACGTAGGTAAATTGTACCGGTCGGGTTAGATGTATAACCCTTTGGTTGGCTTGGTAGCGGCTTTCGATAAAGAGAGGAGATTCTGTTGTATTCGCGGGGGAGAGTCTTTGCCCGAATTTTTCGGTGAATGTTCTCTGATGAGGTCTAAATGTTAATAAAGCGCCTTGTGGCACTTATAGGTTGAAGTACTACGTGTGTGTGATCTTGGCTTGGGAGTGGCCAGCGGTTGGAAATACTTGGAAGCGTTTTGCTATTAGTCACGATCTCGTCGCGAGGTATGAACATTATTGTCTCAAGTATTTCAGTATGCGTGGGGCGTACGTAGAAAATTTGAACTTGAGAATTAGGCTTGAATTAACTTTATTCCATGACACCGGTTAAGTCATTTTTCGCAACGTTTTGACTTTAGTATGGGAATTCTCGTGCTATGTCATTTTTAATTTTTCGCGGATTTTTCAGAAGGCGAAACATTTTGGACCAACAAGAGGCGACACTTGTCACGCTCGTTTAAAATTTTGCCAGGCGGAAATTGTGGTGAAAGTAGAAAGTGGCGCTTTGTATGTCGAGGTTGGTAGGATATTTTTGTGGTAGTTGGCTGGTATTGCACTTGGCAAGATCTTGGCACTACAACGCCTTGCAACTGGCAAGATCTTGGCGTTGGTTGGCAGCGTCTACATGTCACCTATAAAGCACAGAAGACTTAACCAAATCTTAGAGATTTGCCTAAGTCTTGAAAGCTCTGCTCTCCTTGTGAGGCCTTGGCCAAGGCCCTCTCCCACACCTGCATGGGCGAGAGTCCCACTGATGGGGTGGCGAAGTGGGCACACTCGGCAGGGTGCTAGGCCCGGTAAAGTGCCCATCTTTTGCTAGTAGTTTTAGGTATAAATACCCCACTCTTTGTTGAAATGCTCTCAAGTATTGTTATAATGCCCAGTACCTTAGTAGGTATGCGCTTGTGATGACAGGTTATCTTGCTCGAAAAGCGAGAAATACTATTATCTTTCGCTTAGTCCACCAGCCAGAAACACAGGAAAATCTCCGTAGTTAGTTGGAGTAATAAGTAAGTTGGTTAGAAGCTTCAAGGGTTGTTTGGAGCGGGTTGGGGCCTTGAATTAGGAGCTAAACCTTCTTTCGGGATCGACATTTAAACTCGGATAATTATGGGGCTTATCGAGGTAAATATCTTGTCCTATTGTAATTAGAAATTACATGATTGTTAGACTATATAGTTGAAGTATGCTGTATATATAGAAGTAAGACGTTGTTATCGGCTAATGTCTTATGACTTAAGCTGAATATTAAGAAACCTTTCGAAAGAAAATCTTGAGCTATGTTCGTAGGATTGTATTGATGTAGACTTATTGTAGCTTTTACGTAGGTAAATTGCTTTTAGTTCGGGTTAGATGTATGAACCCCACTGGTTGGCTTGATAATGGCCAGATAGAAGAGGAGGAGATTCTGTTGTTGCGGGGAGGTCTTTCTTGAATTTTACGTAGAATGTTACGAAGAGATCTGAAATGTTAATAAGCGCGCATGGCCTTGGGTTGAAAGTACTACGTGTGGCGCGATCTCTTGGCAGGAGTGGCCGGCGGTTGGAAGTACTTGGGCGTTTGCTATTGAGTCGATACCGTCGCGGTATGTGAACCTCTGCTATCTCTTACTGGCGTGATATGTGTGAACTATGTGATGCGGTAGGCGTCGTATGCTAAATTTATTTGATTGATTTTAAACGCAAAGTGTTATAACGACTTTTATGGTAGTTAGTTATAAATATTTGTATGTTAGTAGAAAATAGCATGGTTTTAAAAGGTGGTGATTTGAACTATAAGCTGGAGCATTATGTGTTAATAAAGAACTTGAAGTATCTTGGGTTTTAAAAAAAAAAACTTAAAGTTATACTAGCTTTATGAGAAGTTAGGTATAGCGGCAAGAATGTTTCTTGATTTAGAATCAGAATGTGTATCGACGAACCATTTGCGGCGTTAATAAAGGAAATGTTTGGCCAGTTAAGTATTAAAACCGGTAAAAAGCTTAAATGCAATAGAAATTTAAGATGAGACAAATGATATTTTCTAGATCATGATTGTTGTAATAAGATTGTTATAAGCGAGAATATCTGCTGGCGTATAAGGCTTATGTTCCTCAGGATTGTTTAAAAGGAGAATTATATTCTTAAATGAATAAGACTATGAGCTACGAAACCTTTCTAAAAAATAGAAGCTAGTGAACATTGGAAATTAGAGCAAACTTGAGCATTGGAAAGAATGTTGCTAATTGATTTACAAAGAGAAGTAATTAGTTTACAGCTAAAAGATAATCACTCATATACTCTGAATTATTCGTGGTCTTTGTGAAATAACGTATCTTTTAAGATTTAATGTATGAAGTACTTTGGGGATAGATACATGACTGATTAGCATCAAAGTACGCTTGTGTGAATGGCTTGATTGTGTTGGTTTGAGATGCTTTATAAATACTTTCTTGTTGATGTGATAAGTAAGCGTATTGGAATCTTCGTGTGTTAGTATCTTGTGTGATAAATGATGTAAGTGCGTTAGCATTGTGCTTCACGTTGTTAAGCGTTAAGCGTTATATTATTATAGCACTACCATTTGAAACATCTTCCGAGAACGCGCGCCGATCACGAGTGCTTTCGGCTATGCGGTCCTTGTGACTATCTTAGTCTGTAGCTCGGATTGATACGTTCCGGGTGTTTAGCGCGCTGTTGAAGTTCCACTATCTGAAGTGTGAGACTATCGCGGTCTTTTTTGAAACCATAGTTCGAGCCTAGGTGGATCGGGAGGTTAAAGCGCGCCCTCGTCTGGGGTATACCTCGGCGATGGGACCGTGATTGAGAATACCTCGTAGATCAGTATGTGACCTATGCGAATGCGAAAATTCCGAGGATAAACCTTGTAGCATTGCTGATATTGGTGATGGCGAACGATCGTGATGCGATGCAGAAAGACCTCGGGATCTGATTTATGTATTTTTGTCTTGTGGAGTGCTTAGTGTCGGCTGGCGCGCCCGTGCTGCGCACGTGCGGTTGTATTATGACTGCGGCGTGATCCACGACTTGACATATTTGTAGCCCAGCCGTGAGCTGTAGTTACGGTTATAAATACGTATCTCATGCTTTATATAGTACTATGATTTAATTCTGATATCTATTTGATTCCACATCATGAGTACTGTTATGCGGCCTCCTTGGAAGTGCGTACATCTGCGCGGAGTAAAATCGCGATCGTTAATCACCGCTCTTGAGTCACGATTATTTAGAAGCTCAGTTCTCGGAGCTTATGTGGCCTGAATCCTGTATCGTTGTAAGTATTTACATTGAAATTATGGCGAAACCATCCGTAATTATTCATCTTATCATTCATTAAGTGCAATAATCTTTATTGTGGCGGGTTTGTAAAAGATTAAAGCGTTGTTTGGAAAGAAGTTGTTTATATATCTTTTGTGTCGTTTTTTTAGTTAACTTTGTCTTAACATTAACATCTTAACACATTGATTTCGTATATGTGTTTATGTTAGTTGATTACTCGATGTTATCGGCTGGTGCGAGAGTGGCGCGATCACGGGCCGGGTTGGTCGTGGGCAAAAGAAATGAAATATCGAAGCGGTTAATCCTCGGAAAGTGTCTGAGCCGTGCTCAGGTAAGTCGCGGTGCCGGTGTGTTGTGCGCGCCTTGATAATCGAGGAGGCTATAGGGTATTTAGGATTGGTTCTATTATTACCGCTCTACGAGATCGTGCGCCCAGAGATTTTGTGTTGTAAGTTGGACCTGCGTAAATTATTTCCCTTATCGTTATCTTTCCAGCGTGATAGAGCAACCGGGCGGAGACCAAGCGGTAGAGGGCTGCGGTAGGTCCGAGAGATTGCGTGAGCACGGGCAATCATCGCACAGGGTGGAGTGCTTCGCCCGGGAGTTTGCGGCGTCGCTAGCGGCGATTTAAGCCTTGGCGGCGATTCCTCTGCGGCCATGATATTTGAACGCCAGTTCCACGGCAAAGGGAGCAGAGAATAGATTTCTAGGGGCGACTGCATTGCTAACTATGGATTTGA